>JACEVL010000543.1:535821-695876 GCA_020284085.1 Aporrectodea caliginosa | reverse complement strand
AGTTGAAGCGAGGAAGCACGTCACCTGCACATCTCAATAGGCTAAAGAGCGCAACGATCCAGGTGAATTGATCCTGGAACACAGAGCTTCCTGATATGTGGTAGGCAGTGTCAAAAAGTGAGGAACGTATTATAGGCCTACCCTGCCAGAGCATTTCCATGGGGAATATGGGTCCCATTTGGACTTCATGTGGGTATGCTTGCGGGGTATCAGCAGGATGACCTTGAACGATATTTTCGGCAGCACTGCAGGGAAGCCATGCACTTTGTCTAATATACTATAATTCGAAAATATGCGAATACTTCAGCTTGTTTCCTACGACTCGAGCAGCATGGTTAAGGTAAAATAGGTCTACTGGAGCTGGCGCAATCAACACTTTGGCAGACTGGTTGCCAATCTTTTGAACGTCCTAAACTTCAGTTGACATTTCCAAAACACAAACAGGTCCACGTCGTTGAAACTGCAGTAGTGAAAGTGCGTCATGAAGAAAGAAGGAATGCATGTGTAAGTGTAACGAGTCTTGATAATAATAGGCAATTTCTAAGCTTATCCACATAATTAAGCTTCTTATTCAACTCATTGGTTGCATATATAAATTTTTTTTAATTGTTTAAATGTATTAATCTTGCCATGTACAGTGCTGTGCGTTTGCTAGTGCTTCTCAATAAAGGATATACTTACTTACTTACTTACTTACTTACTACTTATATTGTATTGTATTGTATTGTCCCAATCCTAATCTAGCAAGATGGTCTTGAGACAAAAGGTCATGGTCTTGAGGTTAAAAGTCTTGGCCTTGATCTTGACTCTTGAGGTTTCACGTGTTGACAACAAGACTGCCAAAATTATAGTCACTTCAGAAATGCGTCTTTGGCCTTGAGGTCGATATAATATTAGGCTATGCCTATCGCGTATCGACTGACCCGCTAAAAACGACGCCAATTAATTATTGTGAGGAGTACGTTTCTATAGGCATCCAGGTGAGTAGGCCTAGGCCTACTAATAGGCCTAACATTCTTACATTCACCAAATGACTTCCGTTGTACTGAACCACAGCATAAAAGTCGGAATAATCTTGGGCAGAATGTGAAATGGAACGGTACGAAGGGATCACTTATGTTTACGTTGCGTCTGATACTCACCTGACCGGACTAACTTGTCGATCGCTTCTTATCTAGCCTATAGTAGCCTATAAGCCTATGTAGGCTGATAAGTTTAAGTAGGCCTATAGTTCAAAGTTACAAGCGTAAATTACGGTTATCTAAAACCACAAACTAACATAGTCCATATCTATAGGCTAGATTATGTCGTGATTTTGACTATATAATAACTGAGGACCGACGTCTAACATTTATAACAGAGAAGTAGGCATAGCCTAATAGGCTATCTGACTGGATTTATTATGCATTCAGTCTTGTCGTCGTTTGATCAGCTGCCTAGGCCTATAGGGGCCTAGCCTAGCCTAGGCGTATCAAAAACATAGGCCTACAGCCTAACATTAGTCTTAATGCAAAGTTTCATATCTCATTATTCATTATCCTACATGCAAAATGATTGCGTGTAGGCTACTCGATCACGTTAACTTAAACTCTGATAAGTAAGTAAGTAAGTACGTGCTTTATTGAACCGCCTGCAAACGCACTGCGGGGAACATCACATAGAGTATTAAATCACAAATAACAAAAATCACAAATGTCAAAAATATCATAAAATACAATAAAACAGACATCTATGGATATTATGAGAGTAACTAAGTAAGGTTATAGTAAAAAGAAAGATCAGCAATAAAATCAATTAAATAACATACGCGTAATAAAACCATAATAATAACATGATAATAACAGAAGTTCATTACAATTAATTAAGACTGTGCAAGTGCGCTTGTCATAGGCAAAGAAAGGCTACTTACTTACTTACTTACTTACGATTTCTCTTGCTGGCTACCAACGGCAGCCCAAGGTGAACGTCACATAAATATTATTAGGCAACGTATTATTGCGTAGCCACAAGGAATAGGTCCTTGGCGTATATATACGGCTCTGGCGTAGCCCAATGAATCTATATTAGCGTAGCCTCAGAGCCATCTATGATAGATGTTATGAGGTCGCTGGCTAGAGCCGTCTAGGGTCTAGAGTCTAGACTTAGTATGTCGATAGGGGGCCTACTGTAAACTTGCAGAACATCGTTTATCCTGGTTTAACCCGGAATTTGCTTAGAAAAATTCACGAAGATCCGTTATCGTTGTTGTTTTAATACCATGTTTGACGTATTTGCGCGTTAAAAGTAGGACGTTTAAATCCTAAGCTTCATAAGTTCAACTTATAAGCTGTGCTGCAAAAGGCCTAATCTACATTAATTTTCGAGGTAAATCGAAATCGTATTATAGTCGTAATCTACTAATCTAGTAATCTGGGGTAAACCCGTAGTTTAGGTTGGTAAATTATTTTATATCGTCAAATTAAAATGGAAGCTGGATTAAGGAAAAAAAATTGTTTCACTAACTCGAAGTGGGATTGATGAAACCATTTCTGTCTTTAAATAGAAGTTGGATTGATCGAAATAATTTTTACCGTAAATAGAAGCTGGATTGATGAAACGAAGTTTTTGATGCATTACAAGCTGGAATGATGAAAATAATTGTTTTCGTAAGTAGAAGCTGGACCCATGAGAATAGTTCTTTACTTAAATAAAAGTTCCATTGATGACAAATATTTTTTGGGTTAAATAGAAGTTGGCGGTAATCCCGTAGTTTAGGTTGGTAAATTATTTGAATATCTTCAATACCGAACTTCATGTTGGTAAGTAAGCAATCTACCTATGTCCATGATAACTATCGTCAATCCCGCTTCCATTTCATCGAAAATTTTTTTAATCAATCCAGCTTCCATTTCATGAAAAAATTAGCCAACTTCGGTAAACCCGTAGTTTAGGTTGCTAAATTATTTTATATCGTCAAATTGAAATGGAAGCTGGATGAGATGATCAATATGTAAACAATTCAATGAAACAGTGTTAATGTTTTTGGGCATGCTAGCAGACTATTTTGTTTCGGTGACATTTTCAGGAATTGGGCGAATCTGTATCTGATTCTGTTGTTTGCTTCCAAATTCTGGCAAGTCTATATCTATATATATAGCGAATGTGTTACCAGCCAGCTTGCCCATACGAGGGTGTTGAGAATTTTCTTGATGCTGATCATGTGGGCTTGAAAATATCTTCTGACTGTTTTTGCTTGCCCTATCCAGTTAAAAACACTGTGTTAAAAACTCAGAAGAATAGTTTAGATGTCATGTATGAAATTTTTGACATTAAATCCTGTCCAACACTTTCCAGTGAAATGTTTACGGCCATTTAACATCGCTCTTGGATATGGAAAACATTTATCCAGGTATTAGTAGGGCCCAGAAATGCCTTGGAAATGCACTTTTTCATAGTCTAGACAACAACGTTTGTACGCAGCAAAATATTCTGAAATGTAATGTTAAAAGTTAGAGAAATGTGAAGGCGAAAGTACTTACATGTATATATGCAATGCTGAAACTGAAGCGCAAAGTTCTAAAACAGTTGTTTACATATTTATGCAATATTACTGATTTCATTCAGGCTTTTCAGTGCATATTATTTTACATGTAAGGATGAATGCTGCATTGTAATTGCTTATTAAGTGATATATTTAGGTAAGAGTAGTGTCAGAGGACTCAGGGCTAAGCAGGACTGGAAATGGGTTGATGGGCAAAGAATAATTATAATTGATGCAGGTAGTATGGCTTGGAGTATCGAGGTGAGATAAAGGTTTGTGTAATTTCTATTTTAATGACTTGTCTTAATGAAGATTTTGATATTGCCCTCCTGCTTTATCTATGTTTGGGACTAGAACCACCCTAAAACAGCAGTGGTTGAGTTTTAAGTTATAGGTGATCGAAAGACTACATTTCTTGTTGCTACTGTCATCCAGTTAGCATTTATAGTGCAGTGGCAGATTTTTGATTATTTTATTAATATTATTTTTATTGTTTATTTGGTACTTGTCGGTTAATTCACCCCATTTCATTTTTCCAATGGTAATGGCTTCCCCACGTGAAATTAATTCACCCCATTCAACTGGTGTCGAAAACACAGCACGATATATGGCTGGGTACTGTTGAATTAACGCAATTAGGAAAATATGCATATCTTGCGATTCATTCTTAAAGTCAGTCACTGTTTTTTCCATCAGTAGCATAGCAGGCAAGCTTATAGAATCAGGGACTCAAATAGATAATGCGTAAGTTTACGCCAACAATTCGCCTTATAGACGCCATATTTTATTCCGTGTATATTCCATGTCAACCAATGACAGTTTGGTAATTAGAAAACATGGACCTGACACTAACCCTAACCCTGACCCTAAACGACCCTCACGACGCGTAACAACGACGCATCAGCTGAACCTAACCGACATAGGCCTAGAAAGCCCTAGATTATAGCACTTACGTTGTGAGGGTCGGTTAGGGTCAGGGCTAGGGTTGGTGTCGTCATTAGAAGACAGGTAAAGGCTACGACATAATGCGTCTTATGAAACAGTTACAAAATGGATGGACTTGTACGGATATGACGTCAGCACTAGGACGGTGCATGAACAGGCAAGGTAGACGCAAGAATTAAAAGGGGTGAATTAACCGGCAAGGTAGACGAGAAAATGAAATGGGGTGAATTAACCGACAAGTACCGTTTATTTTTATTATTATTTTTCTACCAGAGGTACCTCAGGACCCTCAGGAATTAGAAAATTATCTTGTGATACAAAATGCATTCTGGGAGGGCTAAACCTCATCAAGATTATTACTACTAAATTATTATTATTGTTATCGTTATTATTATTATTATTATTATTATTATTATTATTATTATTATTATTATTATTAGCAGTAGCAGCAGCAGCAGTAGTAGTGAGGTTTGAGAAGTGTTTTGTGATATTACTCACTTACTAACTTTTTTTCTTTTGTTTTACATAGGTGTTGTATACCAGAAATGGCCAATGGTAGTGCAAATGATGACATTGTGGACTTTGAGAAAGTTGACTTTGTTGATAGTTTATTAAATATGAAGAACTACATAACTAAAGGGGCTTTTGGTGCTGTTCATGGACCTATCAAATGGAACAGCAAGGAGGTTGCTGTTAAGGTTATCTTGATCGCTGACGATAGACTTGATGAGTTCAAAAGGAAAGCGGAGGCTAAAAAAACTATCTGGACTTCACTGAAGCAGAAAAACTTGATAGAAATCCTCTATGTAAGTTTGAGGGCAAAGGTAGTGTACATAGTAATGGAATATGCAAGTGGTGGTTCATTAAGACACCTGTTAGATACTTCTGACACACGAGTTTATCGCCAAATAAATGTTACAAATTGTGCCAGACAGATAGCTGAAGGTATGCTGTTCCTGCATGACAAGAATATCGTTCACAGGGACTTGAAATCCAGCAACAGTAAGTATATGCATACTTGTTTCTAACTTAGAAAGTCTGCAAAACAGTATTTTACACAGTTAAAGCAAGTAAAAGAGTTAAAGATATCAGTGAAATTTACGTAGAGCCTCTTTGAGCCTCTGGTTCAGCGCCATTTTTAGATAAGACCAGGTTAATGTGATGTCTTTGCTCTTCATATCCTATACTAAGTACACTTTATGCAAGCTCTGAAGGAAGGTCTAAGAAATGATTATCAGGGAGTATGCTCAAGACAGAAGAATCATGTGGATGATATCAAAAGTTTAAAAGTTTCCAAGAGATGCGAGAGTAGGTTAAAACATTTAGTTGTGAATGCTGACATTAAATAGGTATACTCCAGAGATTATGTATTTTGATATTTTTTGTCTTTTGTACAGTTGTGCTGATGGATCCTTTTGAGTCTCTGAATGATCATGAGCAGATTACACTCAAGATTACAGACTTCGATGAGGTCCAAGAAAACCTTGGTACAGCCACAATGTCATTCAGGGGAACATGTACCCACATGGCACCGGAAGTTCTGACAAAAGAATGGTTTTCCAAAACCAGTGATGTTTGGAGGTGATTTTGAAGTCTATTTTTAATCTTTCACAGATGTTTTTAAGAACATCATGTTTCCAAAGTCCAAAGTTAATTTACAATAATAGATTTCTCGAGAAGAATAAGAACATCCATCACTGGTGGGCTCCTGCATAGATGCAGATCACAGCTGGTGGATTCCAGTTCAGAACTTAAAGTTGGCACTATGTTCAGAGTCCGCAATCATGTGGCATCAATAACGATGAACGACAACGGCCGATCAAGTCCACATGGTAAATTCACGTTGTCGTTCAGCCGTCTGTTATCAGAGGTTATAAATACAGCATGTTGGTATTTCTCGAACCCTCAGGTTCATGCTAAACAAACATCTTTTGTCAACAGGCCAGGTTGTTGTTGACCCACTGCATGATTGACAGTCGATGCCATTTAAGATTTTCCTCACGATATCCTAGATTTCTTTGAAGCAGACAGCATACAGTCGTCTGCAGATCTGATACTGGAATTTCAAGCTGGTAACCTGCCTATGCTTTGATTAGGTTGAGCAGTTCAATACTGGTGAGGCTTTGGTAACATGAGACCAAGTGCCATCCAAAAAACACTTGGCAGAATAAAAGAAGTAACTTCATGACTCGATCACATTAGAAGTCCAAACATTTTATCAGAATTATCAAGAAAATTTTCAGGTATGAGGACAAATTTGTTGAAATGATACAGTATAGAAAACAATTGCCAAAGTGCGCCCTTGTTTGTCGTTAGTCATTAAGCTGTTGGCCTACAGCATATTAAGCTGTACTTATTCAGGGCACAAGTGCTGGAAAAGTTGGGGCAGTGTAACAAATGTTTATGAAATTGTTTTTTGGATCAGAATAGTGAAA
The DNA here is from genome assembly GCA_020284085.1 of Aporrectodea caliginosa. Taxonomy (NCBI): domain Eukaryota; kingdom Metazoa; phylum Annelida; class Clitellata; order Crassiclitellata; family Lumbricidae; genus Aporrectodea; species Aporrectodea caliginosa. Next base: position 688,976 of record JACEVL010000543.1, on the reverse strand, counting down.
GATAGATTGTGTAATTTTGCACTTTGTAAATTTAGCTTTGCAGATAAATGATTCATGTGCATATGATGTGTTTTAGTTACGGCGTTGTGTTGTGGGAGATGTTTACAAGGGATCTTCCTCATAGAGGTCTAGCATTGGGACCTTTAGTAGAAAAAGCAAGCTCTGGCCAGCTTGCACTCTCTATGCCTGAATCTATTCCTACAGTGTTCAAGGAACTTCTTTGTGGTAAGATTCCACTAAACATCAGAGACATTGGCTTATTGTACATGCTAGCCAATGTGGAACCAGCCATGTTTCTTGCAGATAATTCATAAAGACCATCGTGGTTCTAAAGTTTACTTCCAGTAATAATCTACATATAGGCATAATAATGGCATATGTGACCATGCCTGCGAAACCCTCATATATTCTCAAAAAAATATTTTCACATCTCCAGCTGTATGCTGGAGGTCTTTCACTGGCTCCCTGTACCCAATGTGACAGCACATTGGGTACAGTGTGGGTGCCATGGTATAGCGATGCCGCCAGGACCTTGCCCGAATCTACTTCCGAGAGCTTTGTTGTTCAACTTCGGGTATCCAAGGACGTCGTCCTCTATGCTCTTTAGAAATGGGGGTTCTCTTGGTTCCTGTCGCTCACACTGCAGCTATGCAGAATCGAACGTTTCCCATGGTAGGCCCTGTGGTCTGGATCGTCTTCCCAAAGAGCTTACACCCTGGGACTCTATTGGAAATCTTCCTCACCAAACTTAAAACTGTTCTTTTTGGGTGCGCTCTAGTCGGGAGCGCCTCTGAGTAGTTTCCGTGAAGGTGCGGTATATAAATGAATGAATGAACAAAGGTTGAAAAAAAGCAAAATTTGGGTTGAGACTGCACTGCAATGGGCTGGAATTGCTGACTTTTGGGTTAAAACAATGTTTGTCTCTGAGTCTGCCTCCAATAAATTCTTTAAGAACTTGTTACTTGTTCAGACGAATATTTACATGATTTGTTCATATATATAAATAATTGATGTATACAACTTCAAATTAGGGCACGTATTAATTAAGTTTCTATTGTAGGCCATGATGATGTAATAAGAAATTCTTATAAAGCTAACACAAGAAATAAAAATATCTTGTAAGCCTCCTGCACAATGCCTAGAACTTTTCTGCTATGCGGTGATAAGATACGCGTTGCTAAAGAAAAGGCTGAGAAAGATTGGTCTTTGTGTGCATCAGCGCTGTGTTTGGATGTATTTCTTGCACGAGCCAAAGCAAAAAGCAGCGATAACAGAACACAGCAAATGGATAACTGGTGTAGGCCCTAATAGTATGTTTAAAAACATTAAAACTCAAACTGAAATCGAGGGAACGAATTGCATTGGAATAAGAACTAAAGTGACGTACACATAGGCTATAATTATATTGATAGATGGAAGTTGAGTCCAAGAAGCACAGCAGTTGGCTTCATGACTGACATTTCAAATTTGCAATAAATTTGCTTAGCACAAATTCTAGCTTGAACTGAAACTACTGGTAATGGCTCTTTCTTATGAATAAACAAATATTTGGTGTAATAAATTCTACACGTGTCAGTCGTGCAGCATTCCAACTCCCTGTCAGCGGGACGCCCCACGCTAAGGCATATTGAGCATACTGCCAATCAACTTAATCTTTTTGTACCCATTGAGGCAAATAAATATGGCCACACTTGAAACCAGAAATATGGGCTTACTGTGCATTTGCATAAATCAACAGAGCAGTAGGCATGACTTGTAAATTCTCGAAAAACCTACAATATTCAGTATTCGACCTAGTTGCTAACAAAATCTAGACCTGTATATCAGCCTCATACAGTAAATGTACAATTTGAATTGCATTAGTTTTCTTAATTTCTCCTTTGAAATAATGTTTTATGTACATGTTAACTAAGTTGTGTATGGTATATTTTAGACTGTTGGTCTCGTGATACACAGAGCAGACCTCCTTTTAAGACAATCATTGATCAGCTGATTAGTATTGACAGCAGTGAAGGCAAGTCTATGTTCCTATTGATGTTAGTCTCTTTCCTGACTTTAGTAAGACCTAGCTTTGAGGGCTGTTTAATAAGCTTTATTTTCTCAACTTAAATCGATTGGATATAAATATATTTGGAGTACGTTAGCTAAATTTATTTGTAAATTTTTTCATCGTAGCTTTGGCTTTTGTTTCAAGTGTAGCAAGTATAGTCAGTGTTATTATAAATGTTCGACTGTCAATTTAGTCAAATGTATTACAGCCTATTTACCGGATGGATTACTTTGATACTGCTGTATGGGAATAATGGACTTTATATAAATGGTCCCTAGTGGTGGTATTCTGCCCCAATTTTTTCAGTGCCAGGTAACACACACATGGCATATTATATGGTGCAGCTTGCAGATTTTTAAGCTGGCTCAGGCGAAGTACAGTAGCAATGATGCAACGAAACGCAGTCCGTCTGCTCTCTGACAGCAGTTGGTGTTTAAGGCACTGGCTGTACTTGTAGGGCCTACATATGATGTGGACTTCCACATCGGGTATAAGCTCCCTTACTGCCCTGGAAATAGAACAGAACTACAGTAATTGAACCATGGTCTTCACATAAATATTTACTTGGTGCTTTATTTAGAAAGATTACGGTTTTTTGGCTTATTTATAGATGGTTAAGTGAGGTTGACTTTTGTGCTTTTGGGTGCCGATTATTAGATTAAACCTTGAGAACATTGAAAAATGCATATTTGAAATTATGAAGATTAATTTAAAAGTCAGACAATGTTTTCTATGCCTACCATTTGACAATAATAGTGTCATAGCTTTCTAAACTGATTTATTTTTTAAATTTATTGTCAATGATTTCTATCTATGCACAATTGTAAAAAATATTAGGAAATAAATTCTTCTGCATTGAGAGGCTTTTATTCAATGTTGAAGCTAGACATCCATGAACCTGCACTTAGGAACACTCAATATGTGTTTGCTTCTGTCTGTCTTGTTACTTGTTATGTCTATTTGTCTGTCTCACTTTCTCTTTGCTTGTCTTCATCTCTTTTATTCTGTGTTTAGTTTGCTTCTCAGTTATCGTCATCACCACCAGTACTTTGGCACGTTAAAACGCAGTTTATAAGTGTCCATCCTTAAATTCACATCTTCTGGAGAATATTTTCAATTTCATATCAGACAAATATACGGAAATCTATACAGATATTTATATAAACAATTTGTTTTTATTTTCAGAAACACTTAGATACAAATCGGATCCAGTTTTTGTTCAGACAATCAGAACGAAAGCCTTTGAAGAAGCAAAGAAAGGGATCGGTGGATTGGCTATCTTAGGCAAAGAATTGTTTGTTGTGATTGAAAAAAGTTCAGAAGTTGAAGTTTACGATTCAGTGGAATTAAGTTTCAGTCGGCGATGGAAGTTGAACGAATTATTTTTTCCAGGAGACATAGTATCCTGTAACAGAAAAAAATGTCTCTACATCAGCGACTACAAAGGCCCTGGTAAGGCGAAGGAAATCTTGAGAGTTGATCCAAATGGAATAGTAATAAGTAAGTGGTCAACAGGAAACGATTGGGGATGGGGTCTGTCTGTTACAGCTCAATCGAATATCATTTTAACCGCTTATCAGACAAATAGAATAAACGAATATTCGCCAGATGGACAATTGAAATGCGCGATAAATCTGCAATCAGATTCAGGTATTTCTAATCCGTGGCGGGCTATAAAACTGACGAATGGTCATTTCATGGTCAGTCATGGCTCTACTGAAAATGATCTGCATGGAGTGTGTATAGTGGATGCAGATGGTAAACATCTAAAGGCCTTTGGTGGAAAATGTGGATCTACCATCGGACAAATGAATCAGCCAGTGTATTTGTCTGTCGATGGAAATGTATTCGTGATGGTCATTGACCGAGAAAATGGTCGTGTTTTGTTGTTGAATTCAAATTTGGAATTTAAGAGAGAAATTCTCTCAAAAGAAGGAAAACACAGATTACAAAATCCATGGAAAATTCTTCTAGACAAGTCAAATGGTCGAATGTTAGTGGCTGACAACGAATTGAACAATCAACGGATTTTGATTTTCAATATTGACTAATTTTGTTAAATTAATATGAGTACTTATTTGCAATGAAGGTAATTTTTATTTTTCCTTATAATTGCACTGATATTGAATTTAAAGCCAAGACTTTATCACTTTTGCTCATGTGTATGAAAATTATTAAATCTTTTCCAGAATTGTCCGAGTAATTCCATAATTATTTAATATGCAGGATTAACCTCACAAGTACTATAGTATAGCACCATTGTTTAAAGTTTGTGCATGAACTGACTTATAGGCCTAGGTAAACCCGAAAGGTAGGCTGCCGAAACTTACCATAGGAATATGTGGTGACAGTTGCTATCTGACGTCATTGGTCACATGAACCAATGACAATATTTTTCGGACACATCATCATAATATTCGTTTAATGTGTTAACAACAGACATAACGCTGTAGGTGTACATAGAAAAAAAAATACATCTAGATATTAATAGTATGAATTAATAATAGCTTAGTAAGAGTTAAGGAATAACATACGAGATATAAAATTTCGTGAGTCCTTGTCAGGAAGGTTAAAGTTATGTGGTCTGACCCTAAGAAAATAGGGCGTAAAATGTTGATTAGGAAACATGCATCTGAGTGAATGATTCTCATTTACACGCTGGACGAGATGTTTCTCGCATCACACCGGATCTCAGATCCGGTATGGGGCCGTCCATAAATGACGTCACGCACCTAGAGGGGAGGGGTCAGAAATCTGACGATGTGTGACATGGGGTGGGGTCTGAGAAGTATGACGTCACACCAGGTCTATGTTATTAAATTTAATAATTAACAACAATTTAATTTTATTAATAACAGCACTAATTTTGAGGATTAAATTATCATTATTTTTTTAATTATTTTAATGTATACGGGCATCATTATTAATAATTTTCTAATTATTTCAATATTTGGTCACCGTTAGATTTTAAAATATTCATGCTTTCCCTATTTGTTTAATGAAGTAGCATTTTGCTTCGCCATGGAAATTTGGTTTTAGGGTCAGAGCTTTGTGACGTCATTTTCAGAGGGGGTACGTACGTGTTACTTGTTGTGACGACGTGTTACGAGGGGGGGTTGAAAAATCGGCCAAAATTGCGTGACGTCATTTATGGACGGCCCCTATCACGAAATAGAGTATCCGTCCTAAGACTATCCGGGGATGAATGAATTTATCCCCCCAGATGGACTATACTGGCATAGAGTATCCGAGGGGATAAATAATTTCTAACCCCCATCGTGTGAAGTCATCCCCGGGGATAAAAATGCAAAGGTATAAGGTAGCCGATTATTTTTTTTAATGCGTACTTGCGTAGACTATAATTTATGAATATATATTTTAAAATAAACCCAAAGCCAGAAATATTTAAAGCAAGTGACTCTAAGTGAGCCCTCTGGTTCAAAAGTCCATTTTTTAAATGTTCACACAGCATGTGACAGAGCCAACGAGAAGGGATAACACACTAGACCTACTCAACAGAAGAGAACCTGGTAGAAGAAGTCATGGTGGGAGAAGAGTTTGGCACAAGCGATCACCGAATTATCAGATTCATCGTCAAAGGAGAGTACGAAACAGAAATAGAGGCATATCAGAAGAGTGCTATAATTATTTCAAGGCAGACTATGACAAAGTAAGAAGCAGAATTCGGGACAAGGGATTGGCAAATAGATTGGCAGGTTTGAACTTACATGAACGATGGATGCAGTTTGTATCTTTTATGAAAGAGGTCATTGAAGAATCAGTGCCAACTTTAAAGAGAACCAACAAGAGACGTCCCTGGGTTAACAAGGAGGTTAAGGGGATTACCCGATTCGAAAATTTGAGTCCCCGATTCTATAAGCTAGCCTTTTTTGGGGAGCTGAAATTTTGATAGAATGAAGTGTCTGCGAGGGCGAGTCTATCTGCCAAGTTTCAGGACGATTGAATGATTGTAGGCCCCTAAGTGATCGAATTAGTCGTCGCAAGATTTGACTTTTTAGCCTGTGGCTCAAACATATATTCAAGATTTCCGTAAGTTAAAGTAGATGGATAATAAAATACAGCCCGTAAAACAAAGTTTTTACTATATCCATCTAGTATCCTATAATGCGTCTTACGAAGCAGTTACCTCTACAAATATATAGTCCGCGTACATTTTACGACATAGCGTGCGTTTAATGAGGCAGCGCGCCGTTTTGTTGCGGCCAATGACAACGCTGCGTATCGGAAAAGGGGATTCCCCGATTCGAAAAGTTGAGTCCCCGATTCTATAAGCTAGCCTTTTTGGGGAGCTGAAATTTTTATAGAATGAAGTGTCTGCGAGGGCGAGTCTATCTGCCAAGTTTCAGGACGATTGAATGATTGTAAGTGATCGAATTAGTCGTCGCAAGATTTGACTTTTAGCCTGTGGCTCAAACATTCAAGCAAGCAAGCAAGCAAGCAAGCAAGATTTCCGCAAGTTAAACTAGATGGATATAAAAAGGGACAACAAGAGTTTCTAAGTCACCCAATTAGCACCTTAATTAGTCCCTTTTCATGACACTGTGTCTTCTATTGCATTTTGTCTTAAATCCCTTACGTTGTCCCCGTCATTTCAAGGATTCAGATAATTTACGTCACTATTTAATGTCATCATTTGTGAAATAAACAGCACAGAACCAGAAATGAAATATATAAAAGTTATTTGAATTTCTAAGTTATCCGAAAATGCGAAATGTTGTCTTTATAGGCCCTATATATACAGTAATCTCCGATTGACTGATAAAATGACTGATTTTACTCCATGTAAAGTCTTTATATAAGACTTAGTCTAAGTAAAAATTGTAAGTAGGCCTAGGCCTACAATTTTTAATAAAGTAGGCTAGTCTAAGCTAATAGTAGTAGGCTATTATTTAGGCTACAAAGTTTAGTTTTTATTATGTTAGTCTATGTTAGTAAGCATGGACTTAGCCTATGTGGACTTAGGCTATGTTTACAATTCAAATTAGAAAAGACGTACCAGATTATTAATTTCTCAATTTGTTATTAAACAAAACATATAAAAATAAAATAATTGTTGTAGCTTAATGTTAGGCCTACTTAGTTGGGTTATTTCACTTATTTGTTTGTTGATTAAAATTCAATTGTTTAAATACGGTTTTTACTTTTAAAATGCAGTACAATATCTAATAAAAAGTGAAAATATTTTCTTGTTTCGTTTTTCCCGTTTTTCCGTTTTTTATTTTGTTGTTGTTGAAAAGACGACGTCTTCACGTTTTTTTTATTCAGTTTTTACCAACTATGGTTCTAAATTGACTTATATAGCACAATTTCCAATTACGTTGCAGGGGATACTTTTTGAATGGGGGATGATTTCGTATGACTCATGGGGGATACTTTTGCACGAGGGGGATAGTTCCTCACATTCAGATTCATCCGGCCGGATACTTCATTTCGCAAAGGGGATATAATTCTAATGGGGGTAGTCTATTTTGTGACACCGGCACCTTAGATTTAGGATCGGGCACTCGATCTAGATTCTAGAACTAGCCTATGAGATTCGCCACCTAAAAGAGAAGACCCTTCACCTAGATGTGCTTTTGCTAAAGCAATCGACCATAATTTATGATTCTTTTTTCGCACATTGTGTGTGTTTCTGAATAGACAACAGAGAGTAGGCTATAGCATATCGGTTGTAGCTAGAGTCGTCAGATAGGCTTAGGTTGTGCGTATTGCCAACTTTTGGAGATCCGCGCTAGGTGAGCAGTTTAACCTCTGCAGAGAACGCCCATTTTAGGAACAAACTGGCGAATTTCGCCACAATTATTATGCTACGAGGGACGTTCGCGAAACAACCTTTTGTTCCAAAGCCTTGCGCTTATACGGTGGCCTTTAGGTGATTTTTCACCCACTTAGAACTAGACAAATAAGACCTATTCCAGACAATTAGGCCTAATTATGCCTAAATATGGGCTTTAAATAATGCTGAAATTTCTGTCGGATCCTTTGTACCTCGGGACAAAACCATATAGGCCTATAATAAAATAACCTAATAATAATAATCATAGCTGGTAATAATATGCAGCTATATGGGTATAAAATGTTACCGACTTTATTTTTCTTAGCCTTGTAACATACGAAGACGGATGGTATAATAGCCTAATCTCACTAAAAACGTCAGTCTTCCCACCGATAGTGTACGACCAATGTAGGCTAGGCCTACTCACTTTAGTTGAACATGGTAGGGTGTGAAGTGGAGCAGAAATCTCTACAGAAATGGCTGCCCTAGCGGAGGTATGAACCCTTGACCTATCGGTTGACGATAAAGGTTTTGAAATTTGGGTTCGGGGCCGCTATTCCGGGGCCGCTATTACGGGGGTCCACTATTCCGGGGGTCCACTATTCCGGGGTCCGCTATTCCGGGGTCCGCTATTCCGGACTAATGAACAGACAAATATAATCAGATAGGTACAGGTCGATAGTCCGAAGGTTCGAAAGTCCGAAGGTTCAATAGCCCAAAGGTTCGATGGTAAAACATGGGTTATCCCGTAGTTTAGGTTGCTAAATTATTCTAATGTCTTCAATGCCGTCCTTGACGTTGGTAAGTAAGCACTCTACCTATGTCCATGATAACTATCATCAATCCTGCTTCCATTTCATGGAGAATTATTTTTAATCAATCCAGCTTCCATTTAATGAAAAAAATGACCCAACTTCTATTTAACCAGAAAAATATTTTTCATCAATGGAACTTTTATTTAAGCAAAGAACTTATCTCATGGGTCCAGCTTCGACTTACGGAAACAATTATTTTCATTATTCCAGCTTCTATTGCATCAAAAACTTAGTTTAATCAATCCAGCTTCTATTTACGGTAAAAATTATTTCGATCAATCCAACTTCTATTTAAAGACAGAAATAGTTTCATCAATCCCACTTCGAGTTTGTGAAACAATTTTTTTCCTCAATCCAGCTTCCATTTCAATTTGACGATATAAAATAATTTAGCAACCTAAACTACGGGTTTACCAAAACATGTATGTATATGTACATATATATGTTTATATATGCATGTATATGTATCTATCTATCTATATATATATGTTTGAATATGTATACATATGTTTGTATATATATATGCATTTATATCTATATACTCATGCACAAATGTTATATAATTATATATACATACATATGGATATATATGAAATATATATATATATATATGTGTGTGTGAATATGTATATATATATATGTATATACATATATGTATGTATCTATATTTATATATGTATGTATATGTAGCGTCTCTATTGTCGGATGTTCTAGACTTAACGCTAACTAATACAACTCAACACTGTGTATAGAACGTCTACCTTTATTAATCATAATGCACTAAGATACAGCTTACGCAATGCTAGGTGAGCAGCAGCCACACTCATATATTCAACCGGTCGCTCTCTCAGCTCCGCAAAACACTGGTTTTATACCCCGGCAAGATAATCCCTTGCCTGCACACACCACTAAGGCCACCAACTCTGCCTGCCAGCCGCTGTCACTGCACACACACCTAGGCTGATACTACACACCTACATACTACACTACATGCCCCCCTAAGTGAATGACCGTGCCGCGGTCATTGATATATATCATAATCATCATAAAATGACAACTTAGCGTAACTATAACGATGCAGATACAGTAATAAAAAAAACCACGACATACATATGCTAACCAATACCAAGTCCAACTCATAAGAATGTCAAATAAGCAAAAGCAAGCAAACTATAATAAAATGCAATGTAACTCAAAATCCATTAGTTCAACCAAAACATTAACTAGATAAAGGCCGGATCATAAAAATTAACTTGCATTAAGAGTTTCGGAAAAGTGGCCTTATATGGCGTTGTTTACTGTACAGATGAAAGAAGTTAATAGAAATTCGAATATACTTTGCATTTTTACGTTTTTAGAAAATCGTGTTAGTTTTGTTTCGCAAAAATAGCTTCACGGGAGCCTATGCTTGCTTACTTACTTTTTTCAATGTTTATTTCCGGTTTGGTGAGCTGATTTCTTTATTTAAGCTAACTGCTTATCGTATTTACTGAAATTATTTGATATTCTGTTCAGAATTGTTACCAATTATGTTATCAAGATCTGTTGCTGCAAGAAATCGTCATATCCTTTTTGGCGACGCTCGTGAATTACTCACTTTTTCTTTGCCAACACACAAAGATGTGGGCAAAGCGTATTTATGGGAGAAGAGTTATGGGACAGAACCTCTACCATCTGTCTGTAAGAGATTGGCAGAGAAACTTGTGCAATTATGGATTAAATCGTCAATTCCTACGATAACTCTTCGAGGAATAGAATTACAGTTACAGAAATATATAGGTGAGGTTCAGAAAGTGATCCGATCGAAGTCTGCTACACTAAAACGAGAAGAACTAGAAAGAAATCTTGATACATTGTTTGATATATGTTCTTGTAAATGCATACAGTTTTCATCTTGCTGTTGCCCATTGAATCTAAAGGTACCAGTACCTGAGCGCGATTTCCTAACAGATCAGCGTACTGTTCGGGTAGGCCGAATAGCTGGTGTTGATAAGAAGGCCTCTGCTCTTCGCGAGAAGCGGCTAAAGCGAAAATTAGATCTATATTCAAAGTCAAAGAATGAATTTCAAAGGAAATGTGTGAGAACTGCTGAACAATTATGTAATGATTCAGATAGAACATCGAACGATTCAGAAACTGAAACTGAAACATCTTTCTCTTGTGTATCAGATAATATTCCAGACGACATATCGGATGAAATACCTGAAACTCCTCGTCTCAAGAAACGTGGCTTAAGAAATGTTGCCCTGCAGGCAGATGGCTTTGGCGTATCAGATCGAGCAGTTGCTGCTATAGTATCAGCAACTCTGATTGATTTTGGTTTTGAACAAATGGGACCAGTTGATCGGAATAAGATTCGCAGAGAACGGAAATCATTGAGATCAGCATATAAAGACAATGATTGCAGAATTTCGGGACTGTATTTTGATGGAAGAAAAGATCAGACTTTAAAAATTGTAGGGAATCGCAAAACTGTCGTTTCTGAGGAACACATTTCAATATTATCAGAACCAGGATCAAGGTATGTCGGTCATTGTACGCCTTCAAGTGGATCAGCCAAATCCATTACAGAATCAATTCTTGATACTGTCGACTGCACCAACCTTGTTTGTATTGGTTCAGATTCAACAAACGTTAACACTGGTTTCAACAATGGAGTTATACGTCGAATGGAAATTGAACTTGGTCGTCCACTTCACTGGTCCATTTGTCTTCTACATCTGAACGAGCTGCCTTTGCGACATCTCTTTATTTCCTTGGATGGTCCAATGTCTGGACCACATTCATTTAACGGGCCAATCGGGAAATCTATTTCAAAGTCGTTGCAACAACCTCTAGTTAACTTCGGCGTAATTGTTGGTGAACCTATTAGTTGCGATAAACATTTGCTGAGCAGCGATCAACTGTACTTCTTTGAAATTGTGAATGTAGTAAAGACTGGGATTGTGCCAAAGAATTTCGATTCCAGAATGCCCGGGCGATTAAACCATGCAAGGTGGTTGACACTTGCCAACCGCGTTCTGCGGCTTTATATATCTACAGAAGTTCCTTCGAAGGAATTTAAAGTCTTAGTTTCCTTCATTGTGAATTCTTATGCAGTTGTTTGGTTTGACATTAAGAGAAATTCTAAATGCTGGGACGCTGCACCGCACTATTATAAAATGATAGAAACATCCAGATTTCTTCCTGTCCGGTACAGAATTTTAGTTCAAAAGGTTTTGAAGCGCAATAGCTATCCGGCTCATATTGAGGGCATCCTTGTTGCTATGCTGAAAGACAATCGTAAACATATACGTAGGCTTGCTATGAAAAGAATTCTACGTGCTCGTGAAGATGAAGTACCGAACCGTAAATTCCAATTACCTGAGATACTATTTCAAGCGAAGAGCTACGACGAGCTGATTGACTGGCAAAAAACGCCTCGCTTGGAACCCGTTTTGACCAAACACATTTCAACTGCGCAAATCTCAGCGTGGCTTTCGTCAGATACAGACGATGTTATCGACATTCAGCCATTTCCATGCCATAACCAAGCTGTTGAGCGTTTAGTTAAAGTTGTAACGGAATCAGCAACAAAAGTTTATGGTCACGATAGACGTGATGGCTATATTCGCGTTCTCCAGGAACGCCGCAAAGTGATGCCTCACTTCGATACAAAGTCTCAATTCAGAAAAATTTAATAAAAGTCTTCTATTACATTGTACTAATGCCATATTGTTTCTGAATCATATTCCATATTCAGAAGTTGATGTAAGTTGCTTGTTCTGGAACGATTGTACAGAAAATTATATCTGACAAATTAGCGTTTTTAGTGAACTTTTCAGAAATTTCTAAGGAAAAAATGCAAAGTAGAGCAAAGTAGTAGAGACAAATGGTTTGCAGCAATGGAATCAGTGTACCTAAGAGACAGTAAATGGATATTCTCTCAGAAATATGACAATATTTTGTAATTTATGATCCGGCCTAATGTTTATGTAACACAGCTACTTGCCAATCAAAGAGTAAACTAGACCATAAACAATGACGCTGAAGACGAACCCGCGATATAGCACTTAAAGCCATGATCTCGTAGTCATTAACAGCAAAGTGAAGTCTATGCCAAGGAAGAACCACCGTGTTAGTTGCGTTTCCGATATGAATAGCCAAAAAAACAGCCTGTGGACTGGTAGATGTCACACAGCACTTGCACCGTTTACGAAAAACCCCAACCAACAAAATGAGAACCAATAAACTAATCACCACAATCTGAAACCACTGAAAATCCGAAAAACCTGTACTAATCGTGGACACAGGAGTCAAAACACTGGATGATGGAGAAAATATCCATACTGACGGAACCGATTGAGCTGGAATCACACGAGGCAACGACAAAACAATAACAGACAACCGATGTACCTTTACCACTAGATAAATTGTTACTATGATAAGTAAACCAATCAAAGCAGAACCCACAGGCAAAATAAAAGACTTGGACGACGAATAAGCTACCAATATCGGGCTACCGAAAGTATCAAGTTGATCGCGAATCACGTCGTCTTGAGACTTAAATAAAACCTGACCTGCCTTAACAGATGTCATAGCACTAGAAAAATCCTCTGTTAAACGCTGATCAATCAAATTGTCAGACGAATTTGTACCACTGACGAAAGTAGGTAACAGAAGCGTAAGCTGTTCTGCTAACGTACTATCGGCATGTAAATGATCCCAATCCGATTGAGAAAAGAATTCCTGAATCACAGCCAGATTGAACGTATGAACAACAGTAGATGATTCATTAAAAAGAACGTGCTCAGAATACGATGCAGGAAAAAAATAACCATTAGTCATCAATGTGCATGCATTCGGTATGAGAATGACACAAGAAATACACGCTGAAATAAGTTTAGGCTGAGCCAACGGGCAAATCAACGTAAGATCAGACAGGTGAATAACAGGAAAATCCAGCCTATAAATAAGAACAAATTATATCTCGATACGAAAGTAAAGGACAATTATGAATATGCAACAATGACAAATATATATATCGAAGCAAGCAACGATCACGCAATACAACTAAATACACTAAAAGTGACTAACAAAACACCTTACACTTAAATAACGCCCACAACCATTGCCAAGGTCATAATACCGAAAACGAAAGTATAGATGACTTGAAACTCTCAGTCGCTGCGTTGCGGCTAACCCACCACATGTGCACAACTCAGGATACTATCAACAATAAAAGCCAAATGATGGTGATGAAGTAAAATATAAAATCACGACATTATAGTCGATTTAATTAGCGCTGAATTTATCTAAAGTGATAAATATACCAATAAGATGACTGGCCAGTCGGAACGAAACATACTCGTAAAAAGAAAAGCACATTAATAATAACCTCTCTTGTGAACCACAGCATGTAAGCACCACATATCATACACAATGGCTGAATCAAACCACAAGAGGAAGTTATATAGTCTCCGGACGTAATAATAAGTCATTCCAAGGAGAACTATCATCCTAGCAAAATCATAGAGTAACCCTGGCTTATAGTATCCAACCACACTAATCATTGATCCCTTCATGAACGGACGTAAGTTGCTCAGCTTGAAATCTGACAGGGGTCGGACGTTTACGAATTTTCCCTGTCATAGTTCGTTTAATGTGAAACTGGCGTTTCAAAAAGTCACTCACATCACCTTCAGGTATCCATTCTGGTCTCACAGACTTATCTTTATATACCACACGATAATACCTTTGCTTGTTGATCAATTTCATACCACTTAACAAATCAGCTTCAAACCAAGGCTGAGGTAATGGATCATCGATAGGCATCGTGCCAGACGAATCCTGCAGCAAATCATTATCAGTAATCGGAACAGTTGGAGGAGAATCCGGCGGAATGGCATCCTGTTCCATAAAATCACGGCGATCAACGTAAGGTCGTAATCTATCAGCGTTCACTGGGTGTCGTACAGGCTTGTTCGTCTGTACATTACGTAATAGATAAGTGAAAGACCCGGTCTTGGAAGTTATATAAAAAGGTCCTGTAAACTTATTATACAATTTAGCCTTCTTTCCGACTGGCGTGACAGGGTTAAATAACCATACAAGATCACCAATAGCGTAAGTAGGTAAGGTAGTGGTACGGTCATAATTCCTTTTGTTACGCGCCTGTAACTGCAGCGTACCTTCGATTGCGTCTTGCCTAGCCATTTCGAGAGCCCTTGCAATGCGCTTAACGTACTCGCTGGTGACGTGCTCTTCATCCGCCACACCCAATTGTCGATCAACCGAAAAATTTAAGTCCCTCCCAAAGAGAAGGAAAGCCGGGCTATGGCCAAGATGAGCATTCGTAGTAGCACGAATTGAATACAAAATCGCAGGAATGTAATCTGTCCAATCCTCTTCATTAGTGCAATGAAGTCGTAACATCTTCCAAATAGATTTATTGATCACTTCGCAAGCGCCATTACAACGCGGGTTATAGCTAGCTGTATGTATGCGTTGAACACCGAATAGTGTAGAAAGTTCAGAAACAATGGTACTCAAGAAATTTGGGCCCCTATCCGAAAGTAACGTGTGTGGACCGCCATATCTACTAAATATCTCTCTATACAAAGCTTCCGCAATCGTTCTCGCAGTTTGATCTTTCAACATAATGGCCTCCGGCCAACGAGTAAGAGATTCAACGCAAAGAAGAATATACTTGTACCCATCTCTGCTTCTAGGAAGTTGAAGAATGTCCATATGCCAACGACCAAATATTTGCTTTATTGGCAAAGACGTAAGTGGTGGTTTATTCAGCGGAAGAGGAAACTTGCATTCCTGACACTTTAAACACGAAATTATATGTCTTGACACAGCGGTATGCATTCCCTTCCAAAAATATTTACGTCTGATCGATAAGTAACAGCGATGGAAACCCGGATGGCAACAGTCATCGTGATAACTCTCAAGTATACGCTGACGCAACTTCCTAGGAACGACGAGTTGATTAATGTAAGTTCGACTAGGTCCTCTAGATCGAGGTTGATAGTAATGAAACAACAAGCCATCACACAAAGCATACTCAGTACTCTCAATCACGATTTTCCTAGCATCCTGATCATTGCCTGGAAGTTCCCCGAACTCCAAATAACGAATCATAGGACCACAATCCGAACATGTAATCTGTTCATGAGCTGTTTGGCGCAAAATGTCCTCCTCCGTCAGGTCAGCAGGTGTAATTAAATCCTCCTCAACGATGATGTTCAACTGCACCGGTGTAACCCCAACAACTATCGGAGCCAAAATTTTATCCTCCATGTCATCCGATTCATCAGCTTGCACTGGATAATGACGACGAGATAAAGCATCCGCATTACTGTTAATTTTACCTTGTTTATACTCAATCGTAAAATCATACTGTTGCAACAACAACGACCAACGGAGTAACCTGCCAGAAGTACTGGTTTTCAAGGACTGCAGATATTTTAAACTTAGATGATCAGTATAGACAGTAAATCGAGTGTTAGCCAAATAACAATGGAACTGTTTAATGGCACAGACCATCGATAACATTTCCAATTCACTTACAGAATAAGCTCGTTCACTAGAGGTCAAACTACGTCCTCCATACGCAATAGGACGTTCTCTGCCACTCCCATCTTCTTGAGCCAAGACGAAACCAATAGCCTGAGAACTAGCGTCGCAATTTATGATAAATGGCATTTGCATATCCGGATAAATCAACACAGGAGCAGTAGCTAAAGCTACTTTAAGCTGCGTGAAAGCCTGCTCACAATAATCATCCCAAACGAACTCTAGATCTTTTTTTAATAATCGATGAAGAGGACTGGCAATTATCGAAAAGTTAGTAATAAATTTTCGATAATAGGATGCGAGACCGAGGAAACTACGAATTGCCTTAGGACACGTAGGACGCGGATAAGATTGAATAACCTCGATCTTTGAGTTATCAACAGAAACGCCCTCTGGCCCCAAGACATGACCCAAATACAAGATCTTATCCAGACCAAAGGAACATTTCTCTGGATTCAACTTCAAGTTAGCATCCTTAAGACGGTTAAACACCTCCTGAAGATGGACAAGGTGCAGATCAAATGATTTGCTGTATATCAGAATATCGTCTAAATATACAAGGACATTTTTGAAATGCAAATTTTGGAACACCCTAGCCATTAGGAGCTGGAAAAACGAAGGTAAGTTTTTCAACCCAAAGGGAGAGGTACGAAATTGAAATTGGCCTTCGTGAGTCACGAAAGAACTCTTTTCTTTAGTGTCTGGATGCAACGGAAGTTGATGATATCCGCTTCGTAGATCCAGTAGACTGAAATATTTTGGCCTGCCCTCTGCCATAGCATCGAATACATCATTGAGTTGAGGAAGAGGAAAACTGATTGACTTAGTTACTGCATTCAACTTTCGATAGTCGACACAAAACCTTATTTGTCCGGACTTTTTCCTAACAAGGACGACGGGACTACTCCAACAACTCGAACTAGGTTCAATTATCCCAGCGTCCAACATCTGCTTTGTCTGCCTTGCGATTTCAGCTTTCGCTGCAATAGAATGCCTATAGGCTCTCTGATGCACTGGAGTAGCATCGCCTGTGATAATCGAATGCTGGACATAATCAGTTTTACCCAAGTCTGCCAGAGATTGTGAAAATGCGCTCGCATTCCTCTGTAAAAAATCTTTCAACTTTGCATTCTCATCATCCGACAAATGATCAGAATGATAATTAATCTTCAAATCCTGCAACGATGTAGATTGTACAGGGCATTCAGGACAACAAAAATCATTACATTTAGCATCAGGGCGAGATGCATCCGAAGATTGTTTCGTGCCAAACAAATTACTTTTAGCATCCCGATGAAGGTTTTCCCATGATGGTTTGGTGCCAGCCGCCTTATCTGAATTTAGATCCAAGGTTCCCAAATCCGATAATTTGGAAACATCTGTTTCACGTTGCACCATCATGTCGTCTAATTGCTCTGCACTGTTTTGAGCGGAATGTCTGGTGATTGTATGATCAGTAAATGCTGCCAAAACATTAGAGGTTACAGGTTCAATGGATGCTAATGGCTTGTGGCGTGACAACCATAATACATGATTCGTAGGATTGAGAATTTTACAAACAGCTGTCCTGCCTGAAGAATCAATTATGCTTCGTGCGCAAATAAATTTACGTTTCGTGACATGCTCCAATGGTTCAATAATTGAAACGTGCGATGAACAGTTAGTAGGGAGCAAAATTGGAACAAGGGTTTCAGAGAGAGGAGGAAGAACAGTAGCATGCAATGTAAAAACTGTTGGCAATCGAACATTTACAGTTGACAACCGTGTAGACGTTAAATTATCAAAAAAACGTACTACATTCTCCTCAAAATCCACTTTCGCACGACCAGCTTGTAAGAAATCCAACCCCAGAATTAAATTAAAACCCACCTCAGGCAATATCAAAACTTCACAAGGCAAACCCAAACCTGATATGTTAATAGTCATGACCGCTTTTCCCAAAACCTTCACCGAACGATTATCAGCCAAAAACACATTTTTACTATCCCCTTCCTTCAACGGAAGCATAGGAAGTTTCAACTTCTTTAAAAAGTCAACACTCATACAACTCACAGAAGCACCAGAATCCAAAAGACACCTAACTGTCAAATTCTTAATTTGCACACAAATGGTATTTTTATGCAATGGCACCTTATCAGTTTGAGCACAGACGCCTTCCGTCGACGGGCCACGACGGTAGGCGCGTTCCTATCTTTGATTAGAGTAGCGTCCCCTAGCGGAACGACAGACTGACCGCAAGTGACCACGCTTCCCACAACTGAAACAAGTGACCCCCTTTCCCCGGCAAAAACCAGTAACAGAATGAAAACCCCCGCAATTACCACAAGTGGACTTGGAAGGTGTTCGCCAGTAGGAAGATTGTTGTGGTCGATCCTGGTTGTTAGATGATCGATACTGTGTGTCAGCTGGTTGATACTGCCGTGGCGGAAGCGGTTGCTGGACAGTGTAGCCCCGGTTGTTCTGGTTGTCTCGGTTGTCCGAGCGTTGTGACGCATAGAACTGCGTCTGCCGATGGTCTTGAGGCGACGAAGATGAAGCATAGACGTCGTGACGCGTATCAGACGATGATGGAGGAGTCGATTGGTCCATAAAAGTGACATGGCGAGACGAAGGGGATGGCGATGACGATCTTCGGTGAGCACTGATAGCAGCTACATTCGTGAGTTGTAGCTGTTTCAACTCCTCCTTTATGGCAGTCAATTCCAGGACAGTCTGGCGAAGATTGTCGGCAGTGTCACCCCGATCATCCTGGGATAGTTCCGCCAGCCGGCCCCATTTCTGAATTTCCTCAATAGTAGTCGGATCATGTTGAAGCACCAGTTGACGTATGTGTGCCCGAAGACCGTTCAAAGCGACGAGGAACGTCTGCTCCACCCCAATTTCGAGCTTTCCGGCAGCCTGCTGAACTGTAGTCAGAAAATCATCCACAGATTGTTGTGGCGCCTGTTTCAATGTCCACAGCTCAGCTGACCGTTTCCATGCTGTCGTTGAATTTGGGCCGTACCTTTTAATGAGGGCTTCACGTAAAACCTCATAGTCCTCACGTGTCCGTCGGGTTTGCGTATTAAACCACGTTGCACTGCCTTCCTTCAGAAGAAGAGGTAACGCCGAAAGTTTTTGTGCTTGCGTCATTGTCCGAAAAGTGGCCCACAAGTCAAAGTTCTTCAAGAATTCAATAATATCGTCCTCAGAACGACCCGTGAAAGCAGAAGGTACCAGCGTATTCGCCATCTCCTCAGAATCAGACTCAAATTCAGAACTGTCAGAACTCTCAGATCCGTCGTGATCAACGAAGACAGATTGGTCCGGCAGCGATGATACTGGCACTGACGACGGAATCACTGGAATCAATGGCGATGAGGCAGGAGTAGTTAAAACGTATGAAGAAGGCGGAACCAGTTCAGGAGAAGACGATAGAAATGTTGAAGATGTCTGTTGTGGTTTTCCCGATCTAAGGAAGTAGCGACCAGTGGTTGCGTTTTCCGGTTCACTCATGTGTGTTCTTGCTGCTGTCCAGGAAGCATACAGATGCGGAGAGGTGTGTCTGCACTGATACCCCGGTTCTCCACCAGTTGTAGCGTCTCTATTGTCGGATGTTCTAGACTTAACGCTAACTAATACAACTCAACACTGTGTATAGAACGTCTACCTTTATTAATCATAATGCACTAAGATACAGCTTACGCAATGCTAGGTGAGCAGCAGCCACACTCATATATTCAACCGGTCGCTCTCTCAGCTCCGCAAAACACTGGTTTTATACCCCGGCAAGATAATCCCTTGCCTGCACACACCACTAAGGCCACCAACTCTGCTTGCCAGCCGCTGTCACTGCACACACACCTAGGCTGATACTACACACCTACATACTACACTACATATATGTATGGGTATATGTACATGTATACATGTATATACGTATATATATATGTACTTATGTAAATACATATGTGTGCATGTATATATGTTTATGTATATATATATGTATTTGTGTATATATGTATGTATACGTATGTGTAAGTATATATGTATAATGCATTCATGTATATATATACAGGTATGTATGTATTTAAACACATGCATAAATATATATTTACTTACACACTATACATATTTATATACACATATACATATATATGTATATGTACATATATATACACACATATAATATTTACATAAGTACATTTATATACGTATATATATATACATGTATATATACACCTACATCTATATATATAGTATATATACATACATATATACAAGGCTGCGGTCTATCCCCATATGTATTCAACCTGATATTGGAGGCAATGATGGACATAGCGCTGGCAGATACAGAAATAGGGGTGAGAATAAATGGAACAATAGTCAACAACCTAAGATTTGCAGACGACATAGATCTGATGGCGGAAAGCGGAAGCCAACTGCAGGAACTAACGACCAGGGTACACGAAAGTAGCAAAAGATTCGGGCTTAAGATCAATGGAGAGAAGACCAAAACAATGACAATTGGTAAGGAAAAAGAAAAGATAAACATCACCCTGGAAGGAGAGGAGCTGGAACAGGTAACGGAATTTGTGTACCTGGGGGGCGTAATTACGGAGGACGCGGAGTCGACAAGGGACATAAGGAAAAGAATTGGGCTGGCGTCAGCAATGTTTGGAAAGCTGAGGAAACTATGGAGATCAGGCAACATCTCAACAAGAACAAAAACCAAACTATACGAAACACTGGTGATACCGGTCCTCACGTATGGAGCAGAATCTTGGTGCATGAAAAAGGAGGACGAGAGAAGACTCCTGGTGGCGGAGATGGGATGGCTACGAGGACTACTGAATAGATCACGAAGAGAAAAGATACGGAATGAGGTGACACGAGAAGAACTGGGACAGAAGGAAACGATAGTGGAAAGAATAAAGAAACGAAGACTAACATGGTATGGACATGTGATCAGGATGGAGAACGGAAGAATGCCGGCAAAGGCGCTGCACGGAGAGGTGGAGGGAACAAGGAGCAGAGGACGTCAGAAGAAGAGATGGATAGATAACGTACTGGAGGACATAGAAGACAGAGGATGGGACTTAAGAAGGGCAATAGAACTCGCAAGAGACCGACCGAAATGGAGAAGTTTTGTTAGAGCCTCATCGTCAGCGAATACTTGACGGAGGAGAAAGAAAGAAAGAAGAAGATAATTTTATATATCATATATACAGGGTGGGCCATTAAAAATGAGAACATCGCGTTCAATCTGAATTATTTGCGTAATTAATATCTTTTTTCTTTTCAAAATGCAAGTAATTTGTTGCTCAATGTTATGTTCCATGTGTCCACCTCGGTTTTCAACAATTTATTCTAAACGTCTGTGCCACGCGATCGTTATTATGATGCTCCTGTCTATAAATTCTGGGACATTTTTCGCCACGCCTCAACAATGGCCAGCTTCAGTTGTTCTATTGTTGTAAATTTACGACGAAGGTAGACTTTTGTTTAAGGGCGCCCCAAACAGCTTAATCTACAGGGTTTAGGTCAAGGCTATTTGGGGGCCACATGTCTGATTCGATGAAAGTTCTCCTGATGATGGAATTTGAGTGTGTCTTGCTGTGTGTGACGTCCAATTGTGTCGATTACATCTTGCTCAGATATCAAGAAGTAAACCTCTTTCTAGAACGTGATCACAATAATATTTACTGTTTACTTTGACTACGGGTCTAACAGACATTACATTTGTTTTTCCCATCCGATATACACCGACCGAAACCAAAGATCTTGGAGTCTTCGACTGCCGAAACCATGATGCTGCATGCAACTGAAATGTCCACGTTCGCATACGAGTCTTGTTGCTGGAATTTGCTTTTCTTTCTAACATCGGAATAAACACGATCACTTTGAGAATTAACTGGTGTGGCAACTGTAAATGTCTTTTCATCTGTGAACCAAATACTTCGTGCTCTTCTCTCGTTAGGAAACATTTCAAATAGCTGCTGACTTCGTTGCAGGCGTTTTAATTTGCAGCCGTCGTTATCACCTGCTCCATCACACGATCATCCGCTTTAAGTTGTAAATCTTGCTTCACAATACGTCGAACTGACTTTATTTGGTAAGTAAGTACATCATAGAATAATTTACGTGTTTAAGATTTACTCAAAACACAATCTGATATTGTATTAAACACGATTGAACGCGATGTTCTCATTTTTAATGGCCCACCCGGTATATATACACACTAATATCCGGAGTCAGGCGGATCCCCGGAATAGTGGACCCCGGAATAGTGGACCCCGTAATAGTGGACCCTGTATGGAATAGTGGATCCCCGGAATAGTGGACCCCGGAATAGTGGACCCCGGAATAGTGGACCCCGTAATAGCGGCCCCCCGGAATAGCGGGCCGGTACCGAAATTTGATACCTCATAAAATGCATTCATAACATATAGCCTATCCTGATCAGCTTAAATTATTAAAAACAGAAATAAATCGACTGTCAGTGTACTTTGACAAGATGATAAACCAGAGGTGGGCAAACTACGGCTCGCGGGCCAGATAGCCTACGGTCCGCCAACACTTTTTATCCGGCCCACAGTAAATTGTAGCTATATTATATATAAGTATATATAGGGTATACTCAAAAGTATAATTGATAACTAAATTCAAGCTTGTGTAGAGTTGTATTACACCTGAGACATGTTGTTGACCCCATTTTAAGTGCTGTCAATTTCATCAGAGCTGGAGGTTGAATCACATGCAATTCAGATCTCTACTCGAGGATTTGGATTGTGAATATGCCAATGTAGCCTATTGTATCTTTCGAACGTTCGTTGGCACAGTTTGGGCAAAAAGTGTAGAATTAAGTATGGCATTTAAGGGAAGAAAATATGTTCCTGAAATAGAAAGACACTAGAGTGCAGTTTTCAACTCGAATGAAGGACACTGAATAGCAATCTGCTTTGCATTTACAGTTGATATAGGCCTACTTGAGGAAATGAATGAACTTACCTGTAATTTGAAACTACAAGGCAAAGGGTTCTTTACTCATGATATGTATGCAGAAGTGAAATCCTTTCAAGTAAAGCTCATGTTGTTTTCAAAGCAGATGAAGGAACAAAACTATAAGGACACTTTCCTACCCTCCAGTTGCAAACTTTCACAGCAGAGTCTGCAGAGAAATAATGGTCTTCAGTTGTCAAATTTTAAAAGAGTTTTCCTGACGATTTTCCGGATTTTAAATCACCCGACAATTTGCTTTGATAACTATATTGTTCACAGTTCAATCAATCAATGAAACTTGATATAGGCCTAGTGCCCTTCAAGATATCTACTCAGAGGCATTGACAAATCTCCTAAGGAACTTCAGCTGGAGTTAATTGAGCGACAAAGTGATCTTTGCACTTCTCAAAGAGCCGTGCAAAAGATCAGACGTGATAACATTCTTCTCAATGGAAAAGTGCTCAAATCAAAAAACCTTTCCTTTACATTTTTTTGCATTACTTGCTATCTACTTACATCTGTGAACAAACATTTTCAGCTATTGATAAACAAATCCAAATACAGATCTCAGTTAACTGACATTAAACTTGAACTCAATAGGGCATACCACATTCACTCCGGATTATGGGAAACTTGTTAATTTATGTTCACAGTTGAATATGTCATGCACTAGTAATAGCCAAAGTATTATTATCTTAATTTTAAATATGTAAGCTTATTTTGTGTTAGTCGTTTTTGAAAGTTTAAAATTTGTCATCCGGCCCTTTTTGGCATTTAATGTGGCCCAGCGGCGCCGTCAGGATTTTAACTGTGCACGCACAATAGGCCGGAGATCACGCGTAGGCCGAGGCCCGAAAACGAAGGTATGTGGGGGTATTATGAACGAGGGTGACGGTCCGATGAACGATCGCTGAGGCGCGCAGCGCCGAGAGGGGAGGGTTAGGGGAGGGCGAAGTGCCCCCTCCCCACTTAAAACTTTTTCGAATTTTCACACTGTAATGGTAGCATTTTAAGCAGTCATCTGAACAAAATTGCTGTATAATTTTAGTGCTGGCAGGAACCATCTGTCATAGCTACATGACCATCGGTCATGTAGCTATGACCTTTCAATACACCTATCCACTAACTGACCCGACAATTGCGCGCAGGACAATTGCGCGCCGACAATTGCGCGCCGACAATTGCGCGACCCGACAATTCCGCGCAGGACAATTGCGCGCCGACAATTGCGCGCAAAAAAGGGAACAATTCAAATTTATTTCGAATGATTTTCATTTGCTTTTCTAAAGCTTTTAAACTATTTAAAACCTTAAAAATTAATGTCGAAAGAGTTTCAGCTATTCAGCTACTGTTAGTGAGGCTACTATAGAAAACTGTTCTACTGTTCAAATGGAAAGATTGTTTGACTATAGAAAACTGTTCTACTGTTCAAATGGAAAGATTGTTTGCGATTCCGCGTAGATAATCAATCAACGGAACTGTGCGATAGGTAGGAGTCAGCGCCATCAGGCGTCGGTTAAGTTTCATGTATTTCGACTTCGAAGCCTCTGGTTGTCGATATCCAGAACGAAACCTTTCTACCATTTGCTCGACGTGATCCTGCTCCTTGCGAAACTGATCCACCAGCTTGTAGACAGAGGGATGGTGGCAGTCTGCTGTCTGCTGGAAAGATCGGTGCCACGCCTCGACAGAATTGTTAGTGCGTGGCAATCCGTCGTTAACCCGGTCGTGCATGTTCCAGAGGGTTATTGCGAATCTGGGATTACCTCGTCGATTTCTCCTCTGCCGTCCTATGAAGTTATCCTCCCAGTAGTCGTTGATCGTAGCCAGTTGGGGAGGGCTGGTTTCGACCAATTCGTCAAAGGCCTGTGGAACGTGAGCCACTGGCACAAAACCTAGAGCTAGGAGCATTTTTACATACGGGGGGAGGGAGGCTAATTGGTAAGCTCGGCGCCTTGTGTTCTAAGGGTTGCAGTGTAAGGTTCGAAACTTCTCTTGGTAGGGTCAGTAACGGGGGGAGGGAGGCTAATTGGTAAGCTCGGCGCCTTGAAGGATAAATATCCAAAATAACTGGAATGAAATAAAATAACCATATTCAAATTATTTATATTAGCATATAGTTCTTTTTAGTACCTTTAATACTACACGGTGCGCGCAATTGTCGGTGCGCGCAATTGTCGGTTTTTTTGGCCGCGCGCAATTGTCGGCGCGCAATTGTCGGCGCGCAATTGTCGGCGCGCAATTGTCCTGCGCGCAATTGTCGGGGTGCCGCCGCTGGCTGCCCAGGCCCAACTGACAGGATAGGCTTATTATGCTTATAGGCCTAATCCTCAAAGTAACCCCACGGCTTGGACCTAGGCCTACGAATGATCGACCCTGTATACATCAAAGCCCAGTTTCTAAGAAAGTGAAACTTAACGGCTAATAGGCCTATGTATAGGCCTATTTGCCAGCCTTGGATGTCTGCAAACTTTCATGTGTCAGGGTTTAGCGGTAGACAATAATTATTATTATAGCCTGTTGAGGTTCTTGGAAAATCCAGTGCTAATAATAACACCGACCTAACTGAGCTTGTATTTCGAATGCGGATGTTAACCAACAGAACTGATGCATAGCCTAGGCTTATTGGCTTACAACTCTGATTCATAAATTAATGTCTTCTATTTCAACAAGGTAAGTATTTCATATCTTCAATATTCAAATCATGTTAAACATTCGTATCAAACCTCCATGTCGATTGGGTGGGAAACCTAAACACATATCACGATCGTTAATTCAATCGGCGCTATCAATTAGCCTAGGCTAGATAATAATATGGCCTATAAATAGCACGCTTTGTACTCTCGATAATTTATAGGGCATTATACATGACGTTGTGTTGCTTGCAAGTTATAGCCTAACATTTGTGTCACGTTACTGCTGAAGACTTAGTGCAGAACCCGGCCAACAGATTCTTCAATCAGTGGCGGATCCATCTGGACCGTGTTCGCATCAGAACTCCGAAGTGTCCATTGGCCCTGTAGCCCCGGCCCAGGCCCCAGCCATCCTGAACTTGCCGTGATTATTTATTTCGTGATTTGTACTCTGTTAGCCTATTTGTGTTCAGATAGGTTGGTAATCATTAAATCCAAGCAGTTTGTAGGTTACCGTATTTTTGGAGATATTAATAACTTTGGACAAGTCAATGAACGCTTCAATTGGTTCAAAGTGCCGATCCGCTTGTGCCATGCAGTAATCTAAAGAAGCTGACGTTTGGATACCTATCGCCTATCGTGGTCCTTCGTGGAATACATTTGCATTCAACATTAAGAAATGTCAGCTACTGCAGGTAATTACCTTTGGCATTCTAGCAATTCTTGAAGAAGCAGAGGACCTTTAAGCCCAAATAATATAACTTTAAAATAGCCTACATGCAGGCTTGAATTGGTCCTTCCAGCGGAGGGGTCAGCCACTCGGATCCTTCTTCTCCACTTTTTCTGTCAATGGTATCTTCTTTCTCTTTCTTCAATCTGAGAGACTTCAGATTTTGTTGTATCGTTCCCGACTTTGGCCTCCGGTGACCTCTGATGTTACAATTCTTTTCATGCAGTTTGCATCCTATCTTCTCATCACAGGACCGTACCATCTCAATCTAGAGCCTCTCGTATTTTGTAAGTAATACATGCCACTCCCAGCATTTTTCCGATTTCCTCGTTTCTTGTCCTATCCTTCAGCGACACTCCAAGTATCCACCGCAGCATTCTCATTTTTGTTCTTTCCATTAACCCTTCCTCTCTCCTCGTCACAGTCCAGGCCTCTGCTCCAGTGCCCTCACATGATCACTGGTCTTATCATTGTCTTGTACGCCAATCATCTTCGATATGGGAGCCGTCTATAAATGACGTCACGCGATTTTGGCCGAATTTTGACCCCCCATCCCCTCGTCACACTTCGTCACAAAAGTAGCACACCCTGAAAAATGACGTCACAAAGCTCTGACCCCCGCCCTCGTAAAACCAACTTTCCATGTTTTAAATCACATTTATTGTCTGGATCGGCCACGAGTTACGCGTACTTACCTATTAATGAGCTTGGTAATCCTGCTTAAGGTTGATACGCGCCCGATTTCTAAATATAGTCTAAAATTATCGATTTCCATGAGGTAATGAACCAATTTTAGTTCTTGGAGTCACCTCGTGACAAAATGGCCTCCGCTGATTGGTTAGTGGATATCACCCGACTCTTTTGAGAGGGAGAAGACCGAAAGTTGTCGATGGTGTTGGTTGATTTGCTAATTTCAAGAGAGAAATTGTGGATTTAATCGTGGAAAATTCGAAGTGTCTCTTCGAATTGTTTGTCCATTTGTGGTCAATCATTTGGTGATTGGGCCGGGAAGTTATTATCGTGAAATTAATTCGTCTTCTATCGAAAACTTGATATTTTTGTCTCCGAGTGTCTGGATCGGTGATGACCTCAACAGTTCTTGGCGCAGTGGAAATTTTCCAGGGGAGATATCTAATTAAAAGAGGGAAGTAAACCTTTGCTAATTTGTGCAATTGATCTCCAGTTAGACGTTAAGGGTTGATCGTACATAGTATAAATTAGACTGCTCGTGCGATAAATTAGACTACAAAAATAAATCAAACTAAGTTGATAGACTTCATTGATCTCGATAATTTAGAGAACACTCGTCGATAATTACAACTTATACGTGGCGTTTGGAAGATAAGACAAGAGTCTGTAATTGTAATTTAGTTACAACGATCTGACAACTTCTTTAGTTGAATTTTATTGACACAATAAATATTTTCAAACATGTCTGAAGACTCGTTAGGCGATTCCAATGCTCAGAATACCTCTCAAGACGAATCTGAAATAGAAGAACAAGATAAGGGTGAATCACAGGAAACTTTAATCCGTGGAAATTCCATAGAGAATGTTAACAGATCAACGCCTAATCCAATTAATTTTGAAGATGTTTTAAATCAACTTCTACAGCGTCAGGAGAGTTTCTTGAGTAGTTTTACTAACCGGCAACAGCAAGTTGAGGAGTCATTGGATAGGTTCATAAAATATCAAACAGATAGTAATGAACAATTCCGGAAAGAGGTGCAAAGAAATGATCATTTCGAGAACAAACTAGATGAATTAAGATCTCACCTAAAGAAGAATCAAACTGTCGGTGGAGATGAGGACCCCGCTATTATTTATAATACCGCCTCAGATCGAGAAGCAGGGGACATAGCCGCGGCCCCATCCTTGGTGAAGTTGAGAGACTCTGGTGGTTTTAGTTTAGAAAGACCTTCCTTGGATTTGAACTCAGGACTTTATCTTGGGACCCTGACCGATGAATCTTCCCGACAGTGCGCGCGTTCGCTAGAGGGCGCCACGCACGCTTCAATTGGTACCAGAAGTGGGGTCGGAAATAAAGAATATCGGGTACTGAATAATAAAGGATATGAGGTCCCTGATAAAACAAGAAAGGTCTTGGAGGAAGAAAGAAGAATCTTGGAGGAACAAAGAAGGCTTTTTGAGGACGAAAGAAGAAATTTTGAAGGAACAGGAGTTAGACCTAAGAGGGTCACATATAGAAGAAATGAACAAGAAGCAGAAGGTGCTCATAGTCTGAATTATCTGAGCTTGAATCAAGGGGACTATTCTTCAGACGAGGAGGTGACATTTAGAAATGCACCTAGGAAACAAGATAGATTAGAATCTAAACTAACTTCTAATTCTAGAATGTTAGATCCATCTAATGTACGATCATGTTCTAATCTGGAGTTTTCAGTTGCAGGAGTTACTCGAAATTGGCCGGACCAATCAGAACGTCCCAGACATCATCCAGTTTTTGCACTGGAAGGTAGAACTGTGGATCCCAGTCACGTCACCAATGAAGCTTCTGGTTGGGCAGTCACTTTGGCAAGCAAATTCAGTTTTCCTACAAGAAATGAAAACTTTTCTACAAAGAATGATTCTTCACAATTTTCTCTGAAACATGATGAATCTGCTGGACTGCCGTTGGGTCAATCTGCTGATGTCTATCTTCCGAATACTCTTCATTCCTTTGAATTGAATCGAAATAAATCCGAAAATACTTCAGTGATATACTCTACTCCATCCATGTTTGCAAGAGCTTCAGAACTGAGTCAGCCACGCTCGTCTTCAGTTGTCCATGAAAGGGTGAAGGAACCCATATCAGTGATGTCTACCCCAGGTAACTATTTCATTTCTTCGACTATCAATTCCGAAATAGCCGAAACAAATAGATTACCTCGGAACACCAATGAGTTCTCGCATGCTGAACCTTGGTTGTATCCACGTCGAATAGCCGAAACAAATGAATTAAACGATAAGTACATAACCAAAGCAAACGATAAACTCTCAGATGCTAAAGAAAATAGACAGAATGAGATGACCTCTAATGCCTCGAGTTCAGTAGTTACCGAATTTGTCCCTGCAAAACATAAAGCTGAGACAATCGCTACTGAAACAGTTAATCGCAAGGGTCCACCTACATCTGAAGGGAAAACCAATATCTATCCGTCTAGTGTACATGCAGAAAGGCCTCGTCAATACATTAAGATGGGTACATACAATGGAAAAACTTCTGTCGACGCCTTTCTTCGGAAATTTGAAGTTTGTTCCAAGAACAATGGATGGTCAGATGAGGAGAAATTAAACCAGCTTACCTGTGCTTTGTCTGAGCCTGCATCGCAACTTCTTTGGGAGTTTGACTCGAATACGGTTACTACATGGTCTGACTTAGTAAATAAGCTTCGCTTACGCTATGGAAGTTCTGATCAAGCGTCGTTGTATCAAACTCAATTGAATACTCGTCGCCAGAAGGACGGTGAAGATCTAGGATCGCTGGCACAAGACATAAGGAGGCTTATGATTCTTGCCTATCCTGGGCCTACGTCGACTCATAGTGAAACGATAGCCATTCGTTCATTTCTTGACGCTCTACGAGATAAGGAATTAGCGTTGAAACTGCGTGAACGGGAACCAGAAACGTTAGATTCTGCTTACAAACTGGCTTTGAGGTTAGAAGGGTACAGGAAAGCAGAAAGAGAGGAAACCGAACATTCAGATCGTCGTCCTGGAAGAATTAAAGCAGTAAAAGAAGCTGAACTATCTCTTGAGTCGGTGCGAAAACTTCTGAAAGAAGAGCTGAAGGAAGAGTTAGAGCCGCAGAAACAACGGCTAGAACAATTAGAGAATCGCTTGAATAATGGAAGTAGCTTCACCATGCGACCTCCGCCGAATCAAGGCTTTGTGCCACCTGGTCAACCATTTCAATGGAGGAATCAGTGGAACCGGAATGGGAACAACGGCCGATTTCGAAATCAGCGACAGAACCTGCCACGACAATCTCAACTTTGCTTCGAGTGTGGTCAACCTGGACACTTTGCCAGGGTCTGTCCATCGAAACAGAGGGAACAACCGTTTGTTGCTGAAGGTTTAAATGATCAAGAACCGAGTACTCTTCGACACGTGATGGGAAGCAATAACGCTTACCTGGCACTCAAGGTGAATGGTAAATCCACCTTCGCTTTACTTGACACAGGTTCAGAACTTACTCTTGCTCCTGCTTCTCTGGTTCTTAAGAAAGACATCCGTTCTTCTAGTCAGACTCTTCGTGCCGCGAATGGTACGGCTATACGTGTGTTGGGCGAAGCTAACCTTAACTGTGAAATAGACGGCTATCTTTTCGAGGTCTCTTGTTTAATTACTGAACAAATTTCGGAATTAATCTTGGGACTGGAATGGCTGGAGAGACAGAATGTTCTCTGGAATTTTGGAGAACGCTGGGTTAAGATACAGAATCGTAATTTTCCCATATGCACAAGAAAACGACAAGGAAATTGCAGAAGAATAGTGGTAGCTCAAGACGTGAAAGTACCTCCCTTGAGTGAATTGGACATTAACACCTATGCCGTGGTTTCTCATCTGCGTTCAACTGATGTTCAATGGGCCACACAGCCCCAAGTGTTGAGTTCTGGACTGGTAATTTCCGGCACTTTGTTGCCTGAAAGAATCGTTGACTTACCTGTTCGTGTGATGAATCCTACCCATAAAGAAATTAGACTGAAGAAAGGTGTTCAATGCATGGCCGAAGAAGTAACGGTGGTGGAGGAAACATCTGAAGTCGCAGCTGCTTGCGCAAACGTCGTAGAAGCTCAAGGAAAACCGACACCAGAGGAAATTAACTCTGTTCTTTCACCGTTATGGTCAGACATTGCCGATGATGTTCCAGCTGGAGTACAGGACAAATTACGGGAGATTATTCTGAATAATCAGAAGGCGTTTTCGATGAATGAATGGGATCTTGGTTTTACAGACGTGATACAACATGAGATAGAAACTGGAAATGAATCCCCAGTCCGACAAGCATTGCGCCGTCAACCGCTCACATTATTGCCGGTCATTGATGAACAGGTTGAAAGCATGTTACACCAACGGATAATTGAGCCTTCGTCATCTGCTTGGGCTAGTAATGTGGTGATGGTGAGGAAAAATGATGGGACACCCAGATTCTGTGTTGATTACCGGGCCGTTAACACTAAGACACGGAAAGACGCTTACCCTTTGCCTTTGATAAGCGAGAGCCTCGATTCTTTAGCTGGTGCTAAATGGTTCAGTACTTTCGATCTCCGAGCAGGTTATCATCAATTAGCTGTGCATCCCAGGGATCGACATAAAACCGCCTTTGTTACCCGGAGAGGACTCTTTCAATTCCGAGTTCTCCCGTTCGGTCTCTGCAATTCACCGGCTTCATTCTCACGGATGATGAATTTGGTAATGGCAGGACTAAATTTCGCTGTGTGCCTCATTTACCTGGATGATATTATTGTATTTGCTTCAGACTTAGACACACATTTGCAGAGACTCTCGCAAGTGTTGGAACGACTGGCAGCGGTTGGTTTAAAGCTGAAACCGTCCAAATGTCACCTGTTACAACGCCAAGTGACTTTCCTAGGTCACGTAGTAAGTGAGAAAGGAATTACCACGGATCCTGGAAAAATTCAAGCGGTGAGGGACTGGCCGACGCCGAGGAAGCTCCGCGACGTAAGATCTTTTGTGGGTTTATGCTCATACTATAGAAAATTCGTCCCAGACTTCGCTCAAGTTGCTCGACCCTTACATGCGTTGACTAAGAAAGGTTGTCCGTTCGCCTGGTCAGAGGAATGCGATTTAGCGTTTACTGAAATGAAACGACGCCTTACCGAGTCGCCGATTCTCGCCCTGCCGAATGATTCAGGTCTCTATGTTCTCGACACTGATGCCTCCGGTGAATCGATTGGCGCGGTGCTGTCTCAGATGGACGGTGAGATGGAGCGTGTGATTTGTTATGGCAGTAGACTTTGTTCACCATCAGAACGAAATTATGATGTGACGAGGAGAGAACTGCTCGCTATCGTCTACTTCTTAAAGGTGTTCAGGCAATATTTACTGGGTAGCAAGTTCCTGTTGAGAACGGATCACTCCGCTCTTCAATGGTTACGGAGGACACCGTTACCGATAGGACAACAAGCCAGATGGTTGTCTGTTATCGAGGAATTCCAATTCGACATACAGCATCGTTCGGGTACTGCGCACCGGAATGCAGACGCTATGTCACGACGTCCGCAGGAAGTAGACACTGTAAGGGAGTACTACCATGTCGGGGTGACTTCCATTGATTTACCGTCGGACTGGAGCCGTCAAACCATTGAAAATGAACAGCGTGAGGATCCAGACTTGGGATGGATAATCCAGAAGAAACTTGAATCTCCGGATGTACCTTCTTTGGATACAATGCGAGGTCTGAGTACTACAGTTAAGACTCTTGTTGCGCAATGGCCGCAATTGGAGTTGCAAGATGGACTGCTAACTCGTCAATGGTTAGAGCCTGAAACCAATGATGTTCGTTGGTATCAGTTCATTCCACCGCCTAGTCGCCGGCTAGCGCTGATACGTTTGGCACATGAAGGAATAACAGGAGGGCACATGGGGATCAGAAAGACTCTGGCGCAACTGCAGAAGAGAGCCTACTGGCCCTGCTGGCGTGAGGATGTGAGGATGCAATTGAGGAGATGTATGAGCTGTGCTCAATATCTACGTGGCAAGCCACCAAGGCAAGGGCGTCAGCAACAAATGTCGGTGGGCGCACCAATGGAATGTTTGGGAGTGGACATCACTGGACCACATCCACCTTCCAGCCGAGGATATCGTTATATACTAACGGCTGTGGATCATTTTACCCGCTGGGCGGAGGCTCACCCAATACGAAATCAGGAGGCTGCGACTGTGGCCAAAGTTCTCGTTGAGCAAATCTTCTGCAGATTTGGCTGTCCCCGTCAGATCCTAACGGACCAGGGACCGTGCTTCGAAGCAGCCTTGTTCCAGGAACTCTGCCGACGATTACAGATCGACAAAGTGAGAACAACTCCTTACAAGCCGAGTACAAATGGTGCTGTGGAGCGGTTTCACCGGACCTTGAACGCCATGCTTGCTAAAGTGATTGCCCAGAACCAGAAAGATTGGGATCTGCATCTACCATACGTCTTGGCTGCCTACAGAGCCAGTGAAAGCGAAAGCACCGGATTTACTCCGAATCATCTTTTTCTTTCGAGGGAGCTTTGCCTTCCGATCGATCTGGTTTTAGGCGATATCTCTGTTGCAAATTTGTTGTCTACTACTGATGATTTTGTGGCCTCTCAAATGATTAAGATGCAGGATAACTTTCGGGTAGCCAGAAAATTCATGCAGCGCCAAGCCACCAGCCGAGCGTTCAGATATGATCTGCGGGTAAAACCGACCTCGTTTCCTATAGGTTCCCGAGTATGGTATTTTTATCCGAGGAGACGCACTGGCCTTAAGGATAAGTGGGCTAAGTTTTACACCGGCCCTTACGAGGTAGTGGAACAGGTCAATTCAGTACTGTACAAGATCCGGAAGTCTGCCCGTTCACAGCCCATGCTGGTTTATATAGATAAGCTTAAGTTGTGCGAAGGGGAGATGCCACGGGGTTCGGAGGAAAGGCCACCTCCAGAGGAGTTCGAACCCCTACCGGATTGGGACTGTGAGGAACCCCGGAACGAATTAGATGAGTTGGGAGATAATGGGCCCTCTACACCCATTGCTGACCCCGGTACGGCGCATCGAGAAACATTCTCTGATAAAAGGCCCCAACGCCTTATCAGAAAGCCTCTGCGGTACCGATAACTTTTTACTCCAACGAAATTGGAGAGCGGATTATTATAAGGTTGAATGTTAGTTATATCTGTTTATAGGGTTCATTTCATCTCTGCAATTGACACTTTGAGAGGAGGTGAAGGTAATCATTATGTCCGATTGTCAAGAGAATCTCCAGGACTGGATCCGAGCGGAGAGTGAACGAATGCAGGAACCCATCATTCTATCGTCGCGCGAGTCTACTGGGCCTCCCCCTTCACCTCAACGCAGCTGCCGCATGGTGTCGGACGGGGAGGATATCAAGGTGGATCCAGCTGTAGGACCTCGAAGAGATTCAACGCCTTCATCCACCCGCGATGATTTTAGCAGGAGCCCTTCGTCTGTGCCTCAGGAGCGTTCGGTCTCGAGCGGTAACGATGTTGATGGGATTCCCTCCAAACTTCGGATACGAGGGTTGGCTTGGTTGGCGCTCCACTTCATCTCTGAATTGGGTCGTGTGGAGATCAGTTCCGAAGATGTCTCGGAGATTGCTAGACAGTCCCCTCCGGTGCGTGCTTATCCAGGTGCCTTCCGGACCATCTTAGCCACAATCCAGTCCACATCTCGTTCTTCATCAGTGTTGGCGGCTATGGACAGATGGGCCATGGGAACCCCGGGAGTCCCCAATCAGATGGCAATTAGCTTAGGTCTGGGTGCTTCGTTGAGGCCTTGGATTTCGACAGACCTTCGAGGATTTGACATATGGGCACTTACCATGGAAATCGTGCCGAAATTCCTTGAGTCGGATCTTGCCGTCACTGAGGAGGAATTCCTTCAGGGATTAACAGCCGCCCGTGATCTTTCATCTGAGTTTCCGGGGGAGGTGGAAATAGTCGTGGCCACTCTGTTCATCATTCGAGGTGCGATTTGGTTCTGGCCCTTCCTAGGTTGAGCATCCGTATACTTTGGATAGGAAGAAGAGGTGTCCCAGTGGTTGATTAATGTTACAGATCGAACTTGTAAGATTATGTAAAGCATTGTTTTTTTTTCGTCTTTGGTTATTTAACTCATAGGAGTGTTTGCGTAATTTGTGTTGGAAATGTCTAAATATTGGAAGTGTGTAAAGAAATCCACTCTTTCAATGGTATCGTATCCTGTAACCTAATTGCTATAACTGTAGATGATTCTTGTGGTTGCTAAAGTGAACGTTTATTGCTTAGTTAAATGTTAATACTGGAGATCAAATGCAGACTTCCATTTGAAATTTTCGGGGTAAACCGAAAATTGAGTGAGATGGGGAGGGTGTGGCGATCCTGGATCGGCCACGAGTTACGCGTACTTACCTATTAATGAGCTTGGTAATCCTGCTTAAGGTTGATACGCGCCCGATTTCTAAATATAGTCTAAAATTATCGATTTCCATGAGGTAATGAACCAATTTTAGTTCTTGGAGTCACCTCGTGACAAAATGGCCTCCGCTGATTGGTTAGTGGATATCACCCGACTCTTTTGAGAGGGAGAAGACCGAAAGTTGTCGATGGTGTTGGTTGATTTGCTAATTTCAAGAGAGAAATTTTGGATTTAATCGTGGAAAATTCGAAGTGTCTCTTCGAATTGTTTGTCCATTTGTGGTCAATCATTTGGTGATTGGGCCGGGAAGTTATTATCGTGAAATTAATTCGTCTTCTATCGAAAACTTGATATTTTTGTCTCCGAGTGTCTGGATCGGTGATGACCTCAACAGTTCTTGGCGCAGTGGAAATTTTCCAGGGGAGATATCTAATTAAAAGAGGGAAGTAAACCTTTGCTAATTTGTGCAATTGATCTCCAGTTAGACGTTAAGGGTTGATCGTACATAGTATAAATTAGACTGCTCGTGCGATAAATTAGACTACAAAAATAAATCAAACTAAGTTGATAGACTTCATTGATCTCGATAATTTAGAGAACACTCGTCGATAATTACAACTTATACGTGGCGTTTGGAAGATAAGACAAGAGTCTGTAATTGTAATTTAGTTACAACGATCTGACAACTTCTTTAGTTGAATTTTATTGACACAATAAATATTTTCAAACATGTCTGAAGACTCGTTAGGCGATTCCAATGCTCAGAATACCTCTCAAGACGAATCTGAAATAGAAGAACAAGATAAGGGTGAATCACAGGAAACTTTAATCCGTGGAAATTCCATAGAGAATGTTAACAGATCAACGCCTAATCCAATTAATTTTGAAGATGTTTTAAATCAACTTCTACAGCGTCAGGAGAGTTTCTTGAGTAGTTTTACTAACCGGCAACAGCAAGTTGAGGAGTCATTGGATAGGTTCATAAAATATCAAACAGATAGTAATGAACAATTCCGGAAAGAGGTGCAAAGAAATGATCATTTCGAGAACAAACTAGATGAATTAAGATCTCACCTAAAGAAGAATCAAACTGTCGGTGGAGATGAGGACCCCGCTATTATTTATAATACCGCCTCAGATCGAGAAGCAGGGGACATAGCCGCGGCCCCATCCTTGGTGAAGTTGAGAGACTCTGGTGGTTTTAGTTTAGAAAGACCTTCCTTGGATTTGAACTCAGGACTTTATCTTGGGACCCTGACCGATGAATCTTCCCGACAGTGCGCGCGTTCGCTAGAGGGCGCCACGCACGCTTCAGAATCATTAGAATTAAAATGTTTAATATGAACATGACGTCAAGAACAGGATTAAGTCCGCTTGGCAAAAGTGGAAAGACTTAACGGGTGTGACGACAAAATGCCAATTCATCTCAATGGAAAGGTATACAAGACAATAACGTTTATTTAACGACGACGCCATATGGGCCATCCATAAATGACGTCACGCACCTAGGGGAGGGGTCGGACATTTGTGACGATGTGTGACATGGAGTGGGAGGTCTTGGAAATATGACGTCACAAGGTCTATGTAATTAAATTAAACAATTAACAACAATTTAATTTTAACAATAACAGCACTAATTTTGAGTTTTAAATTTTCATTATTTTTATTATTTTTAATGTATATGGGCACCATTATTAATAATTTTCTAATTACGTGAATATTTGGTAACCGTCAGATTTTTAAATATTCATGGTCTCCCTATTTGTTCCATGAGGGAGCATTTTGCTTTGCCATGGGAGAATGGGTAAGCATAAATTCTGTAAATGTTTGGATAAATTGTTCATATTAAACATTTTAATTCTAATGATTCTACCAGAGCTTTTCATTCTTTGTAATGAATATGTTATTGTGGTAATTCTACTTTTTCCATTTTCCTTTGTTCTACTACAAAATATTCTGAACATTCTTTAGCATCAAATAGAAATAACATCGCCCAGATAAACTTCCAAATAAGAAAACTTTTATCAGGCCAACTAATTATTATATATAGGCCTACCGTTTATTATAATTGTAATAGGCCTTGCGAATTTGTACAATTTGCACTAGGACTGAGTGACGAAGAAATAAGAAACCGAATAGTGACAATCTTTTCAACACTAGTAGCAGATTTGGATGCGGATCAAATGAGCGATTATCTTATCGAAGGATTCGTCATCACAGTCGTTCAGTGGCAGGAAATACTACACAGACCTCTCACGAAACAAGGTCGCTGCCGAGAACTTCTTAATCTCCTACTGACGACAAAGAATCCGAAAGCTCCTAGCGTTTTTCTGAATGCTTTAGAAAGAAACTTGCAGTGGCAGTGGATTCTTGGCCTACTCTATCAAAATGAACAACTGAAAGAAACTGGTAACAGTGGTAAGTGCTGCAAATGAATGGCGACACGTAGGCCTATTACCATTCCTAGTACTGTTGCTGACGTAGTCAGAGAAACGGGATCTAAAGATTAAAATAGGGTACTACATTTTGAAATTATGCAGCATCTTAGCGCCGCGAATTGTCTAAACTTTTCTATTAAAAAGATGGTCGCAAACATTAAGTTTTTTTGTTTTTCGCATGTAGTAGGAAAAAAATGTTCATGAAACTTATTTGGGGGGTTAACAACCCGTAAAACCACCCCAAAATGCGCCCATGAGGCCTACCATTAGAATAGTCACTGGCCCACTGTAAATCATGAATAATTCTGTAGATGGTAGGCCATACTAGGTTATGTATGGCAAATTTTGTAAATTAATGCGTTAATTGGACAAGTTTCAGACCTTAGCCTATATATGTACAATATAATTATATGATATAATATGTAGGCCTACACTTTGATGACGTTATTGTTATGGCCACTAAGAAATCTGTGCAAGATAGAAAGCCTACAAGCATCATTATAAAAAAAAGTATGCGTAATTACACTGTACAATGAAATTGTAGAAAGAAATGAATCGGAGGACTTTAGATCGGAATCTGACAGACGGCTAGAAGAGGCGATACTGAATTGGGAAAAGGAAAAGAAGGAATTGCTAGAAAAGCAAAGACAACTCCAGAAAGAGAATGAAGAACTGCAAGAACTTGTCGATGAACTCAAAGGTAGGTATAATGAAGTGGCTGCATATGGTTGCCGAGTACTCAGAGTCAGAGCA
The DNA here is from genome assembly GCA_020284085.1 of Aporrectodea caliginosa. Taxonomy (NCBI): domain Eukaryota; kingdom Metazoa; phylum Annelida; class Clitellata; order Crassiclitellata; family Lumbricidae; genus Aporrectodea; species Aporrectodea caliginosa. Next base: position 650,093 of record JACEVL010000543.1, on the reverse strand, counting down.
CTCGGCTTATCACGCAGAGAGTGCGTGGGTTCGAACCTCCTCCCAGAGACAGTCACTTCGTAGGGACCCTGAGCGAGTCCTTCACCTCGAAATTCTTTCCCACTGTTCACCCTGCGATGGAACCCTTTCAACACATGCGATCCAATAAAACTCTTCTTCGGAGTTCCCACTGCTCATCCAAACCACTCTAACCACAGATTTACTTGCACCTATTATCATCCTTATCAGTTCCTGACGCCATCCATTTGGCGACGATGGGTACGAATAAATGATTTCCACTGTCCTCTGTCACAAATCAAGTCCATTGTTCCTCTTATAGTGTTAGTCCAAGTGATACTATGTCTTCAACTTGCACCTATAGGGCCTACTATACAAAAATGAAGTCGTAGGCCTAATAACGAACGTTTTGGAAAATATGGAAGATGTTGTATTTAGTATGTATTATTGTGAGTTTGTAATTTAAACAGACTAATTGTATTATCTAAGCTTAAAATAAATAGATCGAAGACATGAATTACACAGGTTTTTGGTTCATGTTTTTTTGCAGATATAGACCTATGCGAGGTAGACGGAGATATTGATGGCTTAGCTACAAATGCTGCAAGAGTAACTATTTTATTTACTTAAATTAACTTTGTTTCATTGATTTAAATTACCAATTCAATTAAAAGTCAAAATATTCCAATAATCAAGATAAACGGAAGAACAATCAACTTATTTATTCGGATAGGCCTAGTGCCCTAGTCAGTTTAACATGCGATCGAAATATTATTTGTTAGCCTTCAGTCTATAGTTTAGAAATTAACTCGTGGGATAACCTTGAATCAGCATAAAACAATTTATCGGTGACCGATCAATGTCATATTCAAACCGGTTTCAGCTGGCAGGTAAATGGCAAATCTTGTGTCGACTTGGTCCCGTAATTAATCTCTTGGTTGTTCAATGATCTAAAAGTCAAAATGAGAGCCTTATATATCTGCGTTCCATATGGAAAATGGCTGACTCTTTCAAATTGGCGATGCTAAATATATAAAGCAATTGGTACTTGTCGGTTAATTCACCGCCACACCCATAAACCCACTATACGAAATTTAACATTGAAAAATTAGTTCACCTTCATAATTACTTCAATGGCAACTATAAGGTCAACCTATGACAGTTTCGTAATTAGAAAACATGGACGACACTAGCCCTAACCCTGACCCTAACCGACCCTCACGACGCGTAACAACGACGCATCAGCTGAACCTAACCGACACAGCCTAGATTATAGAACTTTACGTCGTGAGGATCGGTTAGGCGTCAGGGTCAGGGCTTATAAGTCGTCATTAGAAGACAGATAAAGGCTGACGTCACTAGAAAACAGTGCGTAAATATATGGGAATGTGGAGGTGAACTAACCGACAAGGTACAGAGAGGAAACGTGTGGCGGTGAATTAACCGACAAGTACCAGCAATTTCCTAACTTTCCGTTGATATAGGCACATTAGACTGTTAGTGGCTGCACCAGTGGTTAAATTCAGCCGGGTCTCGCCGGGTCTGAGATCCGACACCTCGGATTTCAGACCCGGCACCTCTGGTTTGAGACCCGCCACCTGCATTTTGAGACCCGGCACCCGAATTATGAGAACCGTCACCTAAAAAAGGAGACCCGCCATCCAAAATCAGAGTAACCTATTCGTCAGTCTCACAGTGCGTTTCAATATTCACTAACATCATAGAAAACTACTTAGCCTACGTGTTTACTTAAGTACTCTCCCTCTCCCTGTCCCTCCCTCTCTGTCTCTGCTGGAAAAACCAATAGAATAGGAACAAAACCAATAGCCTAGAATAGGAGAAAAACCGATAGAATCGGAACAAAACCGATAGCATAGGAACAAAACCAATAGAACAGGAAAAACAATAGAGTAGGAACAAAACCGATATAATAGGAACAAAACTGATAGAATAGGAGAAAAACCGATAGATTAGGAACAAAACCGATAGAATAGGAGCAAACCGGAGTGAGTAAGTGCAAAACCGAGAGAGTAGGAACAAAACCGAGAGAGTAGGAACAAAACCGATAGAATAGGAACAAAACCGAGAGAATAGGAGCAAAACCGACAGAGTAGAAACAAAACCGAGAGAGTAAGAACAAACCCGAGTGAGTAAGAACAAAACCAATGGAGTAGGAAAAACCCGATAGAACAGGAACAAAACAGGAACAAAACCTATAGAATAGGAACAAAACCGATAGAATAGAAACAAAACCGATAGAATAGGAACAAAACCGATAGAATAGGAACAAAACCGAGAGAGTAGGAACAACACCGAGAGAGGTGGAACAAAATCGATAGAATATAAACAAAACCAATGGAATAGTATAGGAACAAAACCAATAGAATAGGAAAAAACCAAAATATTAGGAACAAACCGATAGAATAGGAAAAAAATCAATAGAATAAGAGCAAAACCGATAGAATAGGAACAAAACCAAGATATTAGGAGCAAAACCGGGAGAGTAGTGGCAAAACCGTGAGAGTAGGAAAAAACCGATAGAATAGGAACGACGAAACCGATAGAATAAAAAGAAAAACCGATAGAACAGGAACAAAACAATAGAGTAGGAACAAAACCGAGAGAGTAGGAGCAAAACCGATAGAATAGGAACAAAACCATAAGAGTAGGAACAAAACAGAGAGAGTAGGAGCAAAACAGAGAGAGTAGGAACAAAACCGAGAGAGTAGGAAAAACCGAGAGAGAAGGAACAACACCGATAGAACAGGAACAAAGCCGATAGAATTGGAACAAAACCGATAGAATAGGAGCAAAACCGAGAGAGTAGGAACAAAACAGATAGAATATAAACAAAGCCGATGGAATAGGAGCAAAACCGAGAGATTAGGAGCAAAACCTATAGAATAGGAACAAAACCAATAGAATAGGAATAAACGAATAGAGTAGGAACAAAACCGATAGAATAGGAATAAAAGCGATAGAATAGGACAAAACCGATAGAATAGGAACAAAAACAATAGAGTAGAACAAAACCGAGAGAGTAGGAGCAAAACCGAGAGAGTAGGAGCAAAACCGAGAGTGTAGGAGCAAAACCGATAGAATAGGAGCAAAACCGATGGAATAGGAATCAAACCGATAGAATAGGAATCAAACCGATAGAATAGGAACATAACCGATAGAATAGAAATCAAACCGATAGAATAGGAACAAAACCAATAGAGTAGAAACAAAACCGAGAGAGTAGAAACAAAACCGAGAGAGTAGGAGCAAAACCGAGAGAGTAGGAGCAAAACCGAGAGTGTAGGAGCAAAACCGATAGAATAGGAGCAAGACCGATAGAATAGGAATCAAACCGATAGAATAGGAACAAAACCGATAGAATCAGTGGCGGCACTACACCAGGCCAGCCAAGACAAATGCCCTGGTAAAAAGGTCTTTTGCCCTTGTCGTTGCCCAGCCAGAATTTTTGCCCTGGCGAACTTTTATTCGGGGATAAACCGCCCCTGCACTGGTTACTTGTATGAGTGCCCTATAGCTATGCCCTAGTTAAAAAATGTCTGGCTCCGCCTCTGCTCGTTTCATGCATTTTGTATTTTGTCCGAGTCTATTTACACTCGAAAACGCCATAAAAGTGATAAGTATTGATAACTTCATACATATACGCATAAATAATATTATGTCGGTTATGGATTTGCCATGCAGCTAGGCTTAAGTTTTAAATTCGTAAAGGTTTGGAGACCCGGCACCCCTGGATGAGCAATTTAACCACTGGGCTGCACTACAATTGGAAGAAGGGACCATGTATCTTCCTAGCGCCCCTCTAACGTCGGCGCCGTTTATCTAATTACCATGGCCAATCTACATTTGACAGTATAGGCCTATTTGTTACTAGTTTTCATATAGCCTAGGTTATTAGATGTTGCAGATTACAAGATGCAGCTTACCAGGTTACATGTTTAATTGGGACAGAATCCTGACACAGCGTCTGTTGCGAGGATCAGCATTCGCAGTCGTAAGAGCTTGGGAAGGTCGTACGTCAGCGGAAAGATACATCTGAAAATCGTCTACACTCCTAATCTTCATCAGCTCGAAGTTACCGTCGTCGACTGCAAGGGCTTGGACAGGAAACACAAACGCTGCGATCCGTATGTAATCATCTGGTTGAAACTTAAACCACACTGAGGCTAGATCAGAACGCAGTTCATATTAAACGTTCATGGCTATCATATGCATAATACGTCATCATACGTAATTGAGTCTATAATAATATAATACACATGCAGTATACATAATGCATAAAATAATCATGATAGTAGGCCTACGTCATAATACATTAGCGTACATAATGCAAATAACCTTAGATAGTAGGCTAAATAGAACTATCATAATAGTCAACGTCATAAAATAATTATAAGCTTAATAGATGCATAGCAACATATAAAACGATCATTATAGTACGTCGTAGTACATCATAGGGCCTAAATACATAGCCTACATGTAGGTTAGGGGAGACTTGGCACCCTTGATCCTTTTTTGAATTATTCAAATTTAAAAAAAATATAAAATCGCTATCAAGTTTTATTAGATTCCATATAATAGCAATTATTTTTTTCTGTCTAAGTTGCATAAAGTGGTTTTCACAAATACGAACTACGAAAATCTACAGGCAAAAAACACAAGGCACCCATAAGGGATCAAGGGTGCCAACTCGTTGGCACCCTTGATCCCACCCATGTGCACCCTTGATCCCCAATGGGCGCCCTTAATCTGTTTGTCTGCAACAGGAAGGAAATGTTGGAAACGATTATTTGAAATGAAAAAAGTGCAAACGTTACTTTGGATATAATAAAGACAATGCAATTCGCAACATTTTGACAGCCTAAACTTATATATATATATATATATATATATATATCTTCTTCTTGTGGTTCTCTGCCTGTTAGGCAGGTTCAAATGTCCGACGTCGCCACTTCTCTCGTTGTTGGGCCTCTTCTTTCAGTTTCCTGTAGCCGTTTGTCATCATCCAATCCAGCATCATCTGTCTTGGTCTTCCTCTTGTCTTCCTCCCCTTCATTTTTCCTTCGATGACCGTTCTTAGTAGTGAGTCTCCTCTCAGCGTGTGTCCGATCCATTTCCTTTGCCTGTCTCTTATTGTGCGTATAAGGACTCTTTCTTCTCCAATTATTCCCAACACTTCTTCATTTGTTATATGTTCTGTCCAGCTGATTTTTTCCATTCTTCTCCATGTCCACATTTCGAAAGCTTCCAGTCTTTTTATATCCGCTTTTCTCATTGTCCATGTCTCCGATCCATACAGCACCACGCTCCATACTAGTGTCTTTATCATTCTTATCTTTAGATTCCTGTTTAGTTTTCCTCTCAGTAATTCTCTTCTGTTTGAGAATGCCTCCTTTCCTATTGCTATCCTTCTTTTAATTTCTCTGTGGCATTTGGCATCTGTCGTAATCATACTCCCTAGGTAGCAGAATTCTTTGACTTGCTCTATCTGTTTTCCTCCAATGTGTATTCTGACTACAGTTTCCTTTCCTTTACTTATCTTCAATACCTTTGTCTTTTTGATGTTAATCTTCATCCCGTATTCGGTTGATGTTGTGTTTAGCCTATCCATCATTGCTTGCAGTCCTTTCTGGTTTCTCGCCAACATTGCCTGATCATCTGCAAACCTTAATGCCTTTATCCATTTTCCACCAACCTTTATCCCCTCCTCCATCTCCTCTACTGCCTCTCTGACAAGCTCTTCTATATAGATGTTAAATAGTAATGGTGACAGTGGACATCCTTGTCTCACACCTCTTCCAACGTTTCCTGGTTCCGAGTACTCTCCATCTATTCTTATTCGCATCTTTTGTCCCATGTATAAGTTTCCTATTAATCTTCTGTCTCTCCAATCTATTCCCATCCGCCTCAATGCATGTAGTAGCCTTCTCCAGTCAACTCTATCAAATGCTTTTTCATAATCCACAAAGCATATATATACATCCTGACCATTCTGGCAGCTCCTCTCTGTTAGTACTCTTAGTGTTCCGATCGCATCCCTAGTTCCCATGCCTTTTCTAAAACCAAATTGATCATCTCCCAGCCCCTCAATTGCCTCTGTCTTTGCTTGCACTCTCTTTGCTAGTATTCTTATCATGACTTTTGACGCATGGGTGAGGAGGCTAATGGTCCTGTAATCCTCGCATGCTGTTGCATTTGGTTTCTTTTTAATTGGTATTATTATGGATTGCAGGAAGTCCTCTGGCCATTCTCCCGTTGTGTATATATCTTGGCATATCCTTATTAGTTCTTTCATGGCACCATCCTCCAGACTTTTGAGCATCTCTGCTGGTATGTTGTCTATTCCCTCTGCTTTGTTGTTTTTCAGTTCCTTTATGGCCGCTCTTACCTCCTCTCCCAGCACCTCTGGGCCAATATCATCCTCTCTCCCTCGAGTCTCCTCTTCCTTCTCCAGTCCCTGATTGTCATGCAATTCTCCCTCTTCACTTCTGTAGAGTTCCTCCACGTACTCCTTCCATCGGTTCTTAACTTCAATTGTTTCATTTAGGAGTCTACCTTGTTTGTCGCTAACCTCTATTCCTCCTCCTCCTTTTCCCGGTTTCCTAGATATCTGTTTCACCTTTTCGTACACTTTGTCATATCTTCCCTGTTGCTGTAAGTCTTCTAACTCTTGACATTTCTCGTCCCACCATTTTTCCCTTGCCTCTTCTGTTGTTCTTCTCAGTTTGTTGTTTAATCTTCTATATTCTTGTCTTGCTTTTTCGGTGCTTTGGTGTTTCCATTTCCTCCTTTCCTCCATCTCTTCTATCATTTCTCTTGTTACCCACGGTTTCCTAGCAGGTACTCTCTCTTCTGCTCCGACGATGTCATTGGCGCTCTGTATGATATTGTCTTTCAGTCTTTTCCATCTCTCTTCTGAAGGACGGATGATGGAACTCGTCAACGCAAGAGCGAGATGGTGTCTCGAGAAAAACACCGAGAGGAAGGACTTGGGAGACCACCTCTCTATATATCCCAAGTATATAGAAGATGAAGCCACTAGAGAAAAAAGCCAACGACGTCAACGATTCAACCTGGATACCGGGAAGAGTCGCGTCCGGCAGGGGAGGGGGTGGGGCCTCCTCGGTCGTCAACCAGCGAAACCCCTGCAAAATCAACATGAAGAAAGATCAGAAAAACAAGATACAAATAGGGACATGGAATGTCCGCACAATGCTAAGACCCGGGAAGCTTGCAAACGTCATAGGGGAGATGAAAAGATCAAAATTGAATGTTATGGGGCTGGCGGAGACAAGATGGAAGGAGGAGGGAGACTTTAATAGTGATGGAATAAGAATCATACACACAGGAGGAGAAAACAACCAAAACGGTGTAGCTGTTCTGGTAGAAGAGAAGATTGCCAGGTCCATAATAAAGATTGAAAGATATGGAAGCAGGATGATTGAGGTCAAAATAAAGGCAGAACCAGTAGATATAGTAATAATACAGATATACATGCCAACAACAACGCACAAAGATGAAGAAGTAGACGATATGTATGAGAGATTGGAGGAAATACTGGATAGAACCAAGGGAACAGATTATGTTGTCATAATGGGAGACTGGAACGCAGTGGTGGGAGAAGGAGCGGAGGGAAAATGCATTGGAAAGTATGGTCTGGGGAAGAGAAATAGCAGAGGCGAAAAACTAGCGGAGTTCTGTGAGAGAAGAGAACTAATACTGACAAACACCTGGTTTCAGCACGAGAAGAGACGTAGGTACACGTGGAAATCCCCGGGAGATATGGCAAGATATCAGCTGGACTACATAATGGTAAGACACAGATACAGAAACAGTGTCAAGAATGCAAGAGCAATGCCGGGAGCAGACGCAGACACAGATCACAACTTGATCATCATGAAGGCCCAGATAAAACTGAAATTCATCAAGAGGAAAAAGAAGATAAGACAGAGATGGAATAAAAAGAACCTGAAAGAAAAGAGCAACAAACTGGGAAAGAAAATAGAAGAAAATCTAAGAGAATACGAAGGAAAATCCATAGAAGAGAGATATATATAATATTTACATAAATGCATTTTTTCATCTAATTAGGCCTACAGTCAGAAAGTGTAGGCCAATAGTAATAAGGTAGTCGGGAAGGAGGTAGTTGTTGACAGATCATGTAGCTTTGAAGCATGAAGAAGACTGAAAAAGACTGAAAAGACTGAAAAAGACTTAAAATTCTTCTTCACTGGTAAAAATTTGCTTTGTCACAAGACTTTTCTTCTTCACTGGTAAAAATTTGATTTGCCACAAAATTGGCTTTACAAACTATCCGGGTTGACTTTCGTTTTTCTTACATAGCGTTTCAATGTCATCCGATTAATGCCAGTTTCTTTATCAGCTGTGTTGACACCACTGCCTTCATTTCAGATTAAGAAATTTGACCTCTTGTGGTCTAGGCTGTTTGTCTTTCTCTTTTTATAATAAATATGAAAGCTAATTATGGTAAGTATGAAAACATAAAATATATCAATACAAACATTATTCTCAATTATAGATATATAAAATTCAAAATAAACGTCTTGTCAATATGTGGTATATATTCAACATTTTATGTAGGCACCCTTGATCCTGGGATCAAGGGTGCCCATACCAGGATCAAGGGTGCCCATACAGGCTGGGATCAAGGGTGCCAAACCATTCCGTTTCCACATTTTGAATAATAATATTATCATTTTTAATGCATGCACTAAGTGTCTCGAAACAGGTGCAACAAGTAAACAAATCAATTAACTTCATAAATGTAATAAACAAATTTGGTACTTACTTTAAAATCTTGGTTTACAGAGTTCGTTGTGACGTTGAAAAAATTACTTTTTACCTTCAAAATTTAATTTTTGTGATAATTTTTTTATTCACTCTAACCTGGGACTAAAATATAAGAAAAAGGTCAAGCCAATAAACATAATAGAATGGTTCACTGCTTTTCTTTAATACATCAGTAATTAAGGCAAAATGACTGAGGGATCAAGGGTGCCTAGGGATCAAGGGTGCCAAGTCTCTCCTACACAATACTGTATAGGCTACATGATACATATACATAAAACAATCATAATACGTCATAATACATAGGCTTACATATTGCGTAGGCATAGATAATACCATAATACGTCATAATACATAATTCATACACAAAATACTTTAAGCCTACATAAAACGATCATAATCTATATTATAAGGCTTAGTCTGTTTACGTTGTCCTTCCGTTTGTTTGTTTGTATGTTTGTATGTATGTAGGCTTATGTTTGTCCGTTGTGAAAGGCTCCGAAACGGAACGCTTTAGCGATTTAAAAATTTTTACAAAACATTATCACGCCACGTCTAGGTCATCGCGACTATTTTCAACTCGCAACTTTATTTAAACGCCGATATAGGCCCTATGGGCATTTTAAATTTCCAAATGTTTCGACGAGGCTATCTTATAATACCGGTCATAGCATGGCCATTTGTCTACGTCACGCCGGCTAAATATGCAATCTTACGTCACGCTGGCTGAATATGCAATCTTACGTCACGCGGGCTAACGGCCGCACTTCGTCTATTATTTAGCAAATAATACGCCTATTATAATTTAGAAATAACCCGTGTAGTACGGGGAACAATTAATACGCCTATTTAAGGTAGAGATAACCCGTGTAGTACGGGGAACAAATAATATTGCCTATAAGCTTATAAGGTAGAGATAACCCGTGCAGTACTCGGGCAAAGCAACTATGTTCACCTCTAAATATCGTTTCCATTCAGATATATGGACATTTTTTAAATATTTGAAGCCCAACAGCAAATATAGTAAGTAAGTAGCCTTTATTTGCAGCCGTTAAAAATTACGCCTGGGCCAAACCCGGGCGAACGCCGGGTAAAAAATGCTAGTACGTCATAATACACAGTACATGCATAATAATGCAAATTGAGCACAATTATAGACCTACGTCATAATAGACAATGCATACATGTATACAGTATCACATACTACATAATGCATAAAACGATTACAATGCGTCATAATACATAATACATACGTACATAGGCCTGCATAATAGGCCTACATGAAACGATTATCATACATCATCAAACAAAATACATACGCACAGGCTATAGCCTATACGCCTAATAAATAGACCTTCCATAGACCTAATACATCAAAATGCATACGGTAATACAAAATATAGGCCTAAACTAACAAGCATAATATGGCGCATGTTACAATGGTAAACTTTAGTGCAGCTAAATTTTCTCGGCTCAGTTCGATAGAGAATAGGATTTAGGTCTATAAGTTATACATCACGCTAGATTAGACTGATTTGCATGAAACTGTAGCTATAGGGTAATTCTTTTAAAGCACTTTGATGTTGCTAATTTTATATAATTTTACAACAGTGTCCTATTTATTACAGCATAGTTTGTGTAGTGAAAATCCAAGTAGCGAATTCCCTTTAAATTTAAAGTGAATTAACTCCTTGTTATAGGGATTGGCATTATGTATCAGTGCATATTTGAACTGTGTAACTACTGGGACATTTGTCCCAGTAGTTTCAGGATTTGCCACAGTAGTTTTAGGATATGTCCCAGTAGTTTTGGTGTTTGTCGTAGGTAATACTTTAATTTCATGTTAGTTTCCAATAACATTGGAATTACCGTAACAGAGTTTGTCCCACCACAGTGAGTGGTGCAGGACAGGGGGGCGCAAAATGATAGGCTTCTGAGAATTTAGAATTTAGTGTTTGTCAGGTACGAATAGTTACAAACTAACTAAAAAAGAGGGGGAAAAGCAAAAAAGGTCATCAGAAATTTTGGCGGAAGTAATGAAGAAAATTTTCCGGAAATTCTTGCCCCCGGGCGCACGAACCCCTAGTTACGCCACTGGTCCCAGTAGTCCAAATCCGTTAAAATATGCACTGATATGTATACGTGCTTTCATAGTTTCATGTCTTCTTTGTTCAATGCTTCAGCTACGTGAAATTATACGTATTACCAGACGAAGCCAAAATTACTAAAAGAAAGACTGCTGTGAAATATAACACTTTGAATCCAATCTACAAAGAAACTTTTTCAGTAACTGTTAACCTCCTCAAACGTACTCTATCTATTCGTTAAGTAGTTAAGATTATTACACTAATACACTTGTTATCATTTCTATATGCAAAATAATGAATAATAATGGTTAGAGCAAGGTTTTAAAGAATTTGGTTAAGTGATCATTATCGCAAGCGCCGAGAGATTCGTTGAAATGTTTTAATTATTAACATTTATGCACTGTAACGGACAAGCATTACCATGCGCATATATAGGGCCTATACATGTAGATATAAGGTCCATACATCAATAAGGATACCTATGTATGGGCCTCCGTCTAATGTTCATGGGCATGCTGGCAGTGTACTTCACTCTTGGATTGAAACAGTTGTTGTGTCAAAGGTTTGTTTGGCTTGATTTCAGTTTCCTCTGTCACTCAGTGACGTGGTCACATACACGCTCTGGGTGTCCGTTTGGCAGAAGTTCAGACTCAGGCGAAACAAACTTCTCGGAGAGGTCGTCATTCCACTAGAAGAGGACCCCTTTGGAAGCGAGGTCGATGACTGGTACTATCTGGAAAAAAAGTTGAGATAAAAACCAGGTCGATCGGAACATAAAATTGTTATTGCTCAGCAATGCTCACTATAGGGGCTAAACTAATGACTGGGTTTCCTCATCGGTCTCTCGATCTTTAAAGGCGTTTGTTTTTCACCGGGGTTTCCGTGCTGAGAAAGCCACTGAATTATTCTGCGAGAGGCGCTTTATAAATTATTAGATACGATACGATGCAAGCCTAATGAATATGTCGTCTTCGAATGTTCCATGCAGTTTCAGAGCGTACCTGTCGTACACAGTAAGTGGGTATGTGGGTGTAAGCGCTTTTGCTTTTGGGCGCTGTAAAACCTCGAGATTACGATTAGGCGTATACAAGATTTATTGCTAAACTTCTTCGCATCGCAACCCGCCACGCAATCATCTTAGCAGAAACTGGAGACCAGCAACAGCCTATACATCATTTAATTGAAATTTAATCTTACTGAGAAGTCAACCTGAATGCGATTCAGAAACTGGAATAAAGTTAACGAGCATTTTCACCAAAGTTTTCGATGGAATATAAGGACTAATGTATTTTAGCTGTAAAGGTTATAATATCTGTTTAGGAAGGAAACTGCTTACCATCAAGTAGGCTAGGCCTATATTATATTTTTCCCATGTATCTTCCAAGGTTATCTTGACGACTACATGAATTTTATGAAGATTCATAATTCAATATGAAAGTTCTACATCCCTATCAGCATGCCCATGAACATTTGACGGAACCCATATGAGTCCTGTAAAGATCCATATGGGCCATACACGTGAGGCCACAGATAGGCATTCTGTGTCAGGGATAAGTATTCAGCGGTTACTTGTTGGCTAGTAATTGCTTGACAGCAGCCTAACCATGCCGGCGAAGTATTGACGTGATCAGTCGCTCTCTGGTCTACAGTTTCCGTTACGATTTGGTGACTTGTTCGAGATCTACAGCTTACTTAATCTAAGATTATGCACTTCTTCCAATTATTCTGCAACGATGTCTGTAGGCTACATCGGTAGGTTTCTTAATGCCAGTTGTTAATTGCGTCAGTCATAATTAAATGTTCTCTATTTCGAAGTCATTTATAGGAGATCCATATTTTATATGAATATTGTTATAAAAGTTTTGTTGACTTATGCGTTCATAACTATATTATTGATTCGGTTTGCATTTAAATAGGCCTTATACGAGTATGTCTCAAAGTTCACCTTGGCATCTGAAAACTTTTGCTCAGGTTACGTCTTGAGTTGCTTTTCAATTAGTCTATTCTTTACGCATGCTGTTGAGTTTCGTTTAGATTACGCGTTGCAATACGATCGTACATTTAAACTTGTGCGTTTAATTTGCAGTGAGGTTCATTATTTTCAACCTGGGTTCAAGTTGGTAGTTGACTTTCTAATGGAAACTGTACTGGTCACTGCTTCATGGGCTTGCTGGCAGTGTACTTTATTCTTGAACTGAAACAGTTGTCGTGACAAAGGTCTGACGTGTTTGGCTTGATTTCAGTTTCCTCTGTCATTCTGTCATATCGGGGGAACGATAGCGCATTGGATAACACACTGGCATAGAGAGCGAGAGGTACCGAGTTCGAGTCCCGTAGGGCGGTCATGCTTCGTAGGCTGCTATTAGAGCCGTGTATTGCAGGCTGTCTGTTCTGTAAGTAGTTAAGATTTATGTCTTGTGTCATTTGTGTTCTTGTGAATTGTTTCAATTGCATAACATGTAGCCTAAATGTTCAGCGCAGCGCGTTTGTCAGGCGCTTCAATAAAGAAAAGATTATTATTATTATATTATTATTATTATTATTATTATTATTATTATTATTATTATTTTTATTATTATTATTATTATTATTATTATTATTATTTTTATTATTATTATTATTATTATTATCATCAAATCAAATCAAATCAAATCTTCTTTTATTGCAACCAAGTTAAAAAATAAAACATCCTTGCACACAGAAAGGGGTACTATTTTGGCAAACAAAGGGAAACCCAGAAGGGATAAAGGAATCCCGCTGAGCAGGGCCACCCTAATAGCAGTTACAGGAAAAATCATCAAGATGGTCAACACAGTAAACAAAATATTCAAAGCTAACGGCTGATCCCCAAAGTCCAATACAAACAAATAATCAATTGTAAACCTATTAGAAAAAGTCTACACTTCAAATTAGCAAAATACTATAGATAATTCTTAACTAAGAACTTAACTATTATCTTAACTACACGCGGCTATTTACACTTTATGAAAATTACTAATTTATAACGTGGAAGAGAGTAATGAAGTACGAAATCTCTTTTTAAAGGTTAATAGATTATTGGTGAGACGTATTACCAGTGGTATTTTATTCCATACCTGAGTACCATATGACTTGATTGTGAAACGCCTGGTGTTAGTGTGAGCTGAGACAGGGCGGTAAGCTGAGTTGTTCCTAGTAGCGTACGAATGGATGTCAGAGGCATGCTGGAGGAAGTCCTTAAATATGGAGGGGAGGAGCCCATGTTCAAGCCGATAATAGAATTCACCTATTTGAAAGTCTTTGATCTGGTCGATTCTCAGTAATCTTAGTTCGGTAAAGGATGGGCCTGAATGTTCCCATTTCTTAATGCCTGCAACTAAACGAACAGCCCTCTTCTGCAGGATAATTAATCTGCTCAATCTCGAGGCGTATGTCGAAGCCCACACCATATTACAATAGGTGAGGTAGGGGTAAATAAGTGCATAATATAAATTCAATCTTGTTGCTCTTGGCAGTAAATATGCTATACGGGTTAATATGCCCACATTTTTAGCAATTTTAGCTGAAATCTGATTAATGTGAACCTTCCAAGTCATATGTTGATCAATGTGGACGCCAAGAAATTTCGTTGACTCTACCATCTCAATAGGGGTATCCTTGATACGTAAATCGAAACTGCCAGTCGGAAGAGCTTTCCTGTGGGATTTGAATAATATATAATTAGTTTTGTCTAAATTCAACGTGAGTTTATTTGTAGCAAACCAGACATCTATCTTCAACAGCTCCTCGTTAACTACACGAGTTAGTTCCTGCCAGGAACCGTTGGAGTAGAACATGTTAGTGTCGTCAGCAAATAGCACACAAAACAAGGTAGGGGAAACAAGTGCCAGGTCGTTAATGTAAAGTAAAAATAGAAAGGGTCCAAGATTGGAACCTTGCGGCACTCCATATTTAATCATACCAAGCTCGGATAGGGCACCATTACAGAGGACTCTCTGTGAACGGTTATCCAAATAGCTCGCAAACCATTTAAGCTGATTTCCTCTAACTCCATAGTATTCTAACTTACTTAACATAATCCTATGATCTACCGTGTCAAATGCCTTAGCCAGATCAAAAAAAATACCTATAGAGTACTCGTTCTTTTCAATCGCGTTAGTGATCATGTCTTGCATATTCAGAAGTGCCATATACGGCGAGTGTCCAGGCTGAAATCCATGCTGAGACTGACAGATAACATTGAGATTTTTTACATAATTATAAAGGCGAGTGTACATAATTTTTTCATAAAATTTTGAGAAATATGGAAGAATAGAAATAGGACGATAATTTGCAACATTATCTTTATCGCCTTTCTTAAATATTGGGACTACTTTAGCCGTTTTTATTGCCTGCGGAACAACCCCACTATTTAAGGAGCAGTTAATTATCTCGGCCAAAGGTTTATTATTATTATTATTATTATTATTATTATTATTATTATTATTATTATCATTATCATTATCATTATCATTATCATTATCATTATCATTATCATTATCATTATTATTATTATTATTATTATTATTATTATTATTATTATTATTATTATTATTATTCTAATATTATATCAGCTTATTATTTCAGCGATAAATCATTTTCTACGCCTTAATCTCGATGTCTCCCCCCCATGGGAATTGCGCCTGCTTCCCAGAACGCTCTCTGACTTTTTCTATGTTAACCTGAAAACTGTTCTTTTTGGCCGTGCTGGAGTCGGGAGCACATCTGAAGAGGTGCTATATAAATGTCCTGAATGAATGAATGAATGAATGAATGAATGAATGAATGGGTTATTTCAAATTCGGGTTTAAAGAAAAGAATAAAGAAACGAATAATGTTAATTTCACCATCTTTGGAGAGTCACGAGGGACAAATTTCCTTTCCCAAAGGCCGTTCCATCTGTAGGCCACCCACTGATACAATGCCATAGGATTTCGAGGTGCACTCACTTGTATTTTATTATTATTATTATTATTATTATTATTATTATAATTATTATAACTATTATTATTATTGTTGTTGTTGTTTCTATTATAATTATTATTATTATAATTATTATTATTATAATTATATTATTAGTTTTATTATTATTATTTTTTCCCGGTTATTATTATTATTATTATTATTATTATTATTATTATTATTATTATTATTATTATTATTATTATTATTATTATTATTATTAGGCCTACTATTATTATTATTATTTTCTGAGGTAGGCCTACATAGGCCTAATTATGATCCCTCAGGATTGCAAAAATTAGGGAGGGCGCGTTGTTCTGGAATGGCTAGTCTTCACAGATGGATTGGTTGGTAAGAAAAGTGCTAGAAAAAGCAACTGCGTTATTATTATTATTCTGAGTTAGATTGGTTGAACAGAATGTTGAGTTAGAAGCGAGACCCGTTGAAAATGATAAATTGGATGACAGTCGGAACACAACGCATAAGTAGAATAGATAGATTTTTAATTGCACTGTGAACTGTTTGATTTGTCTGTATTTTAATACAAATGCAAGACTTTTCTACCATACCATCATACCTAGCGTTTTCGACAGTCATTCATTACTTGATGTGATGCAACGTTCTACTCTGCCATAGTGTACGCAGCAAAACAGCAACTAATCTACATTAGGGCTACACTCATGATCTTTGTCTTTTTGGTGTTTATTTTCATATCATACTCCTTCGAGATCTTATTTAGCTGATCCATCATTTTCTGTAGCCCTTCTGCCAGCATTGCCTGGTCATCTACGAATCTTAGTGCTTTCGTCAATCTTCCTCCCACCTTTTTGCCCTCTGCGTCAACCACGCTCTCACGTTTATGCCCTCTGTCACCTCCTCCATCGTCTCTTGTATACAAATTATTTCTTCAATGTAGATCGTAAAGAGTATTGGCGAGAGCGGAACCCTAGTCGTACTCCTCTACCCTATCACTTCTGGTTAAAAAATTCTCCTATTTTTCATTCTTACTTTCTGTCTCGTGTATGGGTTTCCTATAAGTCTTTTATCTGTCCAGTCCACCTCTATTCTTCTCAGTGCATGCATTAATTTCTTCCAATCTACTCCTATCGAAAGCCTTTTCGAAATCCACAAAGCATACGTAGATGTTCTGCCCATGCTGTAATAATTGTAATTGTAATCGAAGGTTTCTATGTGTGCCTGTTCAAGAGAGACTCATTAGCAAAAAAACACTTCCCGGGCCTCTGTGCATTGGTGTCAAACGTTATAAAGTTATGTCATTCAGACTTTCAAACTACCACTCCCCAAATTCGACTGTTCCATGGCTACTTGTGACCCAAGTTCGCGCTTTCAAATAAAACGAATATTGATTGCTTGATTGATATTTCAAAGCATTGTAAAGCTATCCTAAAACTAGTGCTACTGTAGCGACCGTGCCGCCCTCTAGCGGTCGATCGTGATGTTGCGGAAATTGGTAATCAGGTAAGTTATTTTGGGAAAGGTTTCGAACTTGTGTTCGGGCAAAGGAGGAAGTGCGGGGTGCCTCTATTTCCTTATCCGGTTTAGGCACCAGCAATTGCTGCAACCGGGCACTTCGTCTAAGGCCTCCATCTAGCGGTGCTACCGAGTGGCGAGTAGCGTCGCTCTCATTACATACCAGGGAATCAACATCGGACATATTACCCGCGGTTTCTGCGGTCTGCAGACCAATGCATGGCGATGCATCCGGGTTCTTATGCTCCGCAACATCATAATCAGTGTGACCTCTAGTGTCCAGTAAAGGTAACTTGGTCAATATTAAATCCAATATGGCCGCCTGTTCTTCCTGACGTCTAACTAGGCTTTGCCATAGTTCATCACTTACTCTACCACTAGGCAAAGAAGATTCATCTTGCGCCATTTCAATATATTTAATGATAATTAATGTCAAAACCAACCAATTCAGCGACAATATACAGCGCCCTCTGGTTGGCGTAATCAAACTAATGTTCAGAGTTCAATTGCACAATTTCTTCTATCAGCGTCAATAATAACATATAGACAAGTTACTAATCAATAATATTAATTACTTATACAATCATTAAGATTCGAACTAGAGTACAAGTATCTTATACGTCTGACCTCTATACCCAATGTTTTAGTTGTCAAAAAATAACTGGGGGGGGGGTCGAAAATTTGCAGGTTACCAAAGTACACGATCACAGGTCTAAATTAAATTTTAATGTTGTTAATATGCAACAACTGACGACTCATGAGATATCTTAGTTTCTTCTTTAAATTTATCTAGGCGACACATCATGATCATAGGGGCGTAGCCAGGAAAAATTTCAGAGGCGTTTTAAGTTTTCGAGGTTTTCCATTGGAAATGGTCATATTTTTCTACATTTTTAGTTTTTAATAACATAATGTATTTATTTGGGGGGGGTTAAACCTGTAAAGCCACCCCTACATATGCCCATGCATGATCACATTGACCAAACACCAAGTGTTTGTGTTTTTGGAAAGAATCGGGTAATTCAATAACATAAAACATAATGTATAGAATTCCTACACTATAGCCGGTAGTTTACAAAAATAATTTTGAACTATGTTTTGTAACTTCTTTTTTCTTTGGTAACCCAGTGGCTTTGTCCAAAACACCATGTCTGCCTGCTTTAAGCCAAGAAATAACATATTGTTATACATTCCATGCAGTAAGAGGTGGACCACTGATGCCAATCATCAACAGATCATTCACTGAACTCACCAGAAGCCTGTTTCTTCCACTAGTGTGACATAGATTCATCTGACTCAGTGACTGAATCCTCTTTCACACTCAGCAGATGAAACAGGTAGAACTTCCAACAAAGTAATAAGTGTCTGTAATTTTTGCCCAACCAACAAACCATCACTCTTTTTAAGCATAGAATATTCAAGCAAAGCATCAGCTGCGTCCGAATTACTCATTCCAAACTCTTTGCACTATAATGCAATATGTATGTCTTCAAACAATGCCCTTTGCAGAGGGTCCTTTGGCCATGCAGTTTTATTTAAGGAATTAGCAGCCTCTAGAAAATCAGTGGATGGAAATCTCTGCTCCAAATTGTCATACAAAGATTGGAAAACTGGTTTCTCAAGCTCTTAAATATCTCCTCGTCATTAGCTCCCTGAGTAGTGTAACACTTTTATAACGTCTTTCACTGTCGAAACTGGCAAAACAATTTCCCCAGGGTCTGCCTGCTTTACCATTGTTAGAAAGTGTTGATATGCTGTGACTGGGTTCGACTCTTTCGCTGGGTTTATCAGAATGTAGAGGGACTCGAGGCTTTTTTAATTCTATCTTGCGTTCATCGTCACGATTCTCACTGATCTTCCGCTTCAGTCTCTCAAATCCAAACGGTAACAACCTTTTTATATAAAATTGTTCATGGCGAGAAACTGGAATCGAACAACGAATATTTACTTGGTTTGAGCACTACATAGCCTCGCCCATGTGATTGAACTATAGCATTTACTTAGAGGAAAAGAAAAAATAACCGTGTTACAGAAATTGGCTTTCACCTTAATTCTGTAGGCTGGTTCTCCGCTCTCAGTCACAAACCATACCAGTAAATAAGTAACTAATTTACTTAAAAGTAAAGGAACTGGGCTATATATTCTTTTGTACTTGATGACAGAGATACAGCCGGGGGGGTCAAGACCTGACCCCCCCAGCATCTTTTCAGTTACTAAGCTGAGGGGGTTAGAAAAAGAACTGGGGGTTGAACCCCCAACCCCCCCGACAACTAAAACACTGCTCGTATAAGGCATATTTAAATGCAAACCGAATCAATAATATAGTTATGAACGCATAAGTCAACAAAACTTTTATAACAATATTCATATAAAATATGGATCTCCTATAAATGACTTCGAAATAGAGAACATTTAATTATGACTGACGCAATTAACAACTGGCACATACCACAGAAACCTTGAAGACTTTTCCTTCTTCTGTGCCGACAACAGCTCTCACCGGAAGAAAGACTTGTTCGACACCACAGCTTGCAACCTTCGGCGTCGAACCCACGACCGAAACCAAAGAACAGTTGCTCTCCTTGTGTGTTGCTCCGTTCTTCCCACAACTATTGTTCATCAGGCGCGCCAAAGCCGTTTCGCGCCAAAACAGTATTACTTCAGCTCTTAGCACTGGCGACGGTCCTTCTCTGACCACGGCCTAACTCCAACTGACGACTTGCCTGCATCCACTCACCGCCTTATATAGAGGTGGTTTCCCGCCTGACGCTGCCACGGTTCGCGGGCTTGTTTGCGTGCAGAATTAAGGCGCGTAAGCGGTCCTCTAAAACCGATCAATAATTCCCGCGCTAAATGTACATTGATACACTCAACAGAAAAAGGGCGCCCAAATGCCCAGTATTACCCGCCAAAGGAAAAAGGCGCATAATGTGCCGAGGTTCGGCACACTACTGCAAACATCTAGGCTACAATGCAGTTGTTACAACGTCCCATTCTATACCCTACACTGTAAACCAACCTCTAAATTCTAGAGTACTTATTACAAGCAACAAGGGCTTTAAATTTCACCAGGATTTCTAATTTATTATCCTAACAGGAATTTCGTACTCTAAAATCTGGACTACTAACCACGGAACAATTTCACCTTGAGTTCAAGAAAATGGCAATGCGTGCTTGCAATTAATTCTCTGGCACGGTTTAATCTAACCTTTTTTAAAGAAGACAATCAAAGCTGATTCCAATTCGCTCCAATCCCGGCTTCAGACCCTGCAAACAAGCATATTTAGAGGCGTACCGAGCTTAAATGCCGCCCGGGGCGACGGCTCAAATTGCCGCCCTTGACCATAACATTTTGGATAAAAATTATGTTATTTTCTCTAAGAGATTGCAGTTTATTGCATATACGCCTATATTTTTATTTTATGCAGTTGAAGTCTTGTCTGGATTTATCACTTTTCACTACATTTTATAATTATCCGTTTTATCCATAGCCTACATTTTAAAACTTACTGAAATCTATATTATTAGATAATAAAACATTTTATTGCATGAGTTGCGACTGTCGCTGACTCACCGCTTCTGTTACGGAGGTAGAAGAAAAATGATCGGCGCTTAATCAGCTGCAACACCACCAACTTTTGATTTTGGCGATTTTCTCTGCGCTTAAGCCCCAAATTTTCAGTGTTTTTCAAAATTCAGCACCACTTAGTTCAGCCTCTCACTCTTTTTCATTCATAATGAATGAATAAGCTTATTGCGAGTGTCTGTAGTTAGGCCTAATACGAGTGGGCAAAGAGGAACTAGTAATTAACGGTAAAGTCGTAGTTTACGTTGCTAAATTATATGATATTGTCACTTTAACATGGAAGCTGGATTGATGAAAAAAATTGTATCCCTAAATGGAAGTGTGATTGATGAAAATATTCCTGTGTTCAAAATTTAAGTTGGATTGATCGAAATAATTTTTTCCGTAAATAGAAGTGGGATGAATGAAATTAAGTTTTAGATTCAATAGAAGCTGGATTGATGAAAATAATTGTTTCCGTAATTAGAAGCTGGATCCATGAGAATATATCTTTGCTTAAATAAAAGTTCCATTGACGAAAAATATTTCTTTCGTCAAATAGAAGCTGGATTGATAAAAGTAATTTTTTCCAATTAAATGGAAGTTGGATTGAAGAAAATATTTCTCGATGAAATAGAAGCTGGATTGATGATCGATAACATGCACATAGGTAGACTGCTTACTTACCAACGTCAAGTACGGCATTGAAGACATTAGAATAATTTAGCAACGTAAACTACGACTTTACCTAGTTAACGATTATAGTATATCACAGTAAAACTCTTAAAGTTATTATCTCATTGGTTACAGTTAAATATAATAGAGTGCGAAGCAAACTGTTCCGCGACAACTCGTCTACCGACATTTCGTCTAACGACACTTCGTCTACGACAATTCGTCTAACGACATTTCGTCTACAACGCCAGCTCATTACGGCTAATCAACAGAGGCCGCTTTCTTATAGTTTCGCTAAAACGTGCTATATGTTCTCAGGAATCCAGCTTCTAATTACTGACAAGATTATTTTAATCAATCCAGCTTCTATTGAATGGAAACCTATTTTCATCCATGCATTCAGGTTGATTTCCAGCTTCTATTTACGGGAAAAATTATTTCGGTCAATCCAGATTCTATTTCAACACAGGAATGTTTTCATCAATCCACTTCCATTTAGGGAAACAGTTTTTCATCAATCCAGCTTCCATTTTAAAGTGACAATATCAAATAACTTTGTAGACGAAATGTCGTTCGACGAAATGTCGCTCGACGAAGTGTCGTAGACGAAATCAGTCGTTCGACGAAATTCGTCGACGACTTGTCGTGACACCGAAGCAAACGAACCTATCAACAACGATCCAATGGATGGAATGAATTGAAGGGTGTCACGACAACTCGTCGAACGACATTTCGTCTACGACACTTCGTCGAGCGACATTTCGTCGAACGACATTTCGTCTACTAAGTTATTTGATATTGTCACTTTAAAATGGAAGCTGGATTGATGAAAAACTGTTTCCCTAAATGGAAGTGGGATTGTTGAAAACATTCCTGTGGTGAAATAGAAGCTGAATTGATCGAAATAATTTTTACTGTAAATAGAAGCTGGAAATAAACCTAAATGCGTGGATGAAAATAGGTTTCCATTCAACAGAAGCTGGATTGATGAAAATAATCTAGTCAGTAATTAGAAGCTGGATTCCTGAGAATATATAGCACGTTTTAGCGAAACTATAAGAAAGCGGCCTCTGTTGATTAGCCGTAATGGATACAGATACACTAGTAGACGAAATGTCGTTAGACGAATTGTCGTAGACGAAGTGTCGTTATACGAAATGTCGTTCGACGAGTTGTCGCGGAACCGAATTGAAGACAGACACCAATTTTTATTTACAAAAAATAATACTATTTAAGATTTTTAAAATTTTGTTTATGTCATAATTTCGCGGAAGCAGCGTAGGCCTACTGTACAGTAATGACTGTGTTCGTTATAAAAGACAACACACAGCGCTGCCGCGCTGCATTCTTCAAAGATTATTGATAACCGTTATTCCACTGTAGAGTAACGGTGCAAACACGGCTTACTGTGCGAAGTAGAAGTTTCACTTTTGATGACAATAAAAATAAAATTAAGAGGTGCATTTTATTTAAGTCTTACAGTATTTTTGTATTATGGATAATAATATAATATGCTCATATTAATAAACATTACAAAGAAACTGCTTTCTTTTCTACAATTGTGTTTAGTGGTTAACGTAGACCTGTCAGAGTGATGCCGCCCCTAACAGAGGCTTAAGGGAGGCATCGGAAGCCAAGCCGACTTGACCACAGTGAAGGTTTCTTCTTCTTTCTTTCCTTCTTTTTCTACCTTTCTTTCTTTCTCTCACACTTTTAATTTTTTATCCAACATTCAATACTTTTTTATTTTTCTTCACCACTATTTTGCCGCCCCTGCACAAGTGCCGCCCGGGGCGACTAGCCTCCTCCCCTGCCGCTCATCGGTACGCCACTGTTAATATTGAACTGTAATAGTTGTTGTAATTCTTGTAATTGTAAATATATATAACAATGCTTCCAGAAAAACGAATCATGAGGGGCTCTATAATTATTATTCAGTTAGAAAGCGGTAATTGGACAACTACAGAATGTCTCCAGTGGTGGTCTGCTGCAGACACTAGGAGCCAAACCACCGGATTCCGATCTAGAGTTAACGTCAACTCGTTAAACACTTCACGTGGTTGTATATGACTGCAAATGATGCAATATAACCACTGAAGTGTCTTCCAAACATTTAATCTGTAAGCATGTGTATTGATGAATTAGATTCTTAAGCAAAACGTGTACTATGAATGGGTTCGATTTATTGGTCTGATTAAGGTCGGTCTACGTGGCTCATTGGTATGTTTAGGGTCAGGCGATATGGTTTGGTGATATGTTTTGGTTTGTAAACCAACGATTGTTGGTCTGAATCTATTGAGTTGACTTCATGTAATGAACCAGGTCAAAGCTGCTGGCACAAATTATCTTCCACGTCAGATTAAGATTTACTGACACTCAACACATTTAAATAATTAAGTGCTAGCAACTTCATTTTCTCAGCCTCGGCACATGATGACTGGTGGCCATTTCCCTCACCTATGAAGTGCTAGTAACTTTATTTTCTCAACCTTAAAGTTTCAGGTTGCTAGTCGTCTACCTTGCAATCACTGACAGTGCGCAACTGTGCAAAAGTGTGCATAATTTTATAGTAAATTCATTTCAGAGATGGAAAGTAAAAATAATATTAAGTAGATGGAGAAGCCATGGATACATTTGTTCCACCTCTGGGTCCCTGAAAGAAGAGTACACGCAGCAGAGCAGTCTGAATCAACAGACAAAGGCTCCAATACAAACAGCAATAACAACTGTTAACATTAGTTCACAATTTATTATTCTACATCTATAACAGAATCATTCATTCATCCATATTACTTATCATTATTATTTATTATTATTATTATTTAATATTATTATAATTATTATTATTATTATTATTATTATTATTATTATTATTATTATTATTATTATTATTATTATTATTATTATTATTATTATTATTATTATTTTATTTTTAGCTTATAATCCCTCAGGTGTCATATATTAATAATAAGCAATGTTAACTCTGGAGTCTGGCCATCCTTGTCAAGATCTGGAAGAACGAAAGTGCTGTGGAACGCAACAGCGTTGAAACGTTGGATTACAACCGACAGGCGCTGGAACAAGAAACTTGCTGCGGTTTTATTTCTCTTATTATTATTATTATTATTATTATTATTATTATTATTATTATTATTATTATTATTATTATTATTATTATTATTATTATTATTATTATTATTATTATTATTATTATTATTATTATTATTATTATTATTGATTCATTTGCTATTATTATGAATTATGCTTTTCCATTATGATGCGAAATAGGGAAATCTTAAAAACAAAAATCTTAAGAACAACAACAAAAAGCAACTTTTTATCTTGAAAATATCCTGTTTTTGCATCCCTGATGCGAAGCCATAGTCTCATTGACCATAAATATATACAGCCCACGTGGATCCCATCTAATGCCCATGGGAATCGTGGCAGGATTGAGACTCTGCAAAGAATATACTATCAAATTAGAAGTAAGCTTATTGTATTGCAAATTAGGCTTAGCAATACAATAATTAACGTATGTTGATAAAAAGTCGTGCGTGGTTTAAAATAACAGGGTTTTAGTAGGTCTACTGGAAATGGAATGTCCCGTTCTATTATAGATCTCGAGTTACAACTGACGAGAAGACCTGGCTATAGGCTTAGGACTTGTTTTGATAATAATAGTTCTCGTTGTCGGCTAAGTTCGTCTCTCTGACACGGCGTTTATTTGGCGCATAGATATTTCTGAGATTCATAGAACTATTTACATTTTTGCAACGAGACGTACAGCGGCATCGTGGCTGGCAGCAAACGTTGGCCTAGAAAATAGACCAATTCCCAGGGAAACAGTCCCCGATATGTAAGCAATCACAAAGACCATCAATCAGTCTGAAACGAATTGATTATTTCAGCAATTGCAATAAAGGATCAACACGTAGCCACAGTTTAAATTATTATAATTATATAATTGTAATTATTTCTACTGTGACGTAGCTTACTATATGACGTCACTTGAAATCTTAATTTGGGAACAATTGACTTTAATTGAAAGAGCGCGCTTCAAGTAGGCTACCGGTTGCCTTAGTAACAGCTGTATTTATCGAATAAGTAAACGACTTTTCAGTGATTTTGATTGCCATGGTTATCAATAAGCTAATACGCTACTTTGTGAGGCGCTGCGATATTTTAAAGATTTACATTTACATTACATTACATGCCATCCAATATAACGCGAGCTACAGCTATAAAAGCGCAACGAGAGCTACTCTTCTTCGTGAATCCCCTAATGGGGCCTATCACACGGCTCAAGGTAATAAAATAATACGGTTTTAAAACCATGCATGTACGCCGGACGGAGGCGTTCATTGGACTCTCAGTTTGTCCATCAATTAGCCACTGCTGGACAGCTGCTGTGGTTGCAATGTGAAACAAACGCCTCTTGGTATATACCGTACAGTCTCTGTGCTTTCTTTTCAAACGCTTGTAATCTATATATAGCTAACTTTCTAAGGAGGACTGACAAGATCCCCGTGTGAGAACCTCGAATTCAGGAGCCAGGCGTGGTATACCTGCGTGTGCGGTCGGTCAGCTCCCTCTCACAATGAAAACTCCTAATTCCAGCCGACTCTTAGGTTTCTGCACACCCGGTAACGATTCCCCTCTACCTGACTTTAATTTAAAAGCACCTAAGTCTGATATTCTATTCCAATCTCTTCTAACTCCTGAATACACTATGACAACACAAACATAGCCTACGCGCCAATAATTGTCATACAAGTCAGCAGGCATATATGCATGTAAAATTACATACATACATACATATGTACATAAATACATACATACATACATGCATACATACATACATACATACATACATATACATACATACATACATACATACATACATACATACATACATACATACATACATACATACATACACAACAAAGTGACAACATGCATACATACATAGTACATACATACATACATACATAACATACATACATACATAGATACATACACAACATACATACATAGATACATACACAACATACATACATACATACATACATACATACATACATACATACATACATACATACATACATACATACATACATACATACATACATACATATACATATATACATACATACATAGTCATACATCAAGACCGTTCAACTTCACTGTACTGCATCTGCATGTATGATCCAGCATATCTTATCACGTCTTATTAGGCCTATTCCTAATAGGCCTAGCACAGAAAATCTATCAGACATACTGTATATCAGTCTTAGCCGGGAGTGACAGATTTTGCTCCTGCGATGTCTTCAGCCTACAAATCTGCAGAATCCAACATCACAAAATCGGTATACGGACGATTGGTCATAGGACGATTGGTCATAGGACGATTGGTCATAGGACGATTGGTCATAGGACGATTGGTCACAGGACGATTGGTCATAGGACGATTGGTCATACACCCCAGTCACAGCGCATAGGACGATCGGTCATAGGACGATAGGTCATAGGACTATCGCTCATATGGACGATTGGTCATAGGGCCTATCGGTCATAGGCCTATTGGTCATAGGGATAATATTATTGGCCATAGGACCTATCGGTCATAGGGCCTATCAAGGGCGTAACTTTGCCCCAGAAAGTGGTGGCGACATATCCCCTCATAATTTAACGTAGGCCTACTACTGGAAAGCTAGCTAAGTTCATACTCCGTCTTCCCGTTGTAGGTATTTGCTAACACAGGAAATGTTTTGCACATGTTTATTTCACTTAATCGACCAGGTTATTCACAAGCCCTGAGTTAATTCAGAGGGCTGTCCAGAGAGTGTTCGATAATGTTCCAAATCCAGTTGCGAAGTAGACAAGAAGCTCTAGCAGCGTCGAAGCCTCAGAGACACGCTACGCTTTGTCCGGCTGCTACTGCAGCTTTTAAATGAATATCGTTAGGCTACTACTGTAGCCTACTACCAATAATCGACGTTATGGTACCAATAGTCATAATCAACACTAAATGCATATCCCGTAGTTTATGTTGGTTAATTATTTTTAATGTTTGCAATGCCCTACTTGACGCTGGTAAGTCAGCAGTCTACCAATGTCCATGACGATTGTCATCAATGCGGCTACCATTTACGAGAAATGGTTTTCATCAATCGAGCTTCTGTTTAAGCAAGAATTATTATCATCAATCCACCCAAAAAAATTCATCACTCGAACTTCTCCTTACGTAAGAATTATTGTAGGGGTCATCCTGGACCAGGAACTGTCTTTCACGGAGCACATCACGGCATTGACTAGTTCTTGCTACTACCACTTGCGCCAGCTGCGGGTTGTCACTAGCTCACTTTCTTCTTCATCTGCCTCCACTCTGGTCCATGCCTTTGTTAGTAATCGATTGGACTACTGTTCTTCGCTCTACTGTGGACTTCCTCAAATCCGTTTGCATCCTTTGGAAGGCGTTTTGCGGGCGGCAGCTCGTCTAATTGGTGGTGTCCTAGTTTGGCCACATCTCTGCATTTATGCGTGATGTCTCCTCCACTGGCTCCCGGTCCAGCAGCGCATCCATTATAGGGTCTCCTCCATTGTCTGGCACTGTGTTCTGGGCAGATCACCTGCCTATCTCCGGGTATATCTCCAGGGGCGGATCTAGACTTTTTCTTTACGGGGGGCGATTTCTGTGGGTTCCCATGAGCGATTTAGTAATTATATCAAACGCAATATAAATGTAAACAATTTTATACCAAGATTTTTGCAAATAAATGGCAATTGCTAAAGTAAATCTAATAGCCTACCTATCAAGTATTATGGATCTTTGTTTTAAGAATTAATAGTTCATTTTTATTAACGTCTTAATCTCAAATAGTTTCCAAGAGCAAACGAATTATAATTTAAATGACTTATCAAATTAATAGTTTCTCAACTTTATAACATGTTACAAAACAAATTCCAATCTTCTGTTTCCAATCTTTGTGATCAATCACTTTCTCCGCATCTACTTAAATTTCTCGATGCGCGTTCATGAGGGCTAAACCGGTCAACCTCTCCTGACCCATTATTTTGGTCTCTCAACCATGTTTTTAGTAGACGTAATGAGAGTAGCTACTCTCAGCTGATGCAATGCTGACCGGTACCGTTAGAAGAATTCTTTTAGGCTTACAAACATTTCAACAAATTTTACACTGAAAAGAACTAAATTCTGGTAAAATAATGGCTAGCCTACATGTTTAGGCCTACCGATTGTGATTCATGAAACGGTAAAACGCCATTGTATGTATCATAACTGTTAATTACGGCTGTGCCTGACCAAGGCCTCACCTTGGACCGAGGTTCAAATTGCGCCAGCTCCGAACTGTCGCCCGCTCACTCACTGCTTCTGCTACCTCCACTCTTATCCATGCCTTCGTCACAACTAAACTTGATTATTGTAGCTCGCTCTGCGCTGGTCGACTGGGGTGCTAAGGTGCTTGGATCGAATCTTGCGTTATGCTGCCCGCCTTATCGGCCGTATATTCAAATTTGGCCACGTCTCTTGATAGCCTACATTCACGACGTTCTCCACTGGCTCCCCTCTGAGCAGCGGATTAATTTTGTGTTTAAGATAGCTGCCCTAGTCTGGCGCTGCCTGTTGGGCCTCGCTCCTGCCTATTTTCGTGAGCTCTGCTGCCGTAGCTGTCCTTAGTGCTAGGGGCTCTCGATCCCTCCACTCATCTGAACAGGGTCTCCTATACTTATCCCTTTTGCCTGTACCTCCATTATGCAGAACCGCGCTTTCTCGGTGATGGGTTCTTCGACCTTGAACGGCCTCCCTCTGGAGCTTCGCCCCATTCCTAGGACCTTCTCTCTTATGATCTTTTCTCGCCATAAGGTTGTTATTTTTGGCCGTGCTGGAGCTGGAGTAAAGAGTAATAGCGTATTTAATTATTATGTAGGATATATGGTCAACTCCATTTTAGCGTAGGCTATTTAATTATTTCAATGATTTTAGGTGAATGATTACTGTCATCAATCCAACTTCTATGTACGCCATGAAATATTTTTTATTAATCCAACTTCTATTTAGGCCTATACGCAAAGAATAATTTTACTAAATCTAACTTCTATCAACGCAAAGAATTATTTTCACCAATCCAAATGATTGTTTCTTAGGTTTTATATAATTTGAATGAAGTAGGCCCTATGTTAAAATGGAGTTGTCTATAGGTCTACAGAGGGTTAATAAATATGCTAAAATGGAGCTGAATGTATATGCATGGGAATAAAAAAAGACTTCGTCGATGTCGAAACCACGAGATAACTACGGAAAGCCAGAAGGTGAAAAACTAATTTTTCAATTTGGGCCATATGCAGTCATCAGTGACACGGGCAAAAGTAACCTCATTCTACGGTATACATTCGTTGTATCAGAGGGAAAAATATTTTAGGATATGCAAAGAGTAATAATATAGGTGCTGTGTGTTTGTGTGCAGGGACTATATAAAATTAGTTTAAAAAGCAATACAATTAGCAATCAAATCCTCAAATAAAAAATTAATTATTGGACTCTTAGAGGGGGGGGCGATCGCCCCAATCGCCCCCTCGGGATCCGCCACTACTATCTCCGGGAGCTCTTCACTTTAACCTCGGCATGCTCTGTTCGCGGATCTCTGCGCTCGGCCTCTATAGAGGTGACTTCATAGTTCCGCATGCTCGCTCTGCTACTAGACAGCGTCGGGCTTTCTTGATCGTTGGTCCTTCTTTTTCTGGAATAGCCTCCCTCAGACCTTCGTTCTCTCCTCGCGGGACCTCTCTGATTCTTTCTATAGACTTCTTAAGACCTTCCTCTTTGACCGGGCCTGGGTCGGGAGCGCCTCTGAGTAGTTATCTTGAAGGGGCGCTATATAAATTCCATAGTTAGATAGATAGATAGATAGATAGATAGATAGATAGATAGATAGACAGACAGACAGACAGACAGACAGACAGACAGACAGACAGACAGACAGACAGACAGACAGACAGATAAATTTTTCGACAATCAAACTTTTCTATTTAAGCAAAAATCTTCATCTATCCAGCTTCTATTGAAGCAAAGACTTAGTGTTTAATCAAACCAGCTTCTATTTACGGGAACAATTATTTCCATCAATCCAACTTGTATTTAAACAAGGAATTAGTGTCATCAATTCAACTTCCATTTAGGAAAAAAATTATTTTCATCGATCAAGCTTCCGTTTTAAATTGACTATATAAAATAATTTACCTTCCTGAACTACGGTTTTACCCGCTATATATTACCAGACTGCAGTTAGAGATTACAGCCTACCACTAACACAGAAACATCATACATTACATGCACAATAATCTTTCGCGGTCTCTTTTACAATGAATTGATCCATTTTTCGGTAAAGTCGCAGTTTACGTTGCTAAATTATTCTACTGTCTTCAATGCCGTTCTTGACGTTGGTAAGTAAGAAGTCTACCTTTGTGCATCTTAACTATCATCAATCCAGCTTCCATTTCATAAAGAAATTTCTTCATCAATCCAACTTCCATTTAATTGAAAAAATTACTTTTATCAATTCAACTTCTATTTACGAAAAAAATATTTTTCATCAAGGCAACTTTTATTTAAGCAAAGATATATTCCTCATGGATCCCAGCTTCTAATTACGGAAACAATTATTTCATCAATCTCGCTTCTATTGAATCGAAAACTTAATTTCATTCATCCAGCTTCTATTTACGGTAAAAATTATTTCGATCAATCCAACTTCAATTTTGAACACAGGAATGTTTTCATCAATCCCACTTCCATTTAGAGAAACAATATATTTAATCAATCCAGCTTCCATTTTAAAGTGATAATATCAAATAATTTAGCAACGTAAACTGCGACTTTACCTTCATTTGAATATGTTTTTGATAATTTGACCTAGGGCCTATAGAAAAATAATAAAATGATGTCACCATATATTCAATGAAACCAAACCCGCTGTAATGCAAGTTTAGTGTATCAGCCATTGTTTTCATTGCGATGTTACTTTTGCTGAATACCCGTAGATCTCTACTGAAGATAGATTAGACAAAATTAATGCTTTCAATGTTAAAAATGTATTTCATTCAATTAAGTTTTTAAGATATGTATGTATGTAGATGCATATTCTTATGTACATATTTATGTCTTAGTAGCTTAAGAACACCGTTGAAATGGCCTCTTGAACCTATCAAATTCCTGTTAAACAGGGAGCAATTTCATAAAGTTACATTAGTCCCATTTTATCCGAATTACCCCTGAAAAGTCGATTATTAATATCTTAGTCGACCGTGTTGAAAGCATTATTCCGAGGTCTAGCAATTCCAATGGAATGATATCGATCATCCACCGCGTCCAGCAAATCGGACAAAATTATGCCAGAGAGCTGTCTCGGTAGAGTGATGACGTTTAACATGTACCTAGGGAAGGCGTGGCATGAGGCTATTTGTTCTGTAGATAGTCAGCAATAGTTGAGTATCTATGGCACTCGCACGCAAACTTCATGTGAACGTTGAGCAAATAAAGTGCAGCCAATGTAGTTACTGTTAAACCCCTATTCCCAATTATATCTACATGTATATTCGGAGTTAACAGAAATGCACTGCCTTGTGATTTTAGATAGACCTAGGATGTGTATAAAGTTGCCAAAGAATAGACTATAATTGTGATAGGTTAACTGTTCTGTAGTGCCTAAGTTAAGATTTTTCTTGTTAAGCTGTTGACAGTAGTACAGTAAGCTTGCTCATTCTAGTGTGAAATTAGCATTCTTTTGCAAGATAAAGTTATGACGTTGAGAGATTGCAAGCAAGCAGTTGTGCAGAGTTTGGCGGAAACTTTACAAACAATAAGGCATCACTGTCTCCTCAGTGCAAACGCAATGTTCTGAATTTGAACTTTATTGCATTTCTTACCTTTACATAGTGCCACACTATAATGGAAAAGTATCAACAATTGGAATTAAGCAACTGTGTGTTTAGGCTTGTGTATAGCCTCTAACTCAGTGCTGTCCAACCCGCAACCCTGCCAGGCCGCATGCGGCCCGTCGGCAGATTCTAAGTGGCCCGCTGCAGCTCGCTAAATATTTGCAATTTCTGTTAAAATGAAGTAAAAGACAGTCACTGGCCTACTTGCATAGCTATTTGTTCGTAACTTGGCTTATCATTTGACAATGTGTACACAAAATCCAGTTCCCAAGACGCATTCATTATGATAACTCCATCATTAATTATAATACAGTTAATAATTTTCAATAAATTTTAGTCGCTGCTTTTAGTTGACTGTTGCGGCCCTCGGCTGCAAAAATTACTTCTTCGGTGGCCCGCGGTGTCAAAAAGGTTGGACAGCACTGCTCTAACTTAACAAGTACAAAATATATGTGAAACTTTTGTGATGGGAAGGGGTAATGGTAACATCACTGGCGTGAAGAGCAGTAGGAAGTGGGATTGATTCCCACTACTTGCCCAGAAAGGTCCACTCGGCCTATCAATCGCTAGATGGCGTTGGTAAAACGAGTAGTAGGACATGATGGGCGCCTTGCATGGCTGCCGTATAGAGTTAAATTCGTCTCCTGTAATAACTTGTGATCATCCGTTCATACTGAATTGTAATCATACTACATTGTTATCATACTGCATTTGTTGCTTTGAAATAATAAAGAATATCATTATTATTATTATTATTATTATTATTATTATTATTACTGTGGGATGAGACAGTGACAATAGCTTTTGTACTTCAGATTCCATGTTACACTGTCAGAACTAATAGTATAGCTGTTGTACTTAATATGATTATGGTATATTATGTTTCTGAAAAAATTAAATCTCAAGAGTTACTGGTACCAGTCTGCTTATGGTAAAACTTTTTAAGCACCAGATCCCATGTAATGCCAGCCATTTAAATGCCAGTCTTTTATGACCACTAGGTCTCATGTGGTGCCAGCTTTAATGCTACAATTATATTGCCAGAAAATGGCTGTCAAATAGAAGCATGTGCAGTTGTGTTGGTGAGTGACTGTCAGAGAAGTGATTATGGTCAAAAGAAACATTTGACATTTTACCCAGGGGTAAAAGCAATTTGTATGAGTAAACAAGGTCATTTATATAAGAAGTTTTACAGTAACCAGCATAACAAATTAGAGCGATAACAGCATTTTTCTTATGCTTTGCATCCTATTTATCAACCAATGTTCAAAATTTTGAACATAGTGCTTCTAATCTTGCTCTGACATTGCCAATCTTCTATAATAATGATAATCATATTCTTTATTATTTCAAACCGAAAAATGCAGTATGATTAGAATTCAGTATAAACGGATGATCACAAGTTATTACATGAGTCAAATTTAGCTATACGGCAGCCATTCAAGGTGCCCATCACATCCTGCAATATCTCCAACGCGCCATCTCACGAATGATATACTGAGTGGACCTTTGGCAGGGTTGTGAGAAGTGATCCTACTTCCCAATGCTCTTCACGCCAATGATGTTACCACTACTCTATGGACACTTCCCCCCTCTTATAAAAGTGTTGTAAATTGGTATATGCTACATTGCTAGACAAATATACTGTGCATTATTTATGGTACATTTTTAGAAGTCCATGGGTTCGATTTGACAATCAGCCTCCATGTCATGGTAGGCTTGTCCTAAAGTCGGGCTCCGTGCAAAATGAAGAGGGCCTGCAACTGATGTTTTCTTCTGCACAGGCTAAGAAAGCAGTCGGTGCTCATCATAGACCAGCACAACTGCGGTGACTTCAGTTCCTGTGACTTATGTTCTACCATGTTTCCAGTTGAGCCTTGTTTTAACCACAAAGAGCACTCATATTCCATGCTGGCCAACCGTTGGACGTTGCAACATAAAAGCCGTGAAGAAACGCTGTTTAGAATGCAACAGGCTCTGGTGTAATGAGGAACGTTGAGAAAGTCGTAACATCTGTAGGGGTTTGCTGTTGATTTCACAAACCAAACTCTGCAGCATTCTTTTAATCACGTATTCACAAAAACTGTATTGTGCAAGAATCAGTAATACCACAACAGTCAGTAACATGATTTTCAGATATTTCAAATTACTGATAAACATAGGTTTGAAGTTGTTCAGCCATTTAAATGAATGATTAGCCCTTAGCATTGGTGTGATTGCTTTAGTTACTAGCTTATTGTTTGTTTTACTTCTGAATGAAATTTGGGCAAAACACTGGACACTGAATCAAAAACTTCACTGTTTTGCATAAACTATAACTATTTATAACAAATTTCTAGTAGAAAATCTGGATTTTTGTTAAAATAATTGGCAATAAAGCAAACACTTGTTTCTTGTAAACTCCAACTGTTTAGCAGAGATTGATAACTAATCGATTATAATCTGATTAGCTAATCGATTTGATAAAACGGCTAATTCTAAATCATTAGCTGACATTGCATGATTCTGATTCTAATTCATTAGTAATTTTTACCTAATTCTAATTGATTAGAATTTTTTTAATTATTTTAACCCATTAGTGCCTGAATTTTTATTTTTTCATGAAAGTATGAAAATAACTTTATTTCTTCCTTGTGAAAATCAGTGCCAAACACTTTTCGGCTTAAAATTAGTTTTACCATTTATTTGCAATTTTTACTTTCTGTCCCCGTTTTGGGGGCGCTAGGCACAAATGGGTACGGTTCGTACACGTGAAGTTTCAAGGCTGGCATAAATCAGCTATTAAGGTTTCATGCATTCAATCAAAAAGATAAGCATACCAGTAGCTAAACACATAGTTGTAAACATCAAACTCATTGTCTGTTATAATTATGATGATCAATGGTCAAGTAGTCAAGGGAAACTGTACAATAATGATGACCATAATGTTTGTCAAGCTGGTTTGCTGAAATTATTTTGGAACAAAACTTACTATTATTGCAAAGGCTAAGGCTGTTTATGTGACTATCATGGCAAGATAAATGCAGTTCTACAGCAGTTCTAAAACAACAGCTCTTGCCTACTGGAGGAATATAGTGAAACAATTATGATGAATGTCCGGATTTCCCGATGTCACATTTGCGGCAAATGTTCCTTGCTTTTACACAGCAGACACCACAGCAACGAATCTATTAACTTTTTGATTACATTCATTCTATGATTTCTATCAGTGCGAATATCTGATGGCACTCAATCTACAACAGCTTTCAGTCAAGTAAGAGGAAGGCCAACAGCTGCACGTTCAGCAATCTACTGCCAGTAGAACCCAGTGAATATGTCATGAAGTTCCAACTGGTCCAAGGTCGGCGCATAGCTGGAGCAGTGCGTTGGGATATGATCCAAGAATTTTATATTGCCACATCCAGTTGATAAGCAACGAGAGCCCACAGAGCACCATTTTCTGGAGATGACAGATATGCTGTATGTGCTCTGATGTTCTGGTTCATCTTATCAAGTTATCATGTGTCTGTTGGTGTGGTCGATAACATACTATATTCATGGCCTCCTGGGCGATGTCTACAAACTTTCTTTCGGACCGTGACACCTCTTCACAGTGTTTAGTGTTTCGGTGCCATGACAATTGGAAGTGTCACCAACCTATTATCGTTCCAGCAAGTCACCGCTATTCCAGATGCTGTATCCAGTCGGTAGTCAAATGTGTCACCATCTGTTTGTTTGATCTTGTCAACAGCACGGGACAACTGCAGTCCTTAGGTGATTATCTCTAGCTGTTCCGGTGGCTGGATGTAATTTCGTAATGCTCAGAATTCAATCAGATTCAGGCTGGTGAAAAATTCCCAAACAACAGTGTGAATTTGTCATCAGCTGGAAGCTTGACAACAACAGAGCCGCCAGGTCCAAGTTGACTGTCGAACCGTCGGTCACTCCAGCCAGCTCCATGACACGGATCCATCTGAATACATCACTACACCCTGGATCATTTGGATGGCATATGTAAATTCTTGCATCCCATAAGTCCTTGTCATTCTCAAGTAAAATAATTGTACATTGGCACAATTATTTTGATAATATCACGGACAAAATTTTACTTGGGTTTTGCATGGGGCCCAAATGGGCTCCATATGGGTCCCATATGGAAAAATGGGTCCCAAAAGGGCTTCATTTGGGTTTGCAGGTAAGGTTGCTCTTAGCATGCCGAGAAAACACATACGCACATATCACTGTAGCTGCAGAGACAGTGAAAGTCACCTATTATAGCTTAGAAGTTGACGGGGTCACTTGCGCCTAGCGTCCCCAAAATGGGGACGGTATATTCTGGTATAACAAAAAAATCAACCAAACATCTACCAACACTCCAAAAACAGTTGCAGATAGCTAAGAGACAAAATAACATAGGGATATACTCATATTTTCGATTACAACGTACTTTTGCAAAATAATTCTAATTTATATTGATAACTTTAAAAAAATTAAAAAATTCGGATAATCGCCATAAAAATCTGTATACTTATGCACAAACAATAAAATATCTGCTCAAATGTACCCCAAATGAAAGATAATTCAGTGGACTGTTGGTATCAATAGCTTGTAACACTCAATATTGATTGATATTACAAATAACTCTTTAGAAGCAGGCGTACCCAAAATGGGGACACTAGGCACTAATGGGAAGAAGACGTCAATGCACTCCTGAATAGAAATCTCGAAGGATCGCTTTGCACACTTACTATTTTAATTACCTAAAATCCCAACGAACGAATGTGTGCAGTTTGCATGCTATGTGTGTATTCGTGGAGATTCGTATGAAGCATTTTAAGGTAACTGCGGCGAACAATGCATCGTTTCCTTTTCCAAAAGACAATGATTTTCAGTGTTATGTGTTTGTTAATTATCAATGTTTACGTTCTTCTTTCCATTCACAAATAGCCGTTGCATAGGCTATACACATACATAGA
Organism: Aporrectodea caliginosa; assembly: GCA_020284085.1. NCBI lineage: Eukaryota > Metazoa > Annelida > Clitellata > Crassiclitellata > Lumbricidae > Aporrectodea > Aporrectodea caliginosa. Next base: position 612,561 of record JACEVL010000543.1, on the reverse strand, counting down.
CACTAAGATAGGAACTGTTGTTGCATTTTAAGGAAATTGCGGCGAAAGCTGCGAATTCGCTGATACTACCTGTCGTGGACGTTGCCTGGGATTGGCCGTCCATTGGTTTTCATGGTCCTTCAAGGCATCGTTTTCTTCCTCATTCTCTACATAATCGAAACTGATATCGTGCGACGTCTATTCAAGGTGAAGACCCCGAACCGAGTGAGTCAAGCCATGCTCACCGAGATGAATGCTGATGAAGATGGAAGGATCAGCGAAGACTCAGATGTGTTAAAAGAACGACAGCGCATCCAGTCGACTCCTATACAGGAACTCGTCAAGACGGACCCAGTTGTCATCCAAGATCTGACGAAGCTCTATGGAAACTTTGTGGCCGTTAACCAGTTGAGTATCGGAGTCTCTCAGAAGGAATGCTTCGGTCTCCTGGGAGTCAACGGAGCCGGAAAGACGACCGTCTTCAAGATGCTGACCGGAGAAATCCGACCATCCTTCGGAAACGCCTATGTTGCTGGATTAAGCGTCGAAGACGACCTTGCAGAGGTGCGTCAGAAGATCGGTTACTGTGCGCAGTTTGACTCAATCATCGACCAACTGACTGTTCACGAGACGCTCTGGATGTACGCATGCGCACACGGAATTCCAGCTGAGGTCCGACAAGAGGTCATCGATCGACTCATTGAACGTCTAACCCTCAAGCCATACACTGACAAACGAGCCGGCAAACTCAGGTGAATTCGAATAAATAAACCCTGCGTTCTCAGGAAGTCTGATTTAATTGACACATCATGTTGAAATTTAAATGTGACATGTGAAGTAAATAAATCGATATAGAATATTTAGAATCTCTTGCTCTACATTTGTTCACCGTTTATACAAGCTGAACGCACAGTTCTCGATACGCTCCCAGACTGTCTTTAACCTTTACTTTGCCTTACCGTTTCTTGCTATAAATTTGTTTTGGTTTGGATTTTTTTTTACCTTACCTTGCCCACAGTTACCCTACCTTATCCCTGCGTCATTATAGAGAACTATAACTTTGTATACCTTCAAACTTGATCTATGTATTGTGTTACGTTGATGGTAGCGGTGGAAACAAGCGTAAGTTATGCGTGGCCGTTGCGTTGATGGGAAATCCGACGGTCGTCTTCCTCGATGAACCGACAACGGGCGTCGATCCAGAAGCCAGAAGACACGTCTGGAATACTCTGGCCGCCGCACGAAACGCCGGCGCCACCATCATACTCACGTCACACAGGTACATTCACGCATTCACCCACTGCTTATTATACTCAAAGCCTTTCTACGAATGTCCCACAATATCGGATAATTGAGGCAATCTCTTAATGTTTAAGAATTCACTACTTACACAAACCATCGGTCGACCTATCTCATTCGTTTGGGTTTAAGTCAGTTCATTCAGTAAATGTGCAACGCTCCTTCAAGATATCTATGCAGAAACTCTTCCTGCATAACTTTGGGTGGCATACGGACAATTCTCCCCCGGAAGATTCGCCCCCGAAAGATTCGCTCCCGGAATATTCGCCCCCGGGAAGAGTCGCCCCCGGTTTTATAGACATGAAACATCACACATTTGTTGAATTGTAAAAGAAGTTTATTGTCCATAATGTTTAATTTGAAATATTTGAAGTTTATAGTCTAGAATGTTTAATTTGAAGTTTATTGTCTAGTCTAGAATACCAAGTAATTTCAATTGCCTAGCTTTCAAAGTTGTATGCAATCCCTTGTAAATACTCCATATTGGTGCGGTTGTGGGCATCATCCGCAGTTATTTTTATTCTCTTCGAAATAGCCTCATACTTCTTATTCTTTGCAGCTATCTGACCTCCTGCAATCAATTGCACAACATCCTTGTTGTCTTCTCAAGCATTCAATGAAGCGATAAATGTTAGGAGAGGCAGTGCCACAGCTTTCCTTAAAGCTTCTGTTCCACCCTTCGACGTTGTTGTTGGTTTGATGCTGATCCTGAAGTGTTCGTTCGTACACGTTCCACACTTCGATAGGATAGATTGGAGCACGTCGTCCTCGACGATGTCGTCGGCCAATGTAAGTATCCTCGAAATATAGTTGGCAATTGGTTCCACTTCAGATGGGAAATCTGCATGCTCCACCAAATCCTCAAAAGCTGCCACTACATTATTAAGGGAACAATGCCAATGCTGGGATCATACAAATGTGTTTTCATGTTTATTAAGCCGGGGGCGAATCTTCCGGGGGCGAATCTTCCGGGGGCGAATTGTCCGCAAATCCTTTTCGCATAAAAGTACATAGGGCCTACATATACATGCACACACACACACATGTATACACACACACGCATACATACACGCATATCTATCGTGGTCAGTTGATGAGTGGTAGCATCGGTGTCATTTTTGTATTATACCCCATAGTTTTGGGACGGGTGTTACCGTACTCCACTTTTCTTGTTCCAAAAATTGCCATCACTATTCAGTCAGTCAAATATGGATTGTGCATCTCCAAGTATTACTGCTTCTGTCTGTCTTTGCATATGCAGACACAGAGGCAGGTAGACAGAGAGGCCAATAGCACACAGGTACAAACAGACATCAAGACCTACTAAATGAATGTTGTACGATTAATTATTGGATTCTATAGCTGCATAATGTATTTAAACATAAATTATATCCGAAGACTTTCAGTGTTACAAAACAATACAATTCAAAACAACTGCAATTTGATAACGCCCTTCTTACAAAAGTGGACCAAAGCTCAGAAGTGCATACGTCTCGGCGGCACAGATGCAATTATATTGAAGAGCAATTGTGAGCGAAGGACTTGCTTAAGGTCCCTACACAGTAACCGACCGGACGAGGATCGAACCATACTCTCCGCATTACAGGTCAAACGCTGTAACCAATCGGCCATCGTGCCATTCACAGATCAAGACCCTAGCGAATTGTTATTAAAACTTTAGCGCTACATAAATTGTGTCTTTATGAATTACACACGCTTCATGACAGAGCGTTTATTAATTAATTATGTCTGCAATGATTAAGCCCCATTATGTGATAAGTTAACATCAGACAATGGCGTTGGGCAAATTGTGAGAGAATGACTTGCTAATGATCCCTATGCACAGTAGCCGTCTGAGGTGAGACTTGAATCCAGCGGCGCCGCCAGGATTTTAATTCTGTACGCACAATAGGCAGGAGAGCACACGTAGGCCGGGGCCCGGGGAAGAAAGTATGCGGGGGAGGATGAACGAGCGCCGATAGGGGAGGGGTTTGGAGAGGGGTTGTGCCTCCTCCCCACTTGAAACTTTTTAATTTCCACACTGTAATGGTAACATTTTGAGCAGTCATCTGAAAAAAATTGCTCTATAACTTTAGTGCTGGTAACAACCAGCTGTCACTCGTAGGCGTCGTAGCTAAGATGTAGTTTGAGTCGTGTTTGAATTTGACTGCGGACAATAATAGCAAACTAGACATTTATTGAAATTACTATAAAAACTAGAAAATACGTTCAATTTAATTTTCAAGAACGCCATAAGCCTTTAAGTAAACATACTGATGACCAGACACAATTAGCAGAAATAGTTTGCAGATGGTACACAAACCAAGCAAGAAGGATTCAACTACCGAATCGTGAAGCCATGTGGTAATGATGTAGTTTTACTAAATGTAAATCTTCGAAAATTTCTCAGCGCCCACAAAAGTCACGTCAGGGAGACCAGCCTATTTATCGGCGCTACGGTATATCAAATCAAGTCCGCAATTGCCAAAGTCCTCTGTTCAATCCGGTGCCAGGTCAAAATCCGGGGAAGTCAAGCCGAGGACACAGCATGGTGCTTCGGTGGTAATCGGGGATTATGGTGGTCGTGTGGTGGCGCAGGAGTAGAATCAGGATAGGATATCTTGAAGAGTTCGGTCTTCAGTCGTGAGTGGAAAGCAGAAATGGAGAGTGCAAGCGGAGGAAAGGTTGAGTTAAGAGGCGAGATAGAAGGATGAGCAAACTGGCGCAGGTCTTTTAGGTGTCCGTTCCAAAGAGCTGGTGCAGCATAGACTAGGGAACGATTGCAGATTTCAGAGAGGATGAGACTGGAGGCCGAGATAGTGAAAGGTATGATGATGAGCAAGTAGACCCGGGCAGTTGGACGGTGAATAGCTGGCGAATGTAAGAGGGTTTAGACGTTTGAAGGGCGTTGTAGGTAAGAGATACAATTTTGTAATTGATGCTCTGAGGGACTTTTAGCCAATGAAGTGATTTGAGAACAGAGGTTATGTGGTGGTGTTTGGGAGTTTTGATGACTGCGCGGGCGAAAGTATTATGAACTGTTTGCAGGCATTTCATTTGAGAAGAGTCGATGTTGTAAAAAGAGTGGGCTACAGTCGTCGAGTTTGGAATGAACAGTTGAAATGGCTATCGTGCACGCGGTCTTGTAGTCAAGTCGTGGGCGCAATCGTCGACGGTCACGAATGTGTATATAGCAGGTGCGAGATAGCTGGGTGATGTGGTCAAAAAAGGCAAGGTTCTTATCGAAGATGATTCCAAAATTGCCAACAGGAGAAGAGTATAGGTACGGGAGTAGTGAGATCTGTTGGACAAAATAATGTCGGGAGGAGAGGCTAGTTTGTTTAATTGATCGCGGAGGCCAGTAATGAGGAATTCTGTTTTGAAAGGTTAAGGGTTAGTGGTCATCCAGGCTGAAATCTGGGTGATGGTGTTGCGTAAGTGATTTAGCGCATCTGGAAGGGAGTGACGAGTGAGGTGAGAAAGACATGAAGAGTTGTGCGTCGTCGGCATAGAGGTAGCAGAGGACGAGGGAATGAGTTTGCTGAGTGGGGAGGTGTAAAGAATTAACAGCAGAGGACAAAGAATAGAACCTTCAGGCAAACCGCAGGTGAGGGTGTGCGGATTAAATGAGAGACCAGCGGCATTGACACTGAAAGAGCGTGAGGAAATTAAGTATTAGATATAAACCACTGGATGGTGTTAGACTGTTAGTTTACCTAATATCAAAACTAGCGCCTAAGTTATTATAATTTTGTAACTTAATAATATTTCACTTTTTTCATATGCAATTTTTCATTTCTTCGCCTGTCAGCGCTGTACGCACTTGCGTAAGTGCGTAACACTAGCGGCGCCCCTGTTTGAATCAGTATCCTGCGTTACAAGCCTAACACTCTAACCAATCGGCTGTCATGCCCACGAAACCATGTACATCTTTCTGATCGAAAATTTGAGTTCACGGTCCTTGTCTAAAGACCTACGCGCTAGCCACTGGACCACTCACTGTCCACCCTTAATATCAAATCAATCGAATGAAAACATTTTTATTGAAGCCGTATCAAATCACAGAATAGTCCAACATGAAAGATCAAGATTGGCCGCAAGAGGAGTCCCAAAAGGGATCAATATCCCGCTAACTAGGGGCACCTAGAATAAGATTTAAAAAAGTCTTAATTAGTGACAGCGCAGCCAAAGCCATGATCAACATCGCAACATCAAGTTTCGTACAGCAAAGATAACAGTATAGTACATAGTACAAAGTAAATGATTAGCTAGATTCCAAGCACTATAAAGTAAAGAAAAGAAAGGAAACCTTAACTAATAGTGAAAAAGATTATCCGGCAGGGTGGGGTAGCTAAGTTCCATTAACTAGGAATGGAGGCAGCATTTGCTTAAAGTGCCGTATCACTGACATTATCATCATTATTAATATTTTACCATAGTAGTAGTATTGGTGGTGGTGGTGGTTGTGGTGGTGGTGGTGGTGGTGGTAGTAGTAGTATTAGTAATACAACAACAACAACGATGATGATGATGATGTTGATGATGATGATGACACCAGCCTCCTCAATGCCGTTATGAATAATCCATCGCACGTAGCCTACTACACGGACTGCTGCCCCGATAAAACAGACCTCATAGGCTACTTACTGCGTCCAAGAGCCCACAATAGGGTAATACCACAAGCGGACAGTTTTTCACGCAAAACATTTATATTACGGATGATTTAAGCATGCGTTTAATGCCGAGGATAGATGGCACACCAAAACTTTTATGATATGTTAGGTTCGCCTAACACATAAATGTGATTTTTTGTAAACCCAAATGCGGTTAGCAATTGGTATAATCAAGGATAAACTTACTTACTTACTTACTTACTTATGATGATGATGATGACGATGACGACGATGACGATGGTGATGATGATGATGATAATTAATATCAGTGTATTAGGCTGTAATATTAGTACCCACACTTTTAGACCAAAGTTACGTGCTTGAGTGGTGGATGAAACGCAGTAGGAAGTAGGCCTACGCGCTTGTGAACTGCCTCCTAGATACTGTATCTATACGGCAATGGCTGCTTGCACTGGAAGAGAAGAGCGACTAATGCTGTCTCTTTCTGTTCTCGTTCTAAGTCAGACAACGGCGAGACTTTCGTCTGGTGCTCTAGTTCGGCGATTGAATCTTAGAGGAATTCTTAGATTGAATCTCTATAGCGCTTGGGTGTCGTTGTTAACGTGCAAAGAAAACAAGGCGTAGGCTACTTTAGATATTTCCAATATTAATTCGGATTCAATGGTACTGTGTATTAACTTGTTCTCGAACGCTTGGATTCGTTTATTCTTCTTCGTTAGTGTCCAGGCCACGCATTAGGGTGGTCGCATCTCTAATGGAAAATTTTCAACTTCAGTTGTTTACTTTCGCCAACCCGGCATTCAGTGCCAATTGGTTTAAAAGTAATGTAGCCCAAAAATTATCAGGATCTAACAATATCTAGGACTTCCACAACGTCTTAGAAATTTTGATTTTTACAAATAATTTTCGTCATTTCGAGTATAAGTATTTGATTCGCATTTTTGGACCTATGTTTAGTTTTCAACAGAAAGGCTGGATGATTTTACTTAAGCACAACTAAAAAATAATTTCTACAATGTTTATGCTCTCGCTGATTGTTTATTATTTATTTTTATTGGCATTTAGTGGTATTTGATCTGTGAGTTCCTGAGACCGATAACCACATATCCATCCAAGCAAGCATACACAATGTTAGGTCTTACTTAAATCTTCAATGCACGACAGTTACTAGGCCTACACAATAAGCACATAGTATCACATATATTATGTAATATATTATACCATATAGGATATTATACATTATACAATTATATATTATACTAGCACAAAGTCTCAATATAAAAAGTTTGTGTTCTGAACTACAATGTCCGTTTAGTTCCAGTTGTGACTATGGACCAACTGCTCTTCCTTCCTCTTGCATCAGCTATTTAACATGTGCTTTATCTTCACCATTAGAACCTGTTGTATTCTTCATTGGTAAAATTGTAATCAACAGCACTTTACATAATAGGGAGACCAGGGCAAGAGAGGCCCTTTTAAAACACATTTTATATTTTCAAAAATATATACATGTAACATAATGCCACAATTTTTCATAGGCATGTTGGAAACTCATAAAGCTAAAAGAAATACCTTGAAATTGACTACATGTGATACAATATTTTGCAAAATACGCCAAAACACAAAGTGAAAGTGCCACTCTTACCCCTACTCTTTGGGCAGAAGTGCACAATTATAGCCTACTGCTGCTCATGCCCAAGTGGTTGGACAAGTTTGACATGAAGGCAGTGCTAATGCTAATTGAGCTATCTGAATTATTTGTTTCACATTTACAACAGTAACGAGAAAATGAATTAAAACTGTCATTTGTAATCCTACATAAGAAAAATTGATTGTTAACGACAGTAATTACAGTAAAAATTGCTTATCGCCGGGCTCAACACTGGCGCAGCTTTCATGGCACCAGTACTTGCATGTTAGGCATTGAATCCACGTTTCTTCGTATTGGTCACTGTAAACTGTAAAGCTCTCTGCAGTAAGAACAGTGGAAGCTGGTGTCACTCTCCACTTTATGACACTCTGCTGTTGCTGGTTCTGTTTCTTCTGCTCGTGGTTCCTATGCTTTTGTTTCTTCTGTTGCTGGTTCTACTTCTGATTTTTCTGCTTCTGGTTCTTCTGCTTCTAGTTCTTCTGCTGCTGGTTCTGCTCCTGGTTCTTCCGCTCCTAGTGCCTTGGCTTCTGGTTCGTATGCTTCTGGTTCGTTTGCTTTTTTGCATCCAAAGCAACTCGTTCTCGGCACCAACAATTAAAGGAGCGTGCCGTCAAGCGATCAAGGCCCCATTGACATTGACTAAGTACCTCAGTAGCAATAATAATAACTGTAATAAATAATTTTAATCACTAAACAGTGCAATCACTAGTAATCAGGCATGTAATAATGTCATTGTGTTGTAATCTGGACCTACTACAAGTGGTTGAAATTATTCATGGTTTAAGTATTCATCTTTGATTACAACTATTATTCTCACTGTTCAAGTGTTCGTATATCGATTATGGTAAAACTTTGATGGTGTTGTGGCAGTCCTAAATATTAATATTTTTCATACAATTTTGTGTGTGATGTTTCTGGATGGAATGGAAACAAATGGAACCTTGGCGAACAGTAGATTCACACTTTTATTTTTAAGGACCACCCTACTTCGCATCCATATTATGTTGATTTAGGCGATACCAATGTTTTATCATCCGTATTTTGTAATGACCAGCCCTGACATAGTTACGGATTGATTTTTCGCCATATTTTCGTTGAAACTAGGGTCAATGGGTGTTTGACTTAACCATGTCCGCCATTCCTATGGCCAGCCTTGATTTCACTGCGTTTGTGCATTCTGCTTCATCATTTACTGTGCTCCCTAAGTACACAAAGGAGTTACATGTTGCAATCCTCCAGTGCCCACTTTGATCTCGAGTGTTTTGCTTCTGTTCGTCATTACCTTCGTTTTTATCGCGTTGATCAGCATTCCTTCTTTTTTATGTATTGCCAACCAGACTCGCAATCTCTTGTAGTTCTTTTAGTGATATGGAAATAAGCATACCGTATCTGAGATTGTTGATGGTCTCTTTTTCAATCCTGAGAATCCACCCCAAATCCTTTCGCATCAATGCGAACGGATATCTGCTATACTAAACAGACATGGTGAGATGTTGAATACTTTACGGACACCTTTTTGACCTTGAACCATGCTAAAGTGTGACCTTCGGCCGTGACATTGGCGCACTGCTTCTACTCCTTCTACGCTAAGATCAGCCTCTATTGATATGGGGAAGATAGTCAGTTATGTAACTCGCTTACTCAAATATCTATGTCTGCAAATCACACTCTGTTTCTCTGTCCATTTCCATCCTATGTCCGACGTCCGTCCTTGTATCTCCGTCCATGTGGCAATCTGGTCCAGTTAAATTGATAATTGATTAGAATTAGAATTAGCTGCTGAAATTTGCTACTTTTTTTACAATTAGAACTAACAAAATCCTGTAGCTAATCAATTAAGATTAGGAATTAACGTTTTGACTAAATAGGTACAGTAGATATAATCGATTAGCTAATCCATAAGTTAAATGGCTAGGCTAGTCAATTAGAATTAGTTGCTGAAATGTGGTGATCGATTGAAATTAGAATTTGCAAAATGTTGTAGCTAATCGATTAGAATTAGAATTAGCTGTTTGCACAATCGATTTGCTAATCGATTAGAAATTAGTTAGGCCTACCCATCTCTGATCTTTTCAGTCTGTCTGTGTTCGACGGCGCGTTATGTAAGCTTGGCTGTCTGCATAGGTATCCTATCAAAAGGGCGACTTCGAAAGGGCGACTATCAAAAGGGCGACTTCGAAAGGGCGCCGCTTAAAAGGGCGCCTGTTTAAAAGGGCGCTGATAAAAAGGGCGAGCAAACAAAAGGGCGACAGTCGAAAGGGCGACTGTAGGTTACAATCGTATAATAACGACAAACAAAAGGGCGACAAATACGTTAAAATCGTATAGACTAATTACTGAAAGATTTGTATTATTAATCGAAAGGACGACAAATAGGTTACAAAAAGGAATTTAATTCGAAATTTGTGTATTAAGATACACTAATGTCTCTTATTGAAATGTTAACGTTGAGATTATGATAATCAAATGTTCAGGTTCAGATTATGATAATCAAATGTTCAGGTTGAGATTATGAGCGATCCCTCTCAGAAAATCCATATTGTTTCTGTTGCCGTAATCTTCAACTACGGTCTTGAGACGAATGAGACGCTTGGCAACTTCGCTGTAGATTTTCCTACCGTGCGAACGATGTCTACTACTGCGGACATTGTCGCTCTTTCGATTGTTGCCCTTTTGTTCTGCATAGGTATCCTATCAAAAGGGTTCGCCCTTTTGATCAGCGCCCTTTTAAACGGCGCACTTTCGAAGTCGCCCTTTTGATAGTCGCCCTTTCGAAGTCGCCCTTTTGATAGTAAACCGTCTGCATACGCGAATGTCTCAGTCTGCGTCTCTCTCGCAAGGCTAACAACTATGACATAATTGCATGTGTTACATGTTCACGTACATTATTTCATAGATGTAGTTCTACACAAACGTTTCGTTGCAATTACATTATGTATCTTGTTTTGCAAGCATGGAAGAATGCGAAGCCATTTGTACTCGGATGGGAATCCTCCTCAACGGTCGCATTCTCTGCCTTGGGAGCCTCCAGCACCTCAGAGATAAGTTCAGCGATGAATACTCACCCATCATCAAGCTCCAGCGCTCAGCCACCATCGAAAAACCCGAGGAACTACAGGAACGGATTGAGAAACTGAAGACTTTCATCAGCCGTACGTTTCCAAATAGCGTTCTCAAGGACCATCACGAGAACCTTCTTAACTATCAGGTCAAGACGCGGGTTATTAAATGGTCGGAACTTTTCGGGGTCATGGAGAGGGCAAAGTTGAAGTACCAGATCGAGGACTATTCGGTGGGACAGACGACTCTGGAGCAGCTGTTCATCGCATTCGCCCGTCTGCAGCGAGGGCCGCGAGAAATTTCCAAGAAGTAATGCCTTGGACTTTGCTAAGCAGAAGATGAAAGAGAAGAAGAAAAAAGAGAAACGGAAGGAGAAAAAGAAGAAAAAAGGAAGTGGAAAACATATCGTCATATTCTATCATTCCCGAACGCGCCATCTATTAACCTGGATTTGTTAAATTGTAAAGCTAGATAAACATTATAAGATTAAACAACTATAGACCCTACCGTTGATAATCCATGAATTGATCCTAATTTTTTTCCCCATTGAATTACTTTGTCAATCCCTTTCACGCGTTATGTATGCACATATTGGCCACGTGAAGTGCGTCCTTAATTTAAGCCTGTAGCAGTGGATGGAATTTCACGTCACTCTGGGCATTTTGCTTCTGAATATTATTGTTTCTAATTTGTCACTTATATCTCGCCGGCATGACATTATGGCGCACCAAAATCAAGCCACAATGTAATCAATATCCAGAGGATTAGTTCATAGGCAGAGAGTCAGTCTATGGAGCAGAAGCAGTTTGAGAATGCTAATTCTTATGTCGAATACAAAATGACAAAAATGGTTGAGCAGAAGGAAATTCAACACTTGCTGAAGCAAGTCAGCAGCTAACGAACGTGCATGGTAAATCATCCCTTAGTAGACTGACTTTAGGCTTGCCGATGTTTTACTTATATTTGTATATTTGCTTAATCTCAAGAACTTTGCACCAAACTCATTTGCCTTCGCTGTCGTTTCGTGGACAATCCTCTGACATGACCTCTGACATGACGCAGCGCTTGTGAATAAGCTAGTGCCCCTGCGCTTTGCTCTTGAGCAACGCTTTGTAAATAACGAGGTTACGATTCAGTGGGCTAGTCCACCACCGTCAGTGGTGTAGTCCTAAAATGAAGTGGGGAACGCCTGGAAATTGAAGTAGCAACTGTAGCAAAAAGTGCAATCTAGCAAGAATTTTCCAAGCATAATTTTCGAGGGGGGTAGTAACAAGGGTTTTCTAAGCATAATTTTCGAGGGGGTAGTAACAAGGCTTTTCCAAGTAATTTTCGAGGGGGTAGTAACAAGGGTTTTCTAAGCATAATTTTCGAGGGGGTAGTAACAAGGGTTTTCTAAGCATAATTTTCGAGGGGGTAGTAACAAGGGTTTTCCAAGTATAATTATTTTCGAGGGTGCTATTATTTCAGCAGAAATGCTGCAAAATAGTGGGGGATCGCGTTCCCCCCTAGAAAAAAGTGGGGGAACGCCGTTCCCCCGCGTTCCCCCACTACACCACTGATAAACAGATATTATAGGCCTAATGCTAAGCTACAGTACTATTAGGTGCTAGTAATTACTGTAATCATTGATAAATAATGTTAATAGTTATATTTAATCGACCAGCGTCTGACAGACCAATACAAACGGGTATAAAATAGATAAAGTTCGGTTTAATTTCCGTGATTCGAGATTATAGACGGTTAGGCGGTGAGGAGTCGAATGCTGATTGGACGAGTTCAACTTCTGTGAACGGTGAAGATGTCGTCTGCTGCGCATGCGCACTGATACCTAGCAGAACGGATAACAAGCCAAAGAGAGCCGAATGTCAATTGCGAAGTTTGTCAGTTGAGTCGTTGGTCGTTGGTCGATCGAATTTACGGTTAATATTCGATGGGACGACCAGTTCGATGAGTTACGGAACCAGTTGTCGAACGGTTCTGTCGAAGTTATGACATTTATGCAAAAACTACACAGTTAAGCATTGAACTTATCGACTGATGTAATGGCTTGAAGTGATTTTCCAACGTCTCCACTTCGGTATCTACCGAAGTAGATTTCACCAGACGACCGATTATCCGGCAAGTTACGTATACAACCTTTCGATCTACTAAGTTTCAAATCGAAATAGGGTAATCCCGTAGCCTAGTTTAGGTTGGTAAATTCAGACCATGCTTTCAATCACGTACATTAGGTTGGTAAATTATTATTATTAAACGTTTCACGCTAAGTTTAATTCGTGAAAAATATAATACTAAGCTGCAGTAGGTACGGGTCGGGTACGCATTTCACGGGTCGGGTCGGGTACAGGTAGGGTCACTCTGACTCAGACAATCGATCAAAATTCCTTAATCGGCAATTTTTTACGTGATGGTATGTCAATAGATTTCTCATGAGTTTTACACGATATCGTATTGGTTGAATGTTTGCGTGTTTACGTACTGTGTGCAGGCGCAGGCCTTCCCAGAAATGGTTAAATCAAATCCAGTTTTGCTATTTATTTTGATACCGTGAACCCTTTAGATAAAAATTAAATGCAGTGCTGTTTGCTTTGATTCGGTGAACCCTTTAGATAAAAATCGATGCAGTTTTGCTATTTGTTTTGATTCCGTGAACCCTTTAGACAAAATCAAATCCAGTTTGCTATTTGTTTTGATTCCGTGAACCATTTAGACAAAATCAAATCCAGTTTTGCTATTTGTTTTGATTCCGTAGGGCCATTCTTTTATAATGAATCCATACAATGGCCACATTTCTATAATCGCAAAAAACAATAATTATGTCTGATTTAAATATACGTTATGCACAAACCTTATGTTAAAATAAGTTTTCTTGATAAATTTTATTCCAACTTACTTATTTAAAGGTTTGCTGAACACTAGTGTGGCGGCCCAGTGTTACCACTGCTAATTTTTTTCCTCCAAGATCTATGTTTTTTTGACCTCGTCTATGTTTCTATTTTTCTTTCCCGGAATCTATGTTTTTTCGCATGGACGTTTTAGTTGTTAATAAAATACAGCCCGTAAAAACAAAGTTTTTTACTATATCCATCTAGTATCTATTAATGCGTCTTATGAAACAGTTACCTCTACAAATATATAGTCCGCGTTCATTTTACGACATAGCCTGCGTTTAATCTCGCAGCGCGCCCGTTTTTGTTGCGGCCAATGGTAACGCTGCGTATCGGAAAAGTTGAGTCCCCGATTCGAAAAGTTGAGTCCCCGATTCTATAAGCTTGCCTTTTTGGGGAGCTGAAATTTTTATAGAATGAAGTGTCTGCGAGGGCGAGTCTATCTGCCAAGTTTCAGCACGATTGAATGATTGTAAGTGATCGAATTAGTCGTCGCAAGATTTGTACCACTCAAACAGACCGATTCGAGAAGTTGAGTCCCCGATTCTATAAGCTTGCCTTTTTGGGGGAGCTGAAATTTTTATAGAATGAAGTGTCGGCGACGGCGAGTCTGTCTGCCAAGTTTCAGGATGATTGAATGATTGTAAGTGATCGAATTAGTCGTCGCAAGATTTGATACCACTGGCTCAAACAAACATTCAAGATGGCAAGCAAGATTTTCGTAAGTTAAACTAGATGGATAAAAAGTAGGTTTTTGGAACAAAAAGGTTGGTTTTCAGCAATTCCTAGAAGTGTAAAAGGCATTTTTAGGTGACAAGCAAAAAAAGGTCATCAGATTTTTTTCCGGATGCGATGATTTTTTTTCGGAAAATTGGCTTACAAGCGGACATTTTTGACATTTTTGGGTCAGTTTCATTGCTAATTTGAACTAATTACCCAAAAAACCGTGTCTATGTTTTTCTATGTTTTTTAAGGAATTATCTATGTTTTTCGAAAATGTAGAGTGGTAACACTGGTGTGGCCTGTCAGGTAGCAAAAACAGCACAGTAACCATACATGGTAATGAGCTGTTGAATATGATATGTCCCTGTTATAAAGCTTTTTGTGGAGCACAAATGTTATGTGTCCATTTTCGGACACTCCGCCAGTACAAACTTCCTCATTTATTTTATACTGTTCTCGAGTCATATAATACCAGTGCTCTGCTTACCTGTTTACCTGTTTAAAGAAGTATTCAATGGCATAAAGAAAGTATGGTAATGTAGCTATGTTATATTTTTCATAAGCATTTGAAATTAAAAATTCAGTTTTCTCGAAATTATAAAATTTGGACTTAAGCCTATTACGTTTGTCCCCTATACAGTTGTTATGTCCAGTAAATCACTAGTTGAACTAGTCAATAAACTAAACACTGAGTTGGAAATGGTTCAAAGCTAACAAGCTCTCCCTAAACCTCGATAAAACAAGCTATATCCTGTTCTGCTCGAAGGGAATAAAAGCTCTAAAATATGATTATAAATTTCCGATTGACTTAGATTAACAGAGCAGAACAAGAGTGACTTCATCCAAATTTCTGGGGGTACACATAGATGAGTTTCTGACATAGAAAGTACACGTAACTGAAATATCCAAAAGATGGCTAAAACATTGGCATAAAAAATCTCTCGCAAACGGCGTCTTCTGCCACGACAAACACTTGTACACTTATACTACTCACTAATATATCCTTATCTGTCCTACTGTAACCTCATTTGGGCATCCACCTATCCCACCTGCTTGGCTTGTCTGACAACTCTTCAGAAACGCGCCATGAGAGTCATTTGCAATGCGCCCATAAGAGCACACACTAAGAATCTATATCTTAACTTGGGAATACTGCCATTTGAAAGTATAAACAAATTGCAGACGTACAAGTTTATGTACAAGTATTATGTATTTATGTACAAGTTTCATGAGCGCCTAGTACCCGAAAGTTTTGACAGATGGTTCTATATAAATTCTCAGGTGCATGATCACCTAACCCGTTCCTCTACTAAGTATCATCAACATCGCATGCGCACCAATATCAGGCAATACAGTACTCACATATTTGGACCGGTATTTTGGAATTCACTGCCGAGTGTACTAAATTGCCTCCCTACGCTGCATCAGTTCAAAGGCAGGTTGAAGATGTATCTTATGTCCACACTGAATTAGAGATTACCTCAGGTTGCAACAATCCGTGTAGAACTTGTCGTATGGACGACTTAATGTATAAACTGATGTGTTAATCAGTAGGCCTATACTATCGGTTAAGTGTTGTGTTCGCTGCAGAATAAGGATCGTCACGTGAGATCTGCATGTGTTACAACTACGTCAATAACATTTGTGCTTAAGAAATAAAGACATTTAAATAATAAAAATAAATCAGCAAATAAATAACTACTGTACTGAATTGATCGGATGACGTATGATCGCATTAGGGCGACCCTGTTAGAGGAACTGATGTTCCTTTGGGTTAGCCCATTGTTGCTGGATTGTAAATTCTAAAGAATGATATATTTGTTTCTCTTCCAGGAAGACAAATGAATATGCTACAGACAAAAAACTAAGGGGAGTGCTTCCATTCAGCCATTTTCACGCATATTACACGTATTATTATTTATTTTGATCACTTCCGGTTTTCAAAACACAAACATATAAGTATGCGAATGAAGCCCTGCATTCCCTCTAAAGAATGGTATATTTGATTCTCTTTTAGGAAGAATAGTCAATAAGCTATAGTCGAAAAACTAAGGGGGTGGTATCCACCCCCTGGTGCCTCGGGTATATCGGGTATAACTTTTGAACGGCGAGGGCTACCACCATGATGTTTACCTCAAAATGTGCGCCAATGAATCTGCTACAGCTACTTAAAATGTAAAAATTATATTCCATTATATTCCCCCCCTTGGTAGCCTGAGGGTTGTAAGGACGGAGACAGCGTAAGGGATATAAGACAAAACTAAATTTAAACAAATAATAGCAAACAGTAAATAAATCAATAAAGTAGCATACAAATAAAAACGAAAAAACGTGACAAAAAATATATAAAACGACGTTTTTTCGAAAAAAATAAGAAACAAAAAAAAATGTTTTAACAACTATGATTTTAGCTAAAGGGAAGTCCAATTAAGAGGTCTTCACTGGAGATGAACGAAATGATTAAGGTCTTGCACATGGAAGAGAAAATCAACGCACAAGCGAAAACGCTCTCCGGCGGACAGAAAAGAAAGCTCAGTGTCGGAATTGCGCTCATTGCGGGATCCAAGGTAAACATTCACAAACACACTGTCACAAAACTACATGTATGTAACCATCTTAAGACATGTCGCAACACCACAAATTATTAGATTGTTATTGTCAAACAGAAGCCCGTCCAGAACTCGTTGACCCGAATTTTGATCTAAACTGTCAGTTCTGAGCACGTTTTACATACTGGTTAAATTAGATTGACTGCGTGTCAGAGAGAAATTAAAAGAAGGATAGCAATAGGAAAGGAGGCATTCTCAAACAGGAGTGAATTACTGAGAAGAAAACTAAGCAGGAATCTGAAGATAAGAATGATAAAGACACTAGAATTGAGTGTGGTGCTGTATGTATAAGAGACATGGACAATGAGAAAAGCGGATATAAGAAGACTGGGAGTTTTCAAATGTGGACATGGTGAAGAATGGAATAATCAGCTGGATAGAACATATATAACAAATGAAGACGTGATGGGAATAATTGGAGAAGAAAGAGTCTTTATACGCACAATATGAGAGATGCAAAGGAAATGGATCCGGAACACGCTGAGAGGAGACTCACGGTCATCGAACGGGAAAATGGAGGAGAGGAAGACAAGAGGAAGACCAAAACAGATGATGCTGGATTGGATAATGACAAACGGTTACAGGAAGCTGAAAGAAGAGGCCCAACAACGAGAGGAGTGGCAACGTCGGACATTTGAACCTGCCTAAGAGGCAGAGAGCCAGAAAGAAGAAGAAGAAGAAGAAGAAGAAGAAGAAGAAGAAGAAGAAGAAGAAGAAGAAGAAGAAGAAGAAGAAGAGAAGAAAGAACAAGAAGATGCAATTCCTTAGGAAACCCTGAGGTAGATGAAGAGGAAGTGTTGGCGAGGAAGAGAGGAGGAAGAGGAAGAGGAGGAGGAAGGAGTGGAGGAGAAGAAGGAGAAGAAGAAGAAGAAGAAAGAAGAAGAAGAAGAAGAAGAAGAAGAAGAAGAAGAAGAAGAAGAAGAAGAAGAAGAAGAAGAAGAAGAAGAAGAAGAAGAAGAAGAAGAAGAAGAAGAAGAAGCGTGTCAGGACTAAAATCACTTACACGAATACGGGAATATTCAAGTAACCTACCATAATTTTTATCACATCCAGCTCAATTCATCGGCTTCAAAAACTGTTTATCTGCCCATGACATCAGAGACTATCAGTCTGAATTCTCCCTATGCAAACATTAGCAATATTGCACTAGCTATTTACAAATAAAAGCTTCACATAATATATATCCTTCCTTTTATTGCCATGTGCAGTTGCATTCCGCTTTGTAGTCACGTCTCTAGTCTATCGTCATTGAACCATGAGTGTGATTTGCTGCTTTACAATATTTTGCAGTTTGTGATTCTGGATGAGCCGACGTCTGGAATGGACCCAGAGTCACGCAGACAGACATGGGACATTCTACAGAGTCAGAGAAAGGACCGGACGATGATTCTTTCGACACATTACATGGACGAAGCCGATCTACTGGGAGACCGTATAGCCATCATGTCCAACGGAGAGATACAGTGTTATGGGACACCCATGTTCCTCAAAAACAAATACGGTAAGAAATTATCAGCCGCCATTAGTCATCTGTGGATTACTGTTATGAATCTTCGTCGTCGCTGATGTCGATCTTGGTGTTCACTACCACGAAATGGACCACCACCGTCAGCATAGCATAGTTAGGCCTACATAAAGTAAATGATAAATATGATTGAAGATTTAAAGTCATTTGTACACAATAATAATCAACAATGTGAGCAACCTCATTCTCAATCTATTCTTGCTATTAATCTAAGTACTACTTATTCATTACAATGAACGATTTCTGCAGGCGTTGGATATCACCTGACGATTGTGAAAACATCCGCGTGTGATGTAAATCGTCTGCGTAGTGCTATAAAGTCTCAAATTCCCACGACTCATATGGTGACAAATGAGGCTCAGGAGGTTACTTTCGTTCTCCCGAGTAATCATGCCTCGAAATTCGAGGAACTCTTCGAGACGCTTGAGACAGATGGCGAAACCCTCGGCATTGAAGGTTTCGGAGTCTCGGTCACTACAATGGAAGAAGTCTTTCTCAGGTCGGTCCTTTCAGGCTATGTATTTTTATTTGTTGTAACTTTTATCATCTGTCGCAACTTTTAGTCAAACTGACGCTATACGATATTGTAATGTCGCTTTTCATTGGAAACTACCAGACCGGTCTAACCTAACAGAAAGAACAAAGCACGGCGTTACTGATATCGCAAAATCTACACTACTTTATACTGTATATGACAGGACAAGATATCTTATCGAACGACTTCTATGGCACCGATAGCATAATGTCCAATATAATATGTCAATCGATGTGTCAATGTGATAATGATAAGTGGATGCAGTCTGTAGATAGGCACTCAGTCAAAACCGTGAAAATGTGTCCAGGTTCGTTTGCTAAATGCACCGAATAAATTGCGAACTAGAGTCAGTCGAGTCTATTAACAAAAGCCAATAGATCTAATTAATTGATGCAGCGCCGCTCTGCACAGTTCAAATCAGCAGCTGTGTCGTATAATTATACGTTTATTCACCGCGGAGGTAGCAAGTACAGAAACAGTGATATATGAACAGACAACTGCAAAACTCTTAAGCGTAAGATTGTCACTCCTCTGACGTAACTTGGATTTATCAATATCATAATCATGACAACTGGGAAAAGTTCAACATTGTAACTATGCTCTTTCCACAAATATTAACAACGGTATTATTGTACCTTCCAATAAACAATCGACTAAAGTTTAATTTACCCAAGGGTAGTGCATGAACGAGATCCAAAATATCAGAGTATTACTGTACATAGCATTCAGTAATACTCTTACACGGTACATGATAAATATTTTTCTGTATTCATTATTCCAACACACTTTCAACTCACGCAGGTTCACAGTGTCAGTGATAGTAGGTTCCGATGCTGCTATCAGGGAAGTAAATCGTGTTGGTTATTTGAACACAGAGTAAAGGATTCGTCTACACTGGAAGGCGGACCAAGGATGAATAATAATAATAATAATATCTTTTCTTTTAATAAGCGCCTGACAAACGCACTGCGCTGTACATTTACATGTTATGCAATTGAAATCTTAACTACTAACAGAACAGACAGCCATGTAATACAACGGCGCTAATAGCAGCCTACAAAGCAAATCCGCCCAACGGGGGCTCGAACTCGGTACCTCTCGGTCTCTGTGCCAGATGTTATCCAATGCGCCACGGGCCCCCCAAAATTTAAACCGATCGGTTATCAACAGTTCAACGTCATATCATGTTACAAACGACGTCATAGTTTTTTGATGATTATGAGCAAAGCGGCAGATGCAGAAATACTCGGAAACACATCTTCTTTCTTTTTATATTTCCTTTCTGATGGGCAGTCAGGTGCCACAAGAGCATTGGCAATATGTTAACTAGCCTACCACTTGAGAAACGTTTCTTATTTGTTGGCACGCTGAAAGATTGCCATTTAATCTTTTCTTCGTCCTCCAAAGTTCATACACACATGAGCATACGCAGATAAAGCCAAGAGCATACCAGTGTGATTCTCGTTAACGATAGCGATAACGAAAATGTTCGTTAACGAAAATAAAATGATATCGTTAACGATAACTATAACTATAACTAAAATACAATAACGAAAATTCATCTTTATTTTCGTTAATACAAAAAATAAAAATAGGAAGTGCAATATGGATGATTCGACATAAATGAGAACGAAAAAATGTGATATTTTTATTATGCAATTTGTCAGTTACTTTGGAAACTCGTGTATTCATGAAGCTGAATGCACCCATGTTTCAAAGCTCTGAGAAAATTGTGAAACAGCGTGTTAATTCGCACAATTTTACTTATAGCCTTAATTATTGTAGCTAAGTAGTAACTAAGATTAACTAAAATAAAAATCCATTAACTATAACTATAACTATAACTAAAAATAATACTAACTATAACTATAACTATAACTAAAATAAAAAATCATTAACTATAACTGTAACTATAACTAAAATAAAATATGTAAGGAGAATCACACTGGAGCATACCCACCAACCCACCTAACACATTCTCATATGTATACATATGTGACTTCCCGCCGACTCATTTTACTTGCTTCACTTATCCAATATTCAACATGAGTTATCTTTCTTAAACTGCTTATCTGCCATAGGCTGATCCCGGAGTTTGTCGCTAAGAAATTACTAACTTTGAGTCAGTCGGTTATTCGTAAACCAGCGACTTCGACAGAGTCACATGCTTATCAACTGACTAAGTCACTCAGATTTGTCGACTGGCTTACTTACTTGCTATCAACTTCTTAGAACTTACATAATCAGGTATGCCTATGTCTAGCAAATAACCACTAATGTAGCCCCCGTAAGGATGTTTTATTTGTGACGTATGGGGTGAGTCAGGGCTGCTGCTGTGTGCTGCTGTATCAGGGCATGAAGGAAGCGTGAAGGAAAATTCCTTTATTAAGCCTATTAACGCTACAACAGCAGAGGCCGAGCAAATCGTGTTATCATCAATCAGTTTTCTACCGCTAGGGGTCTAAGGGGAACAGACAACCTATTTCTAGAAATAATTCAACAGTGATGGAATTATAATGCATTACACGATGCTTAAGATACAGAACTTCGTGTTTTAATTTTGTGCACAAAATTATTGCACTGACTTCAGATTTCACTCGTAGTTGTGCTTTAATTCTCCAGCATTTTCTGCTAAGTTGTATGTGAAAATTTCAATTTTAGGCTATATTTCTTTACCCAGGACAATATTTTACCTTTTGAAATCTGTAAATCATAACAGACTTTCTATAGAGAGTGACGCCAGGTAAAGTAGAACGCGTAACAATCGGTCAAGGTCTGTCAGTCAGTTTATGGTTTCGGATCTGGAGATTTGTGAAACTACCTCTCGTATGTTAGGACCATTAGCACCAGCTGCACTGATACCAGTGCCTCAACTGTACACTATTATTAAAACTGTCAATCTGTACTTGAATTGATAAGCAAAATTACAGGTAGCTTACTAGAATGATACTTGTGTTGTTGACTTGAGCTAATAACTCAAAATTTCATACTACATGCTTCAAACTCCAGAGAAGTCAAACTGCACATTCGACAAATGTCAACTACACACTTTGTGTCAGAAAACGCACTACTTTAGGCCTGCATTTCATTTAATTTCATTTCATTTTATTTATTGAAACCTTTGTGAACCAATATACAAACATAGACACAGCAAATCAATAAATGCAAACAATAAATCGACAAACATAAATTCAGCAAAGAAAATTTTAACAAATCATTGGAACGCAGGCAACAACGGGGCCCCAGAAGGGATAAGAATCCCGCTTAGAAGAGGGACCCCAATTACCAGATAGTAAATAGGGACGGAACGGATAACTGAAAGTGTCTTAATTAGTACAGACTACAAAATTGAAACTTGCAAAGGGAACAATATATATAATTATATATATTAAACATGCATCAGCCATCATATAATTACACAATTATACTATCACCGTAAGCATTTGTTTGTTGCAGTACATTCAACATTCTCGCTTTGTACTAGAAGACTTGATAATGAATTTCAGGTGCTGAGATGCCATATCGAACAGAAACCTGTGCGAAACTGCAGATTCTCCAGCTACGTGCCATGTTTTACAAGAGAATAATTCATTCCACACGAAACTATGCCCTTACTTTGGGCCAGGTTCTGATCCCAGTCGTTCTCACAATCATCGCCTGTTGCGTCCTTTTGGACCCTCCAAGAGACGATAATGCCCAACCTTTAACCCTTGACCTAGCCAACTTCACAAGCCCAATCACTCCATACAACGTTCGACCTCCTCAATCCGCAATCGCCCAGAAACTGGCAACTTGCTATGAAACAAGTGTTCGAAGGCAAAGTAGACCTGTCTTTATCGGCATCGATCAGGGCAACTACACAATGGATGCCTACCTGATATGGATAAAAAAAAATCAAAGAGACCAGTACAACTGGAACTATCAGATCGGTGCTACCATAGAAAAAGAGCCAGATGGAAACTTGAACATTACAGGATTTTTCAACGATCAAGCCTACCACACGATCGCCATCTCCTTATCGTACTTGGGAAACACTCTGATGAAATGCTTTGGCAACAAAGATTACCAGATCGAAACCATCAACCACCCACTTTCCAAGAAATCCCGGGGAGAGATCCCGGACAACGTCCCTCAGCAGAAACTTAGAGGATTTGGTTTCTCCTACTGCGTGTCCATCGGTTTGTCCTTCATCTTCCCATTTTTCTTGATTTTCTTGATAAAAGAACGAAAGTCGGGAGCCAAGCACAGCCAACTCGTGAGCGGAGTCAGACTGCGTAATTTCTGGCTGGCAACATTTATTTGGGA
Source organism: Aporrectodea caliginosa (assembly GCA_020284085.1). Taxonomy (NCBI): domain Eukaryota; kingdom Metazoa; phylum Annelida; class Clitellata; order Crassiclitellata; family Lumbricidae; genus Aporrectodea; species Aporrectodea caliginosa. The sequence continues at coordinate 589,353 of JACEVL010000543.1, read as the reverse complement.
TTACGTCAACTACCTCGTTCCGTGTATCTTGATCATCGTCATCATCCTTGGCTTTCAAACTGATGGTTACTGGCAAAGTTCTTGGTGGGTAAACTGGGTATACTACGTTTAGACGTCAGTCTTCAGATCTCGTTCATTTGGCTCACAATGCGAATTTGGAAAGAAATTGAGACAGTAGGTGAAAAAAGGAGGAGGGAGAGAAAACGAACAGGAAAAAGAACGAGGATTTTAAGAGTGTAAGAAGTTGAAGTAGGTGCAGTACAAGAAGGAGTTTCATGAGAAGAATGTTAAGAATTTGGAGCAGAAGAAGCAGACCGAAGAAAAAGAGCTGGGCAACAAAGACAAAGACGAGGAGGAGGAAAGGAAGAAAAAGTTGGACAAAATAAGCAAAAGAGTAGTATGACAAATTATATAACTAGAAGAAGAATAGGGCCCTATGGAGGAGCACAAGAAGAAGAAGAAGAAGAAGAAAGAAGAAGAAGAAGAAGAAAGAAGAAGAAAAGAAGAAGAAAGAAGAAGAAGAAGAAGAAAGAAAGAAGAAGAAGAAGAAGAAGAAAGAAGAAGAAGAAGAAGAAGAAGAAAGAAGAAGAAGAAAGAAGAAGAAGAAGAAGAAGAAAGAGGAAGAGGAAGAGGAAGAGGAAGAGGAAGAGGAAGAGGAAGAGGAAGAGGAAGAGAAGAAGAGAAAGGAAGAGGAAGAGGAGAAAGAGGAAAGAAAGAAAGAAAGAAAGAAGAAAGAAAGAAGAAAGAAGAAAAGAAAGAAAGAAAGAAGAAAGAAGAAGAAAGAAGAAAGAAGAAGAAGAAGAAGAAAGAAGAAGAAGAAGAAGAAGAAGAAGAAGAAGAAGAAGAAGAAAGAAGAAGAAGAGAAAGAAGAAGAAGAAGAAGAAGAAGAAGAAGAAGAAGAAGAAGAAGAAGAAGAAGAAGAAGAAGAAGAAGAAGAAGAAGAAGAAGAAGAAGAAGAAGAAGAAGAAGAAGAAGAAGAAGAAGAAGAAGAAGAAGAAGAAAGAAGAAGAAGAAGAAAGAAGAAAAAGAAAGAAATCCTGAATGCGATATTGTATTGTATTGTATTGTATTTGAACACTTGTTATAGCGCCCCTGCCAGATTCCCAATCAGAGGCGCTCCCGACTACTGCACGAACGCTGAATCGGAGTTTCACGCCGAAGCGCATGAGCAATTGCGAGTGAAGGACTTGCCCAGGGTCCCTACGCGATAGGAGTGAGAACGATAAAGACAATGTGAGGGGTGAGAATAATGAGGAGAAAAGTTATTTTTTAAATGCGGAAAGAAGGAGAAGGCAATGGAAGGAAGAAAATTAGTTATTAGCACAGATATCCTCCTGACTTGTATTTTCTGGGGGCAAGAATTGGAAATTGATGAACCAAGCAGCGAAATTTTTCGTCAAATTCGTTAATACCAATATTAGTTGTTTCATTTTGTAATTTGTCAATTTCAGGGTAATCTTCATTGGTTTAATTCTATATGGTTTTTCCATGTTGCCCTTTACCTACGTGATGTCCTTCCTATTCGGAGAAGCGTCAGTCGGATACGTTTGTCTTTCCATCATCTGCATCATACCAGGTAATAAGTTAATTGCTCATTGATTTTGACCTTAACATTACCTTGGGTCAACCCAAAGGTCATTTCAACGTCAAATGGTCAAAATAAAGGAAAAACTCTCATAAATAAAATCGCTCAAATATATTAAAACATATATAGCTATGGTCATTAAATGGTCAAAATAAAGGAAAAACTCTCATAATTAAAATCGCTCAATTATAAAAACATATTGTATTGTATTGTATTGTATCTAAAGATTTTTATAGCGCCTCTCTCAGAATAACTATTCAGAAGCGCTCTCAGCACGAAAACCCCGGGGAAAAGAAACGTCTTTAAAGAACGAGAGACCAAAGAGGAAAAACTAGTCATTAGTTTAGCCCTTAATGAGGGGGAAGGTTATTCCAAGTAGAGGGACCAACCACAGCAAATGCCCGGCGTTGAGCCAAGGCAGTCCTAGTCCTAGAAACAAAAAGATCTAGCCAATCAGCTGAGCGCAAGGAACGAGATGAGGTCGCAGATAACGGCTTTCGCATATAGTCAGAAAGATACTTTGGGGCACTGCTCAGCTGCGCCTTTGAGACTAGAAAGAGGATCTTATAATGGATGCGCGCAGTGATAGGAAGCCAGTGCAAGACATCAAGCATATATGTAGAGATATGCGAAAAGCGAGGGAGTCGGGCTATGAGCCTAGCTGAAGCATTTAAGACCGATTGAAGGGGAGAAAGACGCTGTTTCCATAAGAAGTGAGTTGCAGTAGTCAAGTCGGGAACAGATAAACGCATGTACTATGGTGTTAAAGACAGAGGGAGAGACCGATCGTCTGATGGCTCTGAAACGCCTCAGTTGAAAGAAGCAGGAGCGAGTCAGGTTAGATATGTGCTCCGTGAATGTGAGGGAGGAGTCAATCGTGACACCCAGGTCACGGACACTAGAAGAGTATGTGTAGGCAGGCAATTTCTCAGTTAGCAAATGAAAGTCAAGTTTGGAAAGCTGTTGTCTAGTCCCAAACCAGATCAACTGAGTCTTTGTTGTTTGTAGCATTTTGGCAGAGTCGGTTAGTCGACATCCAGTAATGAAGGTCAGAAGCAAGACAATCAATAGAATGGACTAGTGATAGTTGATCAGATGATGAACGAAAGCCTGGTCGCATAAAGATGGCCATTTGCCCTGTGTTTAGAAAATAAGAGCGAGATGTCGGCATTATGCCTTAGCTATGGTCATTAAATGGTCAAAATAAAGGAAAAACTCTCATAATTAAAATCGCTCAAATATAAAAACATATGCCTTAGCTATGGTCATTTTCTCTTGATTTTAATCTTTTGACTTGGAAATGACCTTGGATTATTTTAACCTTTACTCACCATGTCTTCTTGAATGTAGCCCTTATCGACTCGAGCAAAGAGATTAGGAATCACCCAAACAGAACAATATTTGGCTGAGTTGTGGCATTTTTCTTGGATTTTTACCTTTGACCTTGAAAGCATTGGAATGCGTTAGATTTTTTCGTGGTAGTTTTTAGAGAAGGTAACCCTTATTAGCCCGAGCAAATAGGTAAAAGAATACTGAAAATATAACAATATTTGTTTGAGCTATGGCCATTTCCTCTGATTTTCCTCTGAAATGGACCTTTTGACCTTAAAATAGCCTTGGATCGTCTTACATTTAGTAGCCTTGTTTCTGACCCCAATCCCAGGTAACCTTTATCAATAAGAAAAACACAAGAAAGAATTAGCTGATTTCAAGAATTATTAACTGAGATCTGGCCATTTTCTCTGATGTTTGCTAGATTTTATTTTTTCTGGCCTTGAAATGAACTTGAATTATCCAGAATTTATTGTCAATATTTTCCACAGATATAGAACTCATCGAGACAAACAGAACGAAAAAGTTCGGTGCAAATCAGACTCTTCGTTCATTTTATGCGAAATAAAGTGTAAATTGAGAATGGACCAAAGTTCCAAGACCCAAGCATGAGCGCCTGCATTACAGTCTTGGAATTTAAGTAGTCTATGGTTACAGTAAATCCATTATGCTTTTTGCCAATCTCTCCACGATGAATCGAAACGATATCGCTGATTTTTAATATCGCTTATTTCGCTTCGATATCATTTGCTTTTAAAATCTTAAGAATCGCAATAGGTTGAGCTGTAATCGGGTCCATCGTAAATAATTTATATTACACTGTCCTAAACTGGTCGAAACATGGATATTTCAAGGAGGGATACACAGCCGATGGGGTTCAGCAGAAGTTTAGTTCTGCAACAGTGTATCAGTGAATAAGAAAAATCTGCCTTGAGAATACATACACGCTGGTTTTGGACGTTTTGAAGGAACATTTGCGACCATCATTATCTTAGTACTGCCAACATCGTCGTCGTCACAAAGTATCTGGCAAAGCGGAGAATGGATATTCTACATCTTCTTTCCCACATACTGCTTCAACGTGGTTCTTCAGAACATCTACAGCAACTATAACACACATAAATACTGCAGACAAACGATAGAAAAAGAGGCACAAGGAGGGAAACCGGGCGATTTCTGCAAGTCTTCGACTCATCCTTGTTGTCCAGGTATAAGATATTTGTGTTGAGTATTTAAAAGTGATATGCTTGCATTGCAGATGCACAATTGCACATGGTGATTATTTACAGCAGGCTACCGGTATAGATTCAATCTATGGTAGGTCTATGTACGATGTATGTACGTATGTATGCATATCTGTATGTGCAAGTCGCCACCATACACGAAAGAGTACGACTGACTTTATTAAATCGTTACAAGATACATATATAATTATATACATGCATTTACATGCATATATATTACGGGACATTCATGTACATTCACGAATGGCTGCACTCAAACTTATCTAAATTTAATTGCCTCATCACTGTTGCGTCTTGCTTTAATGCTGTTTTCGTGAAAGGCTTTCATTACCATAATTTCATAAACACCGTATTATAAAACATAGTAGCTATACACCACTCCCACTTACACTAAATCGCAGTAAATGCCCGCCAAGGTAAAAAGTGCACCTGACATTACCTCTGATCTCTTTTTCAAGTTTTGATTTACATCATTTGTAAACTTGTAAACTTTGACATAGTATACAAAGAAACTCAATGATAATCTTAACTAACCTTAACTGCACGCCCCTTATATTTTCTCTGACCCATATAGGCCTACGTATTCCAGTCTCTCTTCTCCCTTCGCTTTTCTCAAAACCTGCTTCTTTTCGCGGGGCCTAGTGCACTGGGAGCGCTTCTGAACGGTTCACCCTACAGGAGGCACTTTACAAATCGGGTATTGACATTCCAGTGTAAAACTAAATTGATATGGCGATGGTTACTAGCAAGCCGAAACGATTCATCTTTTTCTTGACCAAAACCAATGGAATTGCCATAGGGCTGGTCGAAGATTTGACGATGCCCATGCTGAACAGATCATCAATCTGTCGCTGTAACTTGGATAGATAGATCAGTGGTATGCGGTAAGCATGCCACATTGTGCCTAAACCATTTGGGTCCGAAGTCAGGACAGAGTTTAATCTTATGTTATACAACAGTAAAAAACCAGGCTTGTTAGAAAATCTATCAGAATATTTTATATAACACATCAAGCAAATCTATAATATACTGTATGTTGCTCGAGAGGCATGTGCTAATTTATTTTTTATGCTCTATGTCAAAGGTTTACTTTCAGTTTATCTTTTTAATAGCATTTCAGATACTTTTCTAAAGCCTGCATCTTTCTCCACAAAAAGTCCCCACTTTAGTGACCTTTTTACATACTTTCGTGCATTACATCCCTTAATGCCCATACCATAAATAGTATTAGATTGTGCCAGTGCCATAGTTTTGCTGAATCACACTGTGAATTCTATTCCTAAGCGACTGATTCCACCGTTTAATGACGCCAGAGGCTTCAGATTGTCAGGGTGTATTAAAATAGCATCGCATTCCATTGGCTTTAAGAATTCCTGAGTCATAAAATGCCATAAAATTTGTCTCTTGAGTATTTGTTATGATTGCGAGAAATTCACATTACAAAACATTTACAACAATGCATTGCAAACACACTTGGCTTTCAATCGTTGCAATATGTAGACACTATGCCAGCGTTTACGCATATCAATAAGGCACAAAAATACATATACCCCCACCGAAGCAGGTTCTATTGGCCGATTAAATCCACTTTCATAGAACGGTAAGGAATATCTTCCGGTGGAAGCATGACTCTCACCATTTACTGAATAAATTCCGTCTTCTATGCGTGCTGCATGCGGCTATACGGTCTTTTCTAGACTCTTAAATACGCACTTTATCAGCTGTTTGATGGCCACGTGTTGAGCGCCTCTGAGAGACTCTTAAGTGGCGCTTTATAAATGTCTTGTTACATTACGTTACATTACATTACAAATTAACTAAAATCCAAAAGAGCGAATGATTTACATGTACATTATGTGCAGTTTGCATGTATGTGTGTATTCGCGGATGTCCGTATGAAAATGAAAATTTCCTAAACTGCTTTCGAAAGTGATCGTTTATGGCCTACCATTGATTTCTCTTAAAGTCAACGATTATAATGTGCTCTGTTTTGTAGGTTGTAACTGCTGACGTTCTTATTTCCATATACAGACAACTGTTGTCCTTTCATATGGAACTGTTCTTGCATTTAAGGCAACTGCGGCGGATATTGCATGGAAATGGCTGACAACTACCTGTCGTTGACGTTGCCTGGGGTTGGGCTTCCATTGCTCGTCATGGTCCTTCAAGGCATCCTTTTCTTCATCATTCTCTACATCATCGAAACTGACATCGTCAGACGTCTATTCAAGGCGAAGACCCAGAACCGAGTGAGTCAAGCCATGCTCACCGAGATGAATGCTGATGAACATGGAAGGAGCAGAGAAGACTCGGATGTGGCAAATGAACGACAGCGCATCCATTCGAATCCTATACAAGACCTCGTCAAGACGGATGCAGTCGTCATCCAGGATCTGACGAAGCTTTATGGAAACTTTGTGGCCGTTAACCAGTTGAGTATCGGAGTCTCTAAGAAGGAATGCTTCGGTCACCTGGGAGTCAACGGAGCCGGAAAGACGACCGTCTTCAAGATGCTGACCGGAGAAATCCGACCATCCTTCGGAAGCGCCTATGTTGCTGGGATAAGTGTCGAAGACGACCTTGCAGAGGTGCGTCAGAAGATCGGTTACTGTGCGCAGTTTGACTCCATCATCGACCAACTGACTGTTCACGAGACGCTCTGGATGTACGCATGCGCACACGGAATCCCACTTCACGCCACGGAGCAGATCATAGATCGGCTGATGGAACATCTGACGCTCAAGCCATACACTAACAAACGGGCTGGAAATCTCAGGTGAATACAATAAGGAAGTGTGATTTGACATGCCGCATTGTATTCAAATTGAAATGTGTGATGAGAAGTGAAGAAATCTGTATGACATTTAAATCTCTCGTTGTGCATTGTTGCACCATTTGTAAACGCTGAAGGAACAGTTCTCGATGCTCTCCTGCACTTCAACCTTTACCTCGCCATTTAACCCTTTAATTACATGCCTTTTCATACATGCACTTACCTTTATTTTCGTATAGGTACTTCAGTTACCTTATCTCAACATGATTTATCATATCGTACCAAATAAACTTGATCTGTAAATTGTGTTATCTTGTTTGTAGCGGTGGAAACAAGCGTAAGTTATGCGTGGCCGTTGCGTTGATGGGAAATCCGACGGTCGTCTTCCTCGATGAACCGACAACGGGCGTCGATCCAGAAGCCAGAAGACACGTCTGGAATACTGTGGCCGCCGCACGAAACGCCGGCACCACCATCATACTCACGTCGCACAGGTACATCCACGCCTTTTAGTACTGCTCATTATACTTCATTACCCAAAATATAAGATACCGTAATCATGGACATCTCTTGATTTTACTAATTCACTAATTAATCAAACAAGCCGTCGACCTATGTCATTATTTCGCTCTGTGGGTTTTTATACAGTTAATTCATTAAAATTAAAGTTTCAATCGCCCCATCAAGATTACTATGCAGAAACGCTTCCCCAAATTTGCATATAAAGTTTATAAACATATGTTCATGCATGCGTGCGATCATTGTATGCATACAAGTATTGCGAGATATTTTGCGCTGGCTCCCCGTCCAGCAGTTTAAGGTCTTGACACTGATGCGTAATTGTGTTGCTGTCAATGCTCCATTCTACTTTAGGAACTTCTGAATTTCGGTCTCCTTCGTTTCGGGTCGTGACACCCTTCGATCGGCCCTCAGCCTTCTGATTTTCCTTCGTATAGGAACTGCTATAGCTCAATCCAGAAGCTCTGCCTATGTTGGGCCAACCAGCTGGAATTGCCTTTCTCGAGAGCTGCGGCTCGAGCTCCTTTTGTTTGTTCCTACCACGGTTTAAGCCGCAAACACTTGAAATCCGTATTATTTGACACTGATTTAACTGAATTTGGCCTGTAGCGCAAGCGATGATTTTTCTGGAAGTGGAGTTTTATAAATGTAAGATTACAAAACCATTACATTGTCCTCTTTCACGTCTCTCTCTGTTTTATTTATGGCAGGCGCCTTCTTCTAATTAGCTATGTCGTTGAATGTTCTTTACAGTCCAGTCTAAAATATTAATATAATTAATATAAAAGTAAAATAAATGTTCAAATAAACAGACTAGGTCCTACTTAATCTCCACTTGAATCTAAAGTAGCATCATCGTCGATTGCCCATATTTGACTTCAACGCTCATGTAGACCATGGTAGCAGGTAGGTTCTGACTGCACCACGAGAGGATGGCCGGCCGAAGCCTAAGAGAGGCTAAGCGGCCGAAGACAGAAGACTTGCTCAGTGGTAGTTGATGAATTTATTCATGAAGCACGACAATTAGAACGAAGACGAAACTCCTAATACGAAACTCTCTACTTGTACTTCTGCTTCTACTCCTTCCATGTTCAGATCAGCAACACGAGGAAAATATTTAGTGGGAGAATGTTGTATTCATACTGATTTTGGATTCTGTATTAGGCCTACTTGATGTATGTGCACTGGAGTGCGAATACATCATCAACCAGTTCAATAAAGAATATACTTACGCACTTACTTAGCTTCTATTTATAAGTCAGTCTGTAACTGTTACGCTTCTTAGCATAGCTTTTTCATTTCATCCCTCTCTGTGTCTCTGTCCGTTTTCGTCTTTGTTCCTTTGGTGTATCTTTGTCTATGTGGCAATCTGGTCAGTTGGCCTGTGTTTGACGGTCGGTCATTTAAGCCGGACGCACTCGAGAATTTCCCAGTCTGCATCTGAGTGCAAAAATTATCTGGCCTCTACACATCCATACACTTGTGAAGCTCCTGTAAAGTGCCTTATAAGAGTGTTACTGTGTTAGCATAGCTAACAACCATGACATAATTACATACATACTTACATGCAGTGCTAAATAGATGTAGTTCTACAGAAACATGTCGATGCAATAACATGATGCCTCTTGTTTTACAAGCATGGAAGAATGTGAAGCCATTTGTACTCGGATGGGAATCCTCGTCAACGGTCGCTTTCTCTGCCTTGGAAGCCTCCAGCACCTCAGGGATAAGTTCGGCGATGGACACACTCTCATCATCAAAGTCCAGCGCTCAACCGACACAGAAAAACCCGAGGAACTACAGGAAAGGATTGAGAAACTGAAGACTTTCATCAGCCGTACGTTCCCAGAGAACGTCCTCAAGGATCAACACGAGAACCTTATTAACTATCAGGTTAAAACGCGGAGTTTTAAATGGTCTCACATTTTCGGGATCATGGAGAGGGCGAAGGTCAGGTTCGAGATCGAGGACTATTCGGTGGGACAGACGACTCTGGAGCAGCTTTTCATCGGATTTGCCCGTCTGCAGAAAGGGCCGCGTGAAATTTCCAAGAAATGCTTTCGATGCTGCTAAGAAGACGATATCTTGTCTATTTCTATCATTTCCAACTGCGCCATCTATTGATGTTGTTTTTATATTGTGAAGCTAACTAAACATTTGAAGATGCATCAACAATACTTACAAATTGTTTCATTAAATTTCTTTTTGAATATCTCTGACGTGTTGCTAGCACACATCGTGGCGACGTTGAGTAGGTCCCTAACCTGTAGCCGATGGAAGGAATTTCATGTCACTCAGGTCATCTTTCATATGTCCATTAATTCATTGGTAATGAATATGCCTGTCTGCCACTATTTAGCCGTCAAAATTTCTCTGTCATAAGCTTATGCTACCATTTTCTACCTTTCTGTCTATCTCCACCTACCAAGATATCTGTTTATGAGTTTCTGTTTCTGTCTAAATGCTTGTCTGTTCTCCCGTCTCTCTCTATCTAAGATGTTTTGGCGCAAGTTATAATTATGTGATGTCGTGAATATTCGTTTAGAGATGCAAGGCAAAAATAGGGATAAGAAAGTTGATGCGTCACGGGTCAGCGGAAGATTAAATGCATAGGGTAGGCCAGGCCTATATAACAAGGCTAGTTTATACACAATGACCGGGGTAGATGAGCGACGTTGAAGCATACTAAGAGTAAAATCTTAGACTTACCATAGCCTCACAAAGTTAGAACCGTAATGATGTTAACGTGATAAAAGCATACGATTGTCCACAATATGTCTGTGTAGTCTCACTTGGTTCGACCACTCCGGTGATATTAGGCTATAACTGCCTGAGAAAATCCAGAATCCAGAGTTTAAATGTTGCTGGCATGATAGATATTCGTGTAACTTCGCCAGAAGAGGTTGAAAGTATGTCACGACTGCTTGAAAGTATTGCTACAAGCAAAGCTTTGTGAATTTAATGTGAAAGGCAAAGGTAATTAAACAGATGTAACACAACGTTAAAGACCAATATAATGGCAATATATCAGCAACAAAGTTGAATTCTTTTCAAAATAATGAGCTGTCAGTTGCAAAGAACATAATGTGGTTGTGGGAAATGGCACCGAACCAGCGTCTATCTTTTTATCTCTGTGATAACTAATAAGTTTTTTTTCTACTTAAAAAAACTCCGGAAACAAACTGGCATTACCGAAGCGTTGTTAAGTTTCTTTGAGATGGCAAAGTAAGTAAGTACGTACGTGTTTTATTGAACCGCCTGCAAACGCACTGCGGGTACATCGGATAAGGACAATCTAATAGTGTTAAATAACAAAGTCACATAAATCACAATTAGGCCTACATTAATATATTTTCTAGTATACACGCACAGTCACACACATAACTTTAACCTTTCTGACAAAGACTAACGAAATTTTATATCTCGTATGTTATTCCTGAACTCTTAACTAAACTATTACTCCATACTATAATATCTATTTTGTTCTATGTACACCTATAGTTTGCATGATATAAAATGGTAGAAATAATTAGAGACAAGCCAGTTTTATGTTTGTTAGTTAAGTAATAACATGTAGTAAGACAGACTAAAACCTGCATTGTGTACATTGCCAGGAAATTACACAAAATAGCCCTAAAGTTATGAGAAACATCTTAAGGCTGTTATGCAATGGTTGTTCATTGAGACGGTAAGCTGTTGCCCGACATCACTGGCTGCGAGAAGGTGTACATCGGCTGCTTATGATTGTGTCTGGCATTGGAACAGACACAACTTCTTCGTGGCCCGAAGGTTAACTCAGGTACTGGAGAAGCTCAGGCAAGCGCCCTGATCATCTACACAGATGACTGCTAATGGTACCTGAGAAGGAAGATTAATGGGATGTGCTTTGACACCACAACGAGCAATACTGGACAGAAAGCTGAGATGTGAACTCTGATAGAAAAGGGACTTGGTCGGAACTTACTTCATCTAGCAGGTCGTCACTACGTGATGACTACAAAGCTGGCGGCCAATCATCAAAGATATGATTATAACGAGCTTCTTGAAATAGTAATCATGTTTTTCGGTGGAGTACCAACTCAAGGAATTCACTTTATAGCACCTGGAGTTTTATTCATTCAAGATGTGGATGTTTCGATCAGTAAAATGTTTCGATCTCTTTCAAACTGAAGCCAGTTGATGACAGAGGTATTTTCAATTTCCTTCTATTTGTCTGTGATGTGTACGTCCAAGCATGGTTTCAAACTTCCTGTCCTGTCTCGGCTTCTGCAATTGACTGAATACAGAAACCAAGAAATTCTACAGGTCACCACTACTGTAACAGCATTCCACCGGAAAGCTGGAATGACAATGAAGATATCTTGAATCACAGGCAGTCGTCATGGCACTCAAAGTAGTCAACGACACCGCAGAGAGAAGTGTAAAGCTAATCCATGAGTACAACTCAATCCTGACAAATGACGAAAATCAGAAACAGTATTGGCTTCAAGTTGTTAATGCGCATCGCAATCAATTTCCTGACTCGAACAAGAACACATTGCTGGTAAGTTTGGATGGTGCCGCTGTCAGTGCTGAAACGACCACTCAATGGAGACAAATCAAAATATTTCTGACGTTTTCCCTTTAAAAGTAGCATTTGCCTACCCAAAATGCTAAATTTAATCACAGATTTTAAACGCTGAAACGGTGAATACATTGTCATGCCTTTGTACTGATGTTTGTTTGCCAATTGCCATCAAGGCGCAGTGGTGAATTCAATTATAAGACATAGCCTACATAGCATAACTTTGGGTGGCATGCGCAACCCCTAAATATGGTTCAATGTTGCTCAAATTTTCAGTATGTTAGTTTTTTAATAGATGGACTGCTATGGTGGGTTCTAATCTTGACCTTCCGAGAAAAAATTTCTTTGGATCCCCCGTAATGTGCATAGGCACTGGCAGTGTTTCCGTTAACGCCAAAATGTCCGTTTTTACGTCCGTAACAAATGTCCAAAACATCAACATTTCTCAGGCTAGGCTTAAAATTCCAAATGAGCTACGTCAACAATTCTAGTTCAGGACTTAGATACACGTCCTCTTTTTGATTTCTAACGGAAACACTGTGCTTAGGGTTGTCTGTCTCTTAGGCAGGTTCAAATGTCCGACGTCGCCACTGTTCTCGCTGCTGGGCCTCTTCTTTCAACTTTCTGTATTACCATCTTGCATCATCCAATCCAGCATCATCTGTCTTGGTCTTCCTCTTGGCCTCTTTCCCTCCAATTTCCCTTCATTGACCGCTCTTAGTAGTGAGTCTCCTCTCAGTGTGTATTTGTCCGATCCATTTCCTTTGTCTCATTCTTATCGTGTGTATTAGGGCTCTTTCTTCTCAAATTCTTCCCATCACTTCTTCATCTGTTTTACGTTCTGTCCAGCTGATTTACAGTACTCCATTCTTCTCCATGCCGGTATAATGAGCGTAGCGGGCGAAGAGAAGTAGCCGAGGTCGGCAGCCGGTAAAGGTCACACAGATACTTGGAAGCTTGGCCAGTAAACGACCGGTAGAGTAAAGAAAGTACCTTGAGCTGAACCCGAGCAGTAAGAGGGAGCTAATGAAGTTGGTCAAACATGAAAGCAGAGATGTGAAATGAGCGAGGAAGTCGGGCTATTAGTCGGGCCGCAGCATTCAGAACAGACAGAAGAGGAGAGAGACGAACCTTTGGAAGGCCAACCAAGAGAGAATTGCAGTAATCGATCCGAGAGCAGATGAAGGCATGGACAATAGAGGTAAATACAGAGGAGACGGAGCGTCGAATTGCTCTAAGACGCCTCAGGTGGAAGCAAGAAGAACGTATAAGATTGGCAATATGTTCAGAAAAGGTAAGGGTGCTGTCCAGGACTTCGCCAAGATCTCGTACACTGAAGTGAAAAGTAAAGGATGGGAATCTCTCTACAAGAAGAGGGAGATCTAGCTTAAGAAGTTGTTGGCGAGTGCCGAACCAGATGACGGAGCCAGAGAAGAGGAAGGCCTCTGATGCCAAAGGAGGTCTCGAGGCGTTGCAGCAGACTGAGGATGAATATGTGCGTGGCAGCTTGAAGACATACCCACGCGGTGCTAGAGGTAAGCAAAGCCGCAGGCGCTTTGAACCTTCACATGTTATACATACAAACTGGTCGGAATTTCTGAGGAACAACGAAAACAAGTCAGAGCTGTTTTCTTTCTGGTTTTCGCTTTGGGCCTGCAAATAACAAACCTTGAAACAGAAACAGAAAGACCATCGCCACACACCACAAGGACATGCTCTGTACTCAGCCAAGGGACACAGCCGGACTTGCTCCTGGTATTCAGAAGGAAGCTGTTACAAGGACTCCCTGCATGTCTCAGACTGTTGCTTAGGGTTCTTAGGATCAATAGCAGCAGTCTAATAGCAGTCTAATATGTCATTAAAACTAAACTCACATAATTACATTGTCTTAACAATACCTATTAAGTCTTAACAGTGCTTTTTTCAGCCGGAGCGTTCCAGAACCTTTTTCAGCTATTACAAAATAATAAATTTCATTAAAATTTTTAATAAAAAATTATTTTAAATTATTTAGATACGTTAATTTCATTTCAAGTGCTTTCAATGTTTTATTGAGATTGACACATATGAAATAGAAATATTAGCACATGTCTCTATACTTGTTCTGAATTTGCTGAGTTCCAGAACTTTTTTCTAGAAAAAAAGCACTGAGTCTTACTAATTATAGCCTAGTCTTTTAAAATCAGACGCAACAATCATTCAGAAGTAAGTGAGTAAGTAAGCATACTCTTTATTTATCCAACTACATAACCGCACTTTGGTTTACATGAAATTAACTATTATAAAGTATTCTATAGTTAAAAACGTTTTTCTCATTAAGTTCTCAACCTGTGAGACAATTCGGTCATGCGGTCTTGGATGCAAGGAATAGGGAATGTCATTACAGGAGGGAGCAGTGGGTTCATCAGACCATTCAGACGACTTCTTTTGTGACTTAGCAGGCTTCACGGTCCAAAGGGCACTTAGAGTTTGCTGCAGCTTACGCTTATTCTTGTTATCCATATTAACATGCCATGGCTAAAAAAATGAAGTCGTTAACACTTCATACCCATGGCTGCTTCTGGGCTGGCTTAAAGGACTGCTCTTCGCTTCTTCAATAATCAGATAATCCAACAGTTGTTTACAGTTCTTCCAGAGACAATCCAGCAGATTGGATGTAAACTACACAGTAAAGTCTAACCTATTGCTCTACACAGCACCAGCGAAGAAAAAAAATTAAGGATAACCTTGACACAAAAATCTTCTTCCATAAGTAATCCAAAAGAAGAGAAACACGCTCAATTCTAACATACTTTTAACTGAATACAAAATCTTCAGATACAGACTCAGAATGCATGAGAGAAACGTAACTGGTACAGTGCTTGAGGAATGCAGGGACCTGTTGGGGTAAGCTAATGCCGGACATTGCCGGTGTGGGGAAATTTTTGACCTCGGGCCGACCTATTCATCCAGAGATTATCCAGAGGTCCCAGTCGGCTTGGCTTTGTCAATATGCGTGACCTGAAGTGATAAGGTCAACCTCTGAGTCGAAGTGTTCCACCACTGATGTCGGTACATTAGTCCGAGATAACATGTGTCTTTGATAACATACATGATACATAAATAATGGGGAAGCCAGTTGAACGTAGACCTAGCGGACTGAATCGTGATGAGCATTGTTTATTGGGGCTAAGTAAAGAACTAAATTTCGGCCATTCCAGGGCCGTTCTGACAGGCTAGTGGTAGCCCACGATGACGGCCGAGTCTGTTTTAATGGGTGCCAGAACACCACCAGGAGGGGCACGGGGGAGGGCGGTTGGCTTCCAGGCCTATGGCTAAATCAGACACTGAATATTAGTATAGTAACTTATTAGTAGGCTTAAGCAGTATGAAGCTAAAGCTAGTATTTACTAAGTATTTTGAACAGAATCTTGTGACATATTTTAAGCTTCATTTGCATGATTAAACCTGTCGGATTTTTATTTGATCATGATTTCCAGGGGGGTCGCCTTGACCTATGCTGCGGGCGCCCATGATTCGGCGTGGTGATATTGATTTGACTCACATGGCGTGCAATCCATGCATCGTTAAGGTTCATGTGCAGAATTGCCTACTTTATAATTATAGCGATCGACACTGCGAACTGCATAGGCGCAAGTCGGGTAGCGTTGAGCCCGATGAGTCAGAAAGTCAGGGTAAGGTTCTCCGTTCATCGAGCGAAGTATTTTGATGTAACTAACTCTCTCGGCCGTGACTGACCCCTTGCAAAAAATCCTGCGGGCGCCCATGCGCCGAATGCTGCCATCTAATCCATCTAATGTGGCTTTCCTTCCTCTGGCCTGTCTAACTGTAGTCAGCCTCAAATCGCTCTTGCTAGTCGAAGGACTAGCAATAGAACGGCAAATAATACAATTATCCTCACAGAGCACCGCCGTACATTAGGGTGGTGCTAAAAAAATACTTTGAGCAAATTGATGGGACAGCCCCAGGTTACGTTCCTTTTGATAAAGTAAGTTAGTGTGCAAAATATGATAAAGATATTTAATCATTTAGGTGTGCTACATGAGATGACAAGTTTTACAAATTTTAGAAAAGGATCGTAAGCACAATCGCGATAATATTAGAAACTTTTTTGGTATTTTCTGTAAGATAAAGTAAACCTTAAATTGTTTTGCTTAAAAGTAGAATAATTAAAAAGTAGGCCTACTGGTGAGCATTACTCAGCGTTATAAGTTTGATTAAATCATTAACACATTAAAATATTTATTAGTCCATTTTGTGACCGTTGACTTTTTGGGGTCCGGAAACTTTTTCGATGCTCGGACACCACCTGCATGGAGCAAGGCCTGCTTTTGACTTTCATTCTTGGTCAGCATTTGATTTTATTCTGGTATCAATGCCACTCCCGTTTCTGTCCTATCATTAACCACACTCAACCTTTCTTCAGTCTGCTGACACTCCAACTAAATGCTGTTCCGTTTCCACACATTATAATAGCTGTCCTTCAATCGATCAAGAGCTGTTGCTACTTGCAGACTGATAATATTCTTTGGGCGAGGTCTTTTAGTCTTTTGGGTTTCTGCCTCATCACCAGACTCAGAGTTTTTGACGCAGTCTATATGGCAGTAACCACTATCTGAAGCATCAGATTTAAATAACTCGACAGCTGTCTTAATACCACTGGACCTGGACATTGGAGTAATAGATTGTCTCAATATCTCTTGATAAATTCTGGCCTTACTTTCATCTTGTCTCTCTTCTGTTTCTCATCATCTTGTTTTTCAACTTGTTATCTACTTGTGCCATTGAACGTGACGTCCTTCCATCTCTAAGCTGAGCCTGCAGAAATGCTCTGTCCTCAGGATTTTTATTCTACACTTCCGCATCAGAATGTGAAATATTAAATGTTTTCTCTAATGATTCAACAAATCTTTCTGTGAATTCCTCCACTCATAATATGATTGTGAATCTTCTCAAGCCTCCCGATTGCATGTAGCATTGTAGTCACAGGCAAGTGAGCTTTATTTAAAAAAGCTGCAACTGTTCCAACTGTCAGGCGTGCACTTTCACGAACAGTTTTGCCATTGACTTTTAGCAAATGAAAAACCTGCAATGTCTGTTTTCATGGAAACATCCTTGCAAAATAACAAAGCAAATTTCAGTTTAAGATCTGGTAGGTTTTCGACATGCCAACCTTTGAGGACCTCTGAGTAGGCTTCTTGAAGAGCGCTATATAAATTTTTAGAACGAATCCTATTCAGTTTCCAATTAAAAAGTACTGAAAGCAAGCAAGTCAATAAAGAGATTGGAAACACTGGATACATTAGTCAAGACTAAGTGTTGGGTATTGGGTATTTTAGGATTTTTCTTGCAAACTAATTTTTGAAATAAGCTAAAAACAATTATTTAAATTTAAACTTGTACAGAGTTGCTAATGATAATCTGATTTTCTACTATATTAATTATATGTTCTGACCCGAAAACCAAACTTTAGCCAGATATTAAATGTTTTGAAAAACATTATTTACTTTTGATATGAAGTGCTTTTCCTCTATTACAAAATGCTGGATTAATTTGAAATTGGTTATGGATACTATAGGATATTGTGCGTAAATATATATAAATAATTAAGCTTAGGAAAGCCTTAAATATACATAAATCCAAAAAATTGTTTTAAAAATTAAAATTATTTATTTATTCCTCAGCTCCAGTCTGCTCCAATTTATATATTTATTATTTAATCATTTATTTATAAAACTAGTCATCAGAGAATAAGGTATCCAACAATCCATGGTATATAGCAGGGGAAGGGCTTCTAATATGGGCCCCCTAAGAAACTTTTACTATTTCATAGCACAGAAGCAATTGAACGTGTAGCTTATTTATTCCATGCATTAGCCTACTTGGCATCAGTTGTTGCCAACTATGAAGGAATAATTCCTTAATCTGTAAAAATAAAATTTTAACGAATTTTTTTTAAAATACGGAAATTGGCACATATTACACTACCGGGTGTAATATGAGCCACCATTTTAAAGATGGAATTGCAATGTTTCCGTGCCGCAGACTAATATTAAAACAGTAAAAACGATTTTCTACGATTAAACTTACTAGGATAACCATTAAGAAACAATTTTGCCCATGCCTAATGTAAACAACACTGAGAACCGGTTACATGGAAAAAATAGCCATAACGGCCTATATCTACTGTCTCATTCCATAAAGATATGGCCCATATTACACATTCAATCACAGGACCATATTACAAAAAACGGTGTGCCTCGGGGAAATCTGTTATAGCGTGATCGACGAATGTATTATAGATCAACAAAGTTGTGTTTTTATATAATAAAGAAATTGTCTATCTTCTGAAACATCAGGGCTTACCATAGATGAAATCCTAAGCTATATAACACTTTTTGAAGTTCAACAAGTCTTATAAGCAACATGTATCAAAACACAAACATTGATGCTTTTCGGGCAGAAGTTATTAGTAAAGGCACACATCCAGAACAGGAAGTTGAAATCAGTATACGGATGGTTTCCCACAGTAAGAGCTCTCCACAGACATGATAGGTGGGAAATATAGTCGAGGCCCATATTACACAGTGGCCCATATTACAAGCCGTTCCCCGGGGAGACTGGGGTTGAATGTAACAAATTTCGAATTTCACGTGTTTTCGGGTATTTATAACAAGGATAACTGTAATCTTTTACATCAAACTATAGCCTAACATGTTGGCTATATAATGGAAAACTATCAAATGGTTTGCATATCAAATACAGCCGAGACCATCAAAATAATGAGCATCGCCGGGTGTTACAAGTTACCCCACTAACGGGGTAAGTTGTAACACGAGCAGGGGCAAGTTGTAACAATATTGGGGAAAGTTTAAAAAAATTAAAGTTTGCTTCTTTGCTAAATTGTAACAGAATAATTGTTGTAATTACACCTTAAAACTAATCAACAATGTTAGGCTGGAGCTTATGGGAGGTATTCGGTGGAAAGAACAGCATAACCATACCACTTTCTTTGCAAAGTCGATTGAGTCGATGGAGAGATGTGACGAGTGATTGTCCAAAGCAATAGTGCAGGTTTCTCTTTTGAGGTTTTACAATATTTCACTTAGTGATTCAGAAACTGACAAAACTCTTTCCTTCATCCAACCTGTCTTATTCGCTGTACCAGCACAGTATAAATAATTATACAGTACGTCGACTCTCGGCCTCTGCTGCAGTCAGAATGTGTGACTGATTAGAAAGTGAGTTAGCTCCGCCCACTGTCAAACAGCTCAGTTTCAAAATGGCGTCAACAGGCAGCGGTGATTTGAAAGTCAAACAGCTCAGTGACGAGCTCATTTTCAAAATGGCGTCACCAGAAAACCTAGTCAACAGGCGGCGGCCGGAGTCGACATACTGTATAATTATTTATACTGTGGTACCAGCACACACAACTGGTCCAGCTCTAATGAAATGGTCATAGAAATTAACTGTCAGTAAGGTGAATAGATGCATTTCTAATCGCATTCACTGCGAGTGCAATGGTAACTAGCATGCTTCATTCGCCCGAGGTTAGCGCACTGATTTGCTTCAATCCCTTTTCTTCTGCAACTTTTGAAGGCTTCAATACTGGGGTAACTCCGGTTTCGTCCATTTTCCAAAATATAATATGTCATTGCCATCAAATTTAAAAAGATCTATAACTTCTGCTAATTTGTCGTAAAATGATGCAACAGCATTTCTGCTGAAACCAATCGCTCTGGAAATGCTTGCGGCTTCTGGAGTGTGGACAGAAATTGTAGGATGTATTTTTTAAAAAGCCAGAGAACCAATCGGAACCTGCCATTTTACACATACGCCAGTTTTGTGGAAAGCTTTTATTGTACATGTATGTCACATCACACTGAAATGGTAGTTTTCTCACTTCTCTGGGTCTCTCAAAATACCTACTTCGGCATTTAAAATGACTTGTCTTTTTTCTTCCGCATCCAACCCTCGGTGCAATATCGACGTTGCCGCCATTTCGTGACTGCTTCTTTAGATATCAGTAGGGCCTACAGTGTGAGATGACTTCGTGCATTATTTCCAGAGGAGTCATACCTTTCGTACTTTTACGCTTGTGATTCCTCATTCCTTTAAGAAAGACTCTACTCTGCAATAATAAATTAATAATAATAATAAGAGATTGATACCTCGCCTTCCTAAATTCTCCCATATCTCCTCGTTTATGATCAATCAATTGCACTGGCTTCCTCTCACAGCCCGAATTCAGTTCAAAGTTCTTGTCCTAGTCCTTAAGTCAAAATTGGGCATTGCTCCTAAATATCTTAGGGATCACATACACTCGCCTCTCTCTTCAGTTTCTCATCGACTTCTCCGCTCCTTGGTCAGGCATACTCTTTTTGTTCCACGAGTTAGGACCACTATGGCCCAAACTAGATCTGTTGCCACTATTGGGTCCTCCCTATGGAATGCCCTTCCTTCCTCTCTATGTGTTACTATTCTTTCTGGGTCTCTTCCTACAGCCTTCTCCGGACTCCCTCCTCAAAACCGGTTTACGTTGAATTGAGCGCGCACATTTCGCCGACCTTCATCTCAGCGACCTCAATTCGCCGCCCCGAAACACAGCGCCTACACAATTCGCCGCCATTCATTTCAGCGACTCTTATGATAACAATGTAAAAGTTTATTTTAATGATAAAACTTTCAAACATTCATTTCAGCGACTCTTATGATAACAATGTCAAAGTTTATTTTATTGCGGCAGCAATCAATCAACTTTTTGAAGCAGCGCTGAAATGAATGGCGGCGAATTGTGTAGGCGCTGTGTTTCGCGGCGGCGAATTGTGTAGGCGCTGTGTTTCGCGGCGGCGAATTGAAGTCGCTGAGATGAAGGTCGGCGAAATGTGCACGCTCAATTCAACGGATACCCTCAAAACCTTCTTCTTTTCTAGAGGTTCTCGCACTGGGAGCGCTACTAAATGGCCACTGCTGTGAGCGGCGTTATATAAATTAACAAATACGATACAATGCAATAAATAGGCCTACAATTTCTTATAAACCCACAATCATAGACCTGTCAATAGAGTATAGACTAATATTATCAGTTAAAATGGATCAGGCTTAAAGATCCACTGGGGCTTGTTGTAACATACATTGGGGCAGGTTGTAACATGTTACAACTAACCCCAGCCGATTTGTTACAACCAACCCCGCTGGTACATGAATCTAGTTTTTATTTCATATCCATGGAACCCATCAACTTCAGACAATATCTTTCAAACAGATGCTGCTTAGATGACAACTCTTCTCATTAGGGCAATCAGTGAGAATGTATAACATGAATGCAGACAGCCATGAGAAAATAAGAAAAAAGGCTGAGATTCACTTTTGTGCACAAAAATCTTGTTTGATTTATAAAAAAATCTAGTTTTAAGAATTCTGCGCAGAAATTTTGTTCACGCTGATTTGTCGACTTGCTCTACCTTTAGATCAGTATAAGCTGGTTCCCTGCTCTCCAGTAACGGCGCTGCGATGGTTGTTACATTCAACCCGTGTTACTTTCGACCCCGGTCTCCCCCACTCATCACATTATCACAGTAATCAAATAATAGGATCTCTAAAAGTGTTTAACTTTCATCCAGCTCCTGAATAAAAAAAGTTGTTTTTTACGGCTTCGATGACGCAGAATTTTATATGCAAAATTTAAGTTATCATGTGGCACCCCTAAATAATGGAATATTTTTAAAAGATTTTGCACATGAGTTTCTACCAACAGTGGAGGCGCCAGGGGGCTAGGGGGCTAAATGCGGCTCAGCCCCTAAAATCACAGCGAGAAAGCAAAAAAAGGTCATCCGAAAAATTTTGTGAGCTTTAGCCCCCCAAACCTGAAATCCTGGCGCCGCCACTGACTAATAATACGAACAGAACTGGGGGATGTCCCTGGCATTATAAAAAATCCTTTTTTGACTGCCACCCTACCGTACATGTATCTGCCTGTTCGCCATTATCGCTCAACTCAATTTAATTGTTACGAAAGTGTTATACAACGTAAACAGGTTAAAGTACCCGATAAAATCGAAGCAATCCATAACAATAGGCCTAATAAGCAATCTGATCCTAAACTAACTTCAGACTCGTTTGAAACAAACAATTTGACAAAATTATATGATGAAATTGCACATTAATCGACATAAACATCAACCAAAGACCCTATGTAGCCTACTGTTCAGAAAGGATTACGTAAATAAGTAGCATGGCATTTATTTCGCGAAAAAATAACCAAATCCAAGTGCAGATTTCACAATTTGCTATTGTTAGGTTCATTGCAGGTTTCTATGGGAATGAACCTGGAGGCCACTTAACATATTGCCAAAGTTTCGCTTTGTTTCCATTTAGGTAAAGCTTCTAATATCTCGACTTTAATTCTGGCCTACTACTATGTCTGTTGTTAACACAATAAACGAATAATGTTGACTCAAAAATCTAATGTTCTTTTTCGCCATTCTTCATTCATTCAGGTCGTTCGGCATCGCAGCCAATCAGGTTACAGCAAATCAGGTCGTTTAGGACTTGAGCCAATCAGATAAGGGATAGCGCAATCCGGTCTAAATGTAGATATCGATGACCCGAATAAAACAATAAAACCAGTGTGACCACACCTTGAGATTTTTCCCAAGATTTAATTTAAGTGTTCAACTTGGGATCTGGGGATTTTACATAGCAATCTTGGGATTTATTTCCAAGGTCTACATACTAGTTTTTACCGTACTTTCCAAAAGTGTAATATTGTAATTGTAATCGAACATTTATATAGCGCCTCTAAAAAATCAGCAACACTCTCGACCTGCGTCTGTTCCTGCAACATGGACGCTAAACCCTTAACCCTGTAATCGGTGATCCTAATGCCTAGGCCTTTTCAACCTCTTTTCTTTTCCTATATTAATGCATTTAACCTGTAGGGCCTATGTACTGAGCTGCTGTTTGCCAGCCTAATTGGTTCTAATAAACGAAGATTATATCAGCGAACAAGAAAGTCTTAAGACGTCTACGGAACTGGGAAGGAGAGAGGGCTAGTAACTCAAGGCGAAGAGACTGGGGAAGAGAGTTCCAAGCTGATGGGCCAACACGGGCAAAGCACCTAGAGTGGGCCGTAGCAGAGCGCATGCGAGGGACAACCATAAGGCCACGGGTCGAAGAACGCAAAGAGGCCCTCGCAGGTAAGGAGGAGACAAAGGTGTAAAAAGACCTCAGGTAGGATGGGGCAGTGAATCAGGTTAGAAAAAACTCTCAGTCTGAAAGTCGTTTATTATTATTGTCACTTGCAAACACTGTAATTTGTTAATTCAATGTGTTTTTTTCTTTGCCAATTCTTAGCTCGGCATTTTTGTGAATAATTGCCATTGTTAACTTAAAATGCATTTCATATTATTTTCATCACAACTTTTTCCTTTTCAGTTACTTGGGATTTTTGGTACACTCGGCTAATCTTGGGATTTGTCTGGCAAGAGCTTGGGAATTCATAAAATGAAGAGTGGTCGCACTAAATAAAAACAGCCAAACTTAAAGGATTCAACTTGTTTATGGTAGAGAAATCTAATAAATTAACGTTGCAATTCACATTTAATTTGCCAAGATTTGTTATAGCAATACTTTCAAGCAGTCGTGTCATAATTTCAACGTTTTCTTGCGAAGTTACACGAATATCGGTTTTGCGAGCAAACGTTTACGCTCTGTGTGCTGGATTCCCTAAGACGGTTATTTCACCGTAATGGCCGAAGCAAGTGACACTACACCGAAACATGGAGGAAATGCGTATGTCTTATCATGTTAACAATAATAGGCTTTTAACTTTGTGACTGATATGTGATCATATTAGTGTTAAGGTTTCACTCTTAATCATCCATTCGCTCAGCGGTGAAAGTGCATTTTAGCGTATACATTTAATTCGTGATGCCGTCCGAGTATTTAAGCGTATTGTTTTTATTATTTTTGTTATGTGTTTGTGTAAATGAAAGATGGATTGATAAAAATAATTGCTTGCGTAAATGGAAGTTGGTTTGATTAAACTAGTTATTTGCTAAAGTAGAAGTCGGATTGATGAAAAAGAGTGTAGTTTAGCGTCGTAAAAAAACTCGCTATTGCATGGGTTTGAGCGTTGGTGGTATACAATTTGGATTAACGAAAAGAATTCTTGCTAAATGGAAGTGGGATCGATTATAATAATTTTAACTTAAATAAAAGTGGGATTGATGAAAAGAATACTGCTTAAATAGAAGCTGGATTCATTACAGGTATCATGAAAATATTTGAAATAATAAAATACGCTACAACTCTACCTCCACTATCAATAAAATACGCTAAAATGCACTTTTACCCGCTCAGCAAACCTATTAATAGTCAATTATTAACGAAAAGAATTCTTGCTAAATAGAAGTGGGATCGATTATAATAATTTTAACTTAAATAAAAGTGGGATTGATGAAAAGAATACTGCTTAAATAGAAGCTGGATTCATTACAGTTATCATGAAAATATTTGAAATAATAAAATACGCTACAACTCTACCTCCACTATCAATAAAATACGCTAAAATGCACTTTTACCCGCTCAGCAAACCTGTTAATAGTCAATTATCCCTCCTTTAACTTTGGACTAAATCTTTGGCTCAAACCGCAGCTCTTCAGCGGTCTTAATCCGTCCCCTACCTTTCACAGCCCAGCGATTATCCACGAAATTATACTTAACGTATTGGCGCAAGCCAATACATATTAGCTAGAGATATGGGTGCAGAGACAAGCAGAAAGACAGACACAGAGACTGACTGGACAGGTGGAGATAGATAGATAGTAAAGATGAAAGCAGCAGAGCAGATAGATAGACATACAGTTAGATAGAGGCAGGAAGACATACTCCATCAATGAAGCAATAGGTCTATATCGAATATTTATCAATGAATGATTCAATCAATCAATCGATCAATTAATCAATCACACAGACAGTCAGTCGGAGCGCTACTATCAATCCCTGTTGTTCGCGTACTTCAAGACTGAACCCGCTTTGCAGAAAACATGACTCATCAGTAGACGTGTCAGATTTTCCTTGAGCAACAAGCAGTGTCCTGTGGTTTGATCACTTGGCATCTGTTACAGATCTTTAACCTTGTCTCATTCAACTCCCGACGACAGTGGCTTCCGACCTTTTCCAGAGGAAGTCATTTAGTAAACGTCACCTGGTCTAAATTTCACATCTTTCTCTTCCAGTTTAATCTCTCTGTTAATGACGAGCAAGGTGTCTTCTATTTAACCACAGTGTTGCAACTGAACTGCTCTAACATAAAGTTTAAAAAAATAGTTATCGGCCTTTGGGGGCCGTCCATAAATGACGTCACGCATCTAGGGGTCGGGGGTCGGAAATTTGTGACGATGTGTGACATGGGTGGGGTCTGAGAAGTGTGACGTCACACCAGGTCCATGTGATTAAATTTAACAATTAACAACAATTTAATTTTATTAATAACAGCACTAATTTTTAGGATTAAATTTTCATTATTTTTTAATTATTTTAATGTATACGGGCACTATTATTAATAATTTTCTTATTATTTCAATATTTGGTCACCGTTAGATTTTAAAAATATTCATGCTTTCCTATTTTGTTCCATGAAGGAGCATTTTGCTTCGCCATGGAAATTTGCTTGGGGGTCAGAGCTTTGTGACGTCATTTTCAGAGAGGTGTTACTTTTTGTGACGAAGTGTGACGAGGGGGAGGGGGGTTAAA
This sequence comes from Aporrectodea caliginosa, assembly GCA_020284085.1. Taxonomy (NCBI): domain Eukaryota; kingdom Metazoa; phylum Annelida; class Clitellata; order Crassiclitellata; family Lumbricidae; genus Aporrectodea; species Aporrectodea caliginosa. Next base: position 563,578 of record JACEVL010000543.1, on the reverse strand, counting down.
AATCGGCCAAAATTGCGTGACGTCATTTATGGACGGCCCCTTACCGTAGTATACTCCAATGCGAACTCGTGCTTGGTATAGCCTTATCGTCAAGTCGAAGGTATTCTCATTGGGCTGAGATGTCCACTGAATTCAAAGTTCATTCAAGATTTTGCTCCACTTCATTGCAGTGTATTACAGTAGGCCTACACACCTACATGTACTTCCTGTGATTTAATCCCAATGCATCTTGACTTGACTTTCATTTGCTAACTGAGAAATTGCCTGCCTACACATACTCTTCTAGTGTCCGTGACCTGGGTGTCACGCTTGACTCCTCCCTCACATTCACGGAGCACATATCTAACCTGACTCGCTCCTGCTTCTTTCAACTGAGGAGTCTCAGAGCCATCAGACGATCGGTCTCTCCCTCTGTCTTTACCACCATAGTACATGCGTTTATCTGTTCCCGACTTGACTACTGCAACTCACTTCTTATGGGCCTCCCGAAACAGCGTCTTTCTCCCCTTCAATCGGTCTTAAATGCTTCAGCTAGGCTCATAGCCCGACTCCCTCGCTTTTCGCATATCTCTACATATATTATGCTTGATGTCTTGCACTGGCTTCCTATCACTGCGCGCATCCATTATAAGATCCTCTTTCTAGTCTCAAAGGCGCAGCTGAGCAGTGCCCCAAAGTATCTTTCTGACTATATGCGAAAAGCCGTTATCTGCGACCTCAGCTCGTTCCTTGCGCTCTGCTGATTGGCTAGATCTTTTGTTCCTAGGACTAGGACTGCCTTGGCTCAACGCCGGGCATTTGCTGTGGTTGGTCCTTCTACCTGGAATAACCTTCCCCCCTCATTAAGGGCTAAACTAATGACTAGTTTTTCTCTCTTTGGTCTCTCGTTCTTTAAAGACGTTTTTTTTCCCCCGGGGTTTCGTGCTGAGAGCGCTTCTGAATAGTTATTCTGAGAGAGGCGCTATATAAATCTTTAGATACAATACAATACAATCTGATCCAAATAAAAATTTGTTGTCAAACCATATAAAAGCTTAAATTGCGTGTAATGTTCAACAGCGTCTAGATAACCGTTTCCGCTTAAAACTGACTCGAGGCATCATCCTCCCGTTCTACACAAGTAAATGAAACCGTCTAGATTGTAGCAACTGCTGCGGTATTACCCTTCTATTCGTGCCTGAGAAAATCCTTGAAAATAACTTCTTAACGGGGTTCTGGAAGCACCTTTTTCGTCTGGAGCGCATGGAACAGAGCTTTCTCACTCCTACAAAGTCCAATATTTTCACGACAAAGAGCCTGATTCAATCAGAAAAGGAAATGTATGGCAACCATTGTGGATGGCATTTTTAGTTCTTAAGAGTACGATTCAGTAGACTGCCCAGTAGGGTGCCAATGAAAAGCAAAGTTTGCAGTTTTTTAAGTCTCACCCCTTAGTTTTGTTCCTTTTGCCATAAAAATGAAATACATAAAGTTTTGTAGCAATCAGATAACATTTACTGGTGGCACAAGACCTGTAAAGTTTTCAAACTCTGCAATAATGGTATTAAATAAGCCGCTATGTACACAAGCAATGTTCCTCGTTGTTTCATTGTTTAATAAAAATTAATGTTATTGGCTGCACAGTTTCTGAACGAGTAAATTTTTTGGGTTCTGGAAACTGCTGGCGATGGCTTTCAACCACCTGAAGCAGATATTGCTTCTGTTCCTCCTGGTTTGTTATAGCGGAATTGAATGTCTGTATTAGTGCGACACCCCGTTCGGCTGCATCGTTTACCACCTTCAGCTTCTTTACCCTGCACTGTGCTGTGATGTATGCTTCATTGGTGTTCCACAAGCTTGGATCTTGGAAGAGGAAATCTTGTGGGATATCAATGGAAGCAAAAAAACTTCTTTGTGTTTCGTGACACGAAGTGAGACAGCTGTTTTTCAGAGATACAGTTCTCGACAACTGTCACTCGAACTGGAGGATCTTCTTCACCCACATTACACAGGGCTGCAACCATATCCGCTTTTTCCATAACAGAAAGTTCAGGATAGAAAAAGGCCAGACCAAGAAGTGATTCACTCAAGTACCACAAATGGTGCATGAACGTTTTTATGGCTACATCTGCAACGGGCGTGTCTACACTGCGGTAGACTACAAGATATTTCAATAGCTGTAAGTCGTTTCGTGGAGCAGACGTTGCTGAAGTGCACGTGTAACATGCTTTGAGATATAGTCTGACCACAAACATGTTAAACTGTTGAAGCCCAGATAGTTCAGAAGCTGTCAAACGAAACTGTGAGCGAAACAAATAAATTTTAAGACTGTATATAATTTTTCCCATCCATCGAGCTCTGTGGTAAGCTCCAAACTTGTACATTGATATGGATGCTGGAAGAAGGCTCATCTCCTAGAAACAATAGAGACAATTGCAACAGCTCCTTATAGTCATCTCTGGTATGGTACTGTTGCAGCTGCTGACGAAGAAATAACAGTAAGTTTTCTTTCAGCGGCTGGAGTTCAGGGGTAATTGTTTTGTCTTTCATCGCACACTCGTAGGATGAACTGTCAATGTGAATCCATGCAGCAGAAAACCTTTCAAAGAGCCTAACATTTGGGCCACTAGAACATCCCATAAGCGTATAAAATACTTTTGCGACAATGAGTTTGTGTATAATTATGATGTGATGTCTGCATGCCAAGCTTATCAGCTGCTTGTTAAGTTTTTGCTGCAGTAGGACACATGCTCCTGCTCTGTTGCCTGTTTTGCTGGCAGTGGTGTCAATACACATTAGCTGGACACGTTCACTGAGTTTCCATTCGTCAATCATTTGAAAGACTGCTGCAGCCTGTGCCTCACCAGAACCACTGCATAACTTTGGAACCCCGAGACGCTTCATCTCACCATCTCCAGACACTATGACTGCCAGCCGATCAACGGTGTTTTTACTTGTGAGAGCTGGCAATATCTTACCATCCCAGTGTATTGTCAGAGGACCAGGAATACCGTGAAAGGAAAATGCTTCTTTGATTTTTAAAGCAGTCGATGCACGATGCTGCCTGCGTGCCAGTTGTACAGATTCCTTGTTAAGAATTAATTCTGAAGGGCCGTGACTTAGAGACGTTGCTGCAGCTGCCAAGATAAACGTTGCATTTCTGTCCGATACCTTTGTTCTATCCAGTGCTGACGCTACATAGGGATTAATAATATTTATTGGCTTTGTTGTTTTCGTTTTTTTACCACAGGAATTTTCACATCACTGTCTTCGCTTTCAGTTGTTCTGCTTCTATTGCTATCTGGAATTTCAATAGCGCTCTCACCTAGCGATACCCTACGAGCTTGTTCTCTTTTCCTTCTGTGTTCAGTTAGCTGTTTTCTCTTACAACGTCGCTCTTCGACCTTCGCCAGCTTCAAGTCAACTGGCCCCAGACTACCACGTCTTCCTTTCTCCCTCTGTGCTAGCAAAAAGTCCCGGTCTTCCTGTATTTTTATCAAATGCAACCCATCTGCATGCGTGACATCAAATAAGTCGTCAACAACAGAAGTGAATTCATCTTCCTTGTGCTGCTGAGTTTCTGACGAAGCTTTCTGCAGACCTTTCCACTTGTGGTGTTGTTGTTTAATTTTGTTGATTATATGGTATTGCTGTCGTTGACCATACATGTTATTTCAAATGTTGTCCAACAAGCTGACCAGCCGGCTTTGTATCATCTAGTAGATGGACCAGGCCGCGGATTTGTTCGCGAGGAATTGCTCGTGGTACCTATAGACACTGAGTTGCCACCTGAAAGATTACTCAAGCTAAGAGTTCGTTGAGATATTCCTCCACTTCTGCTGATATAGTTTCTTCTTGTTTGTAAATTTTGAAATGCCCGTATGCTTTTGTTGTAATTCCATCGCCGGGTTCTTCTTTAGGTCCTTCGCTAATACGAAGTCTATCCTTAGCTCCGCCGGTTTTTCGCAAGACTTATTATAGTTATCCTGGTTTTTTTCTGCGTATGTGTTTTTCGTTCGGACGTTTCGTGTTCGACATTTCGATTTAATATAGAGATAACAATTTCTTTATGCGACGAACAACCCGATAGATATAGCGAACATAAAACAATATAGGTGTAAAAAACGAGGTCTTGTGTAACAGAATATATATTTTATTTTCACTTTCATCGTGTATTAACGCAAGGCCTATTAATATAGTTTAGGTTTCAAATGCGGTAGGCCTATATTGCACTTCTTCTAATAAGTTTTATTCTAGCCCAGCGTGACCAAAACCGCGGTCACGGCGAAATTTGGTCACATAGGTCACGTTTCTTGCGCTAAATAAACCTTATACGGAGGCAATGAAGCAGAGTAGAAAGCTAGGGAACCCCGATAATAGAACACTAATAGATAGGCCTAAAGCAACGCTAGTATCGTTAATTTTAGAACGTTAAATGGTGTGTTATAGGCCTAAATGCGTAAATAATAGGAACATGGATAACTTATTTGTTGTTATGTTGGGTTCAAACTCTCAAAGCAACAACGGCCAAGAGCAAACGGAACGACAATGGTCTATAGCAAATGGATAACTTATACGCCTATAGCGCGGTGCTCAAACGGGCAAACATTTAGTATCGTGGTGCGTGAGGTTACGGGCGTGGGACGGTATTTGTTTGCATGCTCCGCGGAAGGTACGATGTTTTCTAAAGACGACACAAACCCTAACCCTGACCCTAACCGACCCTCACGACGCGTAACCTGACCCTAACCGACTCTCACGACGCCTAAAATTACGGTAGAAAAATACATGCACCACGATACTAAATGCTTGCCCTCAAACGGCCTATAGAAAATGGACAACTTTTGTAGCGCTGTGTCCAAACGACCTAGAGCAAATTGATAACTTATGGAACGCTGTGCTGTAACTCTTAACTCTTGTAACTCTTAGAGCAAATTGATAACTTATACAACGCTGTGCTGTAAATCCGATTCCCTCAACTACTTATACAACGCTGTGCTGTAACTCTTTTCACTATATTGCTTATTGTACACTTGGCCAACCTGTCTTTTGCTGAAGAGTGTTTTCCATCATGCTTGAAATCAGCTCTATTCACGCATTTACTCAAAAAATCTGACCTTCACACCAGCAACCTTTCTAACTTCAGACTTATCTAAAATTTAAGTAACATTTCCAAGATCCTCGAACGTCTCTTTCTTACGCGTGTCAAGAGACACATCACTTCCTGTCCTAACTTCAGTCCTTATTAGTCCGCTTACCGCGAAGGCTATTCCAGTGAAACTGCTCTTGCCTCTACACTGGATAGCATCTTCTCCTCTATTGACTCTCAGTATGCCTTGACCATAGTGCAGCCTTTCGACACCGTAGACCACCAGTTACTTCTTTCAAGGCTTACCATAAGTTTCGGTGTCTCTGGGACTGTCTTATTCAGTTCCGGAACCTTTTTTCTAGTAGAAACACTGCTTATATGAAACAATTTTTTAGTTTTCTTTTTATGCAAATTCTTGACTGTTGGAGAACTTTGGACTTTGAAACTGCATACAATGACGTCGCAAGAAATAGTGCAGTAATAATATTTATCATGTAAAATTTATAAACCCGTCCAAACCCGGGTTACCCGGGTTTTTACGGCCGTCAAACCCGAAACCCAGGTTTCAAAAAGGCCTCGGGTTTGCATTCCCTAGTGCTAGGATGTCACTGAAGATGCATTTCTACACTTTCAACCCAATCTGGGTGATGTCAGCGATGAGCATGGGGAAAGTATCCATCAGAATATAAAGATGGTAGAAAGCGAATATCAGAGGAAGTTAAAGCATAATGAGAGACTATTGCTGGTTGCTGCAACGAGAGACGGATGCGCCTCACAAACGCAAAAGCGCCTGCCTTAAATAGCTTTAAACGCTTTGCTTTCACTTATACTTTGAGTTTAGAAAGACGTAATTGTTCATCAACATATCTGTTGTATTTTCATTTTTTGTTTTAACAGTAAAGGCATTAACATAATTTTAGGGTGACATATTTCAAACTGCAAATGTCCCGCAGTAATTCGAAATTGCGTCGAACCTCACTGATGCATACTTTAAAAAACCTGACGTGTTTGCCAAATTGTTATTTCATAAATTTTGAAATCAGCATCCAAAATTTAGCTAAGAACAAGCGCAAGATCAAACGCCTCCTACATTTTTAAAATACTCTCCTTTCGCTGATAGTATGAGTTGAGAATTCCCAATTGTGTAGAACCTCACTTATGCGTACCTGAGAAACCTGATGTACTAGCCAAATTTCAATTTCATATTTGAAATCACCATCTAAAATTTAGCTCAGAACAAGCGCAAAATCAAATGCCTCCTACATATTTAAAATACTTTCCTTGCGCTGATAGTACGAGTTGAGATGTCGCAATTGTGTAGAAACCTCACTTATGCGTACCGAAGAAATCTGACGTGTTAGCCAAATTTCGATTTCATATTTGAAATCAGTACCTAAAATAATAGCTAAGAACATTTCCAAAGTTTTCAGTAGCAAACAAGAAATATTTTGTTGTTGCCCAGTGTAAGCGATAAGCCAATCGATGCCAACACCTTCAGCGTCGCTTCTTACGATTTCATTGGCCATCTGAGTAGCCAACAAGGCGGATCCGAAGAAGAGTTCATCGAGCACTTGAAGACTGAGGCTCAGGCGCTTGACGCTGACATACTCTGTTTTCAGTCGATCAACGTGGAACACTGGAACCTGATCGAATCCACTCTTGCTGAGTAAGTTTAACTCAGCTAACTGAGTGTTAGCTGGCTGCCTGTCTGTCGATTATTCTGCATGTCTGTCCGTCTGTCTGTTGAGATACCAGTCTATCTATCAACATAATTATCTATTTGTGTTCCTTTATGTCTGTTGCCTGTGTTTCTTTCTTGTCCTATATGTCTGTCGGTCGGTTGATAGAAAACACTATAGAACTTCCAGATCTTGTTTGATTTGGTTTTGTTCAGTCAAACGCGGCACTGGAAGCTACACGCATCCTGTGGATCTGAAAATAAAATTCTCCACTGCCCCAGATATATACACTAATATGGCACAGGAATAAAATTTATTGGCGCCTTAGAAATTTTCGAATAATTGCTGCTGTATTTATTAAGCGCCTTTATTTACCGACGAAGCAGCTGTCAATGGCGCTGAGCAATTGTGCGTGCTGGGCTCACTCAAGGTCACTACATAACAACCGTCTCAGGTGAGGTCTGAACCCTCATCAACATCTCAAGGCGAGCGCTTAAAGCAATATTGCCTTTTAACACTTATATGGAAAATATCTTCAGTGAGACAAAGGAACCAGTGTTGAAAAGCTTTTATGTATGCACGTATACATGTAAACTTACCTATGTATCAAGATTCGTTTTAAGTATCTTACATAGGTACTGTATGATGTTTATCTATCTAATCTCAAATGATCGCCAGTGAAAAGTTAACTGCAACAACCCGCATGCGCGGCATCAGACTGTTGCAAGAGGAAGGTCTAAGTCTCAAAGAGTTCATTAAGGAAGCAATGTGACGGTGAGTTGTTCCGAAGCTGTTGAAAGGTTTCTCAACTGTCCGACTCAGAGGCAGTCTGATCCTCCACATGGATGGTATGGTCTCCTGTCATGTCGTGATCACGTTTAGAGGAAGACTGTAAACTGCTCGTTAAACACCGAAGACGATGATTGAGATACAAAGTCGGTAGATAGCAGCGATGGTGATCTGCTTACGTGCCATTGCCATTGCGAATGAACTGATTAAGACATAAAGTTGGTAACGCTACGTATGCAAGGACATAATTATATTATGTTTGTGTAATATGTGTATATATAGATATATGCATACATGTGTTTTCTTATTATAAGTTGAAGTGCACGTTGCATCATTTCAGTCTGGGCTGGAAAGGGTACAAAAAAAACCGTCGTCCGGGAGATAAAACCATCTGTGAAGCAATATTGTACAAAGAAAGCAAGTTTGATGTAATTGGAAGATGGAGTCTGTTTCTCGACGAAATGATCGTCAAGGTAAACTCGCCGACAGCTTTTGAATATTGTATCTCTCACACGGCAAAACTGCCTTTCGTTTCTTGGTAATTATTTTAGTCCCCACTTTAGATTACGTCACATCACATTACTGTGCATAACAGACACATCGTAGACGCAATACTAAAAAAGAAATTGAATAGGACTATTATGTTATAGTGTCTTTATTTTACCCGTCAAATAGGAGTCTGAGCTATATATTTACGGGGTGGGGGATAGTATAGTGGATAACACTCTTGTCTGAAGTGTTCACGGACCCGGTTCGATTCCCGTAAGGCCTCTCTGGGTTTAGCCTATGCCTTCATTCTCTAGGTGACAGCAAAAGTACAATCAGCTTGCTCCTTTCATGGCTGCAACTTTGTCGATTTATGTCTAATGTAATTTGTGTTCCTTTTGAATTGTTTAATCGCCATAACGTACAATTGTACATGTACACTTTTGTACATCGCAATGCGTTTGTAAAGCGCTTCATTAAAGAATAAATATTTATATTACTATTATTATTATTATTATTACAGTATTATCATATTGACCAATAGCCGATTTCGTCATAAATTAACTTGGACAACTTTTATGACTAAGGCAGGCTAAATACCTTCGATATTCGGAACAATTATTATGAACCTGTTTTGCATAAAAGAGCGGATCAGTGTGTCTTGCCTCAGTTTTGCGCTTTGACTATCTTAGCTGCGGTCATTTCAGCGCTCGTGAGTAAGCTGGTGTCCTGAGCTTAGCTTTCTGAGTAGCGCTGTTGTGATTTTGCTAAATATGTGGTCGTGATGAGATGAACGTGTTTTAATAGCAAATCAACGTTAACGTATGCTTGAGTAACAGATCAGCGGTCTGTCCATTCTGATCAACGTAAAGTGAAGAATCTATGCCTAATTAAGTAGCTCAACTCGAAACGTTTGCATTTTATGCAACCAGTTGACTCGTTATTTCTTTTCTAATGCGCTACGACTGGTGCAGTTAGAAATCGATTAAAAAGGAATTTATGACTTTCGTATACTTACTTACTTAGTAGATTATCCTGCTACTACGTCGGCCTTTCACTCTGCGTTCGGGGTTTGATTCTCGACGTAAAGAACTTATGCATTCGACGATTGGCCATCGAGATAATAAATTAAGATACAACGTTTACATTTGTGGCCAGACTTTACCCTGTCCTTGTCTTACCTGACGTTATTTAACATTGCCTCCGTACGCTACTGTACTCTGTGTGGTTACAGCAATCTAGATCATATGGAGAAGATTATCACCCAGATATCAAAGAATCAGTTGAGAGTCCGGAGGTGGTACTTCTGGTGATACTGCGATGCAAGACATCGCAAAGGAATTTCTGGGTGGCAAATACCCGTTGCGCTTCCCAGCAGAGAAACAGGCCAGACCTTCAGGCGAGCCAGGTATAGACGCCCTTTGTTACACTTATAAGTTATGTAAGATCAATGTTATGCATTAAACGAAGGGTGCGCCAAGAAATGTTCAAGCTGAGAGAAGACAACAACTGCGCAGTCCCTACAAAGTCCCTACGTCCTTTTCGTAGATATCTTATAAGTCATTATTTTATACATCATTTATTTATTCAGTCTTTTTCGTATTGAGACTGTATTTTGTAAAGCCTTAGGGCCAGCTTAACAGACTCTTCCTCTTTATACATTTATGCAATACATGATTTATAAGTTATTCCCTTCATTCTCAATTGACGAGGCAAACTTCTTCTTCTTCTTCTTCTTCTTCTTCTTCTTCTTCTTCTTCTTCTTCTTCTTCTTCTTCTTCTTCTTCTTCGCATTCTTCTTCTTCGCATTCTTCTTCTTCGCATTCTTCTTCGCATTCTTCTTCTTCGCATTCTTCTTCTTCTTCGCATTCTTCTTCGCATTCTTTTTTCTTCGCATTCTTCTTCTTCGCATTCTTCTTCTTCGCATTCTTCTTCTTCGCATTCTTCTTCTTGCATTCTTCTTCTTCTTCGCATTCTTCTTCTTCGCATTCTTCTTCTTCTTCGCATTCTTCGCATTCTTCGCATTCTTCGCATTCTTCTTCTACTTCGCATTCTTCGCATTCTTCTTCGCATTCTTCTTCTTCGCATTCTTCTTCTTCGCATTCTTCTTCTTCTTCGCATTCTTCTTCTTCGCATTCTTCGCATTCTTCGCATTCTTCGCATTCTTCGCATTCTTCTTCTACTTTGCATTCTTCTTCTTCTTCGCATTCTTCGCATTCTTCTTCGCATTCTTCTTCTTCTTCTTCTTCTTCTTCGCATTCTTCTTCTTCTTCTTCTTCTTCTTCGCATTCTTCTTCTTCGCATTCTTCTTCTTCGCATTCTTCTTCTTCGCATTCTTCTTCTTCGCATTCTTCTTCTTCGCATTCTTCTTCTTCGCATTCTTCGCATTCTTTTTCGCATTCTTCTTCTTCTTCTTCTTCTTCTTCTTCTTCTTCGCATTCTTCTTCTTCTTCGCATCTTCTTCTTCTTCTTCTTCTTCTTCTTCTTTTTCTTCGCATTCTTCTTCTTCTTCTTCTTCTTCTTCTTCTTTTTTTTCTTCGCATTCTTCTTCTTCTTCTTCTTCTTCTTCTTCTTCTTCTTTGCCTTCTTCTTCTTCTTCGCATCTTCTTCTTCTTCTTCTTCTTCTTCTTCTTCTTTTTCTTCGCATTCTTCTTCTTCTTCTTCTTCTTCTTCTTCTTTTTCTTCGCATTCTTCTTCTTCTTCTTCTTCTTCTTCTTCTTTCTTCTTCTTCTTCTTCTTCTTCTTCTTTTTGCATTCTTCTTCTTTCTTCGCATTCTTCTTCTTCTTCGCATTCTTCGCATTCTTCTTCTTCTTCGCATTCTTCTTCTTCGCATTCTTCTTCTTCGCATTCTTCTTCGCATTCTTCCTTCTTCTTCGTATTCGTCTTCTTCTTCTTCTTCTTCTTCTTCTTCTTCTTCTTCTTCGCATTCTTCTTCTTCGCATTCTTCTTCTTCTTCTTCGCATTCTTATTCTTCTTCGCATTCTTCTTCTTCTTCTTCTTCTTCGCATTCTTCTTCTTCTTCTTCTTCGCATTCTTCTTCTTCGCATTCTTCTTCTTCGCATTCTTCTTCTTCGCATTCTTCTTCTTCGCATTCTTCGCATTCTTCTTCGCATTCTTCGCATTCTTCTTTGGCCTCGATAGCCCGGACACCAAAGCATTGGCCCACGAAGGCCTTCGTCGTTTTGGCGCTAATAAATGAGCGCTTTCGTTATCTTACTCTAATAAGCGATTAAATGCTTGGCATTCATTCATAGATATGCAGCGTCCTAAAGGAACTTACGATGCTCTATCCTGGACTGCCGGTTGTATTCTCTGGCAACTTTGAATTCCAGCCAAACCACGGGCAATATCAAATTGTACGGAAAGGCAGTATGACCCTAGCGATAGCAGAATCCTTTGAAAAAATCAAGTCCATTATCATCACAGCAGACGAGGTAAGCCGTCATCATCATTCTTTTAGTTCTCACTCCTCCTCTTCCTCCTTGTCCTCACTCCTCCTCTTCCTCCATCTTCTCCTCCTCCCTCCTCCTACTCCTAGTCCTCCTCCTCACTCCTATTCTTCCTCTTCGTCCTCCTCCTCTTCCTCTTCTTCTTTTTCAACAATCACATCAATAGCATCATTATCTTTTTCTCCAGCATAATCTTGTAATTATCGTAATCACCATCTTCATCAGCATCAGCATCATTACCTTGTTTGAACGCCCATCGTCGGTAGACTGACGGTGGACAAGGAGACAAAACGGTCTCGTCTCAGTGCCTTCAGCACCTGCCTGCAGCGAATCATATTGTCGTACCATGTTTTCAATCCTGATATCTAGCTACAGCGACATATCGACTTTGTTCAAGTGCAGATGGCTTCTGATAGGATGGTGGTTAGAAATGTTTCTGGTTAGAAACTGTGAACAGCAATAATTATTATATTACGTATGCATTTGCAGCATGAGGCCTTAATAGGAACGCTAATCTTTCGAACGCCCTTGTATGCATGCATTATAATTATTAGCAACTTCAATTAATGCTATAAAGCAGGAGAAAATCGACTGCGCTTTAGTGTAAAAGAGAGAGGGGGAGAAGGAGATCGAGTGAGAGAGAAAGACAGAGAGACGGAGACAGAGACAGCGAGGCAGATAGAGATAGAGAGAGCGAGAAAGAGAGAGAGAAAGAGAGAGAGAAACAGACCGACAGACAGACAAAGAGTTGTTTTTAAGTTGCACTGAACCGTTCGTTTGAATGTTTTTATCGCAACAGAAATACCCGCTCTCGATCATCTATGGAATTGGGTTTAAACACCCCGTGACAAGCTTAAGGTCCGCCTATGAAGCAGCCTTGGTACGTTAAAACACACACACAGTCACATCCTCCGCCACTGTCTGTCTCATTGTATCTCTCCATCGCTATCCCTGCCCTTGTTTCTATTTCCTTCCATAGCATTGTCTCTCTGTATCTCTGGCTTTCTGTATCTCTGTCTCTGTCTCACTCTGTCTCTCTGTCTCTCTGTCTTTCTGTCTGTCTCTGTCTTTCTCTGTCTCTCTGTCACTCTCTGTCTGTTGATGTCTTTGTATGTCTCTGTCTGTCTCTGTCTGTCTCTGTCTGTTTGTCTCTGTCTGTCTCTCTCTCTGTCTCTGTCTCTCTCTGTCTGTATGCTATAGAATAGTTCTGTCAGTGTCTTTCTCCATCTCTGTCTCCATTTCTGCACATCTCTCTGTCAACTTATCTCCGTCTCTGTCTCTGCCTCTGCCTCTCTGGTTTCTCTCCATGTCTGATGACTAGCTATCTGTATCTACCAAATAATCTGCATATGTAATATTATGTATGTATGCATATATGTGTTTGTGTTTTTACGTACTAATGTATGCGTGCATGTTTATATGTATGTATGTATGCACATATGTATATACTGTGTAACTATTTATGCCTGCATGTGCGTGTGTATGTACGTGTATATGTATGTATGTATTACGTATATGTATGTTTTCGTATGGATGTATGCATGTATGTATGCATGTATGTATGTATGTGTCTATGTACGTTGGTGTGTACGTATATGTGAATGCTCTGTGAACGACAGGGTTTTGAGCCGCCAAATTATTGGAGGAAAGACAACGACAGTTTGAGCTGCAGTTCCTACATTTGGTTCAACGAGGCCCAGCTTACCATCAAAGCCGTGCTCAATGTAATCACGTCACAACTCCAGAAAGATACATCTGATTCAAACAGCGTGGCCTTAAAAGCTGTCTTCCAGTTCCGTGACGACAATCCTCGCCCTGAGGTAAGACATTTTTAAAACATATTAATCCTCCATATAAAAAATTTATCTGTTCTCTTTGCACATTTAATCCGACATTGTATTTCCTGTCTAGGTGATTCTGTGGTGGGTCATGCGGGATTATGGAAATTTAGTCTATACAATAATGACAGACATTTTGTCCTAACGACGTCTAGTCTACAGCTGGGTTTAGGTCTTCTGCAATGCCTACCTGTAAGTTACGCCAATGATTTAAAAAACTAATGGTGCTTTTGATGTGGTTTCATTTCCAGGATGTTTAGTGGAAGACAATCGAACTTACGATGCCAGAATCCGGATATTCTCTTAATCACAGTTCATTGTTTAGCGGTGGTTGTACTCTGAACGTGTTTTGTTTAATTAATTTAGAAAGATGGGTATTAAAAGCGACGGAGGCGAAATCGCTGAGAGGCAACGATATTTCTACGTTTTGTTTTACGGTTCTAAATCGGCGATCTCGTTATGGCAGAAGAAATTAATTCTACGGCTTTCCCACTGACTTACGCTGCTCTGACGGATAAAATTTCTAGAACTGGTACAACAAGCCTCCAACTATAAACAGCTACGAAAAGGAGCCAATGAAACTACAAAGACGTTCAACGGGGCATTTCAGAGTTCAGCGTTATAGCCGCCGATGATGTTTCGTTTGACGGAACACATTTGCGTCATGTAAAGATCCATTTGGGCCCTCTTTATATGGAGCCCCATACGGGCATTCTGGCAGGGATTAGTACTCAGCGGTTACTTGTTGGCTAGTAATTGCGTGACGCCAGCCTATCCATGACGGCGAAATATTGACGTGTTCAGGCGCTCTCTGCATGGTCTACGGGTTTCGTTACGATTTGGTGACTTGTTCGAGATCTACAGCCTACATAGGCCTAATCTAAGATCTATTTTATGCACTTCTTCCAATTATTCTGCAACGATGCGTGTAGGCTACATCGGTTGGTTTCTTGATGCCAGTTAATTGCGTTTTTGAAGTCGTTTATAGGAGATCCATAATTTTATACGAATAGTGTTGTTGATTTATGCGTTCATAACTAAGTCTTATAATTTTATCTGATTCGATTTGCATTTAAATAGGCCTAATGTCTCGAAGTTTACCTTGGCATCTTGGCATTTTGTTCAGGTTATGGCATGAGTAGCTTTTCAAATTTTTACGTATTCTGTTGACTTTCGTTTAGATTACGCGTTGCAATACGATCGTAGGCCTACAGAAATTTAAACTTATGCGTTTAATTGCAGTGAGCTATTCGTGTATTGTCACTGAGTAGCCTAAATACGTATACAGTCATGTATAGACTTATGGCCCTGTAATTGTTTTTAGCTATAGCATATAAAAATTGTCGCAATTGCTATTTTGTAATATGTATATACTTCATGGAGAGAAGTAAACAAATTTTACTTAATGTTTTGCATGCTTTCTTGCTTAGGCCGGCCACTCACTCGATCAATCGCTGACTCATTCACTCACTGGCACTGCTTCACCCTGACTTACTATAACTGATTCACTCACTAACTTGCTCGCGCACTCAAAGCATTATTTTAAAGTTAAGACAGTGCAGGGCTACAGCTTATTCAGGAGCGTTGCAACTTGCAAGGTGTTAAAATGGTCGTCCAGATTCAGCATACGAAGTGTGGCGAAATTTGGGGTGGCCGCCATTTTCTGGTATTGTCTCTTGGCATGTCGCCGCCGCCGTGGGGAGGTCCCTAGGCCCAGCCTCGTAGCCTCAGCCTCTCTAGCCCGAGCCTCTCTAGGCTCAGCCTCGTAGGCTCAGCCTCTCTAGGCCCAGCCTCGGTCCATAGCCTCAGCCTCTGTAGGCTCAGCCTCGGTCCATAGGCTCAGCCTCTCTAGGCCCAGCCTCGTAGCCTCAGCCTCGGTCCATAGCCTCAGCCTCCCTAGCCCGAGCCTCTCTAGGCTCAGCCTCGTAGGCTCAGCCTCTCTAGGCCCAGCCTCGGTCCATAGCCTCAGCCTCTCTAGGCCCAGCCTCGGTCCATAGCCTCAGCCTCGTAGCCTCAGCCTCTCTAAGCTCAGCCTCTCTAGGCCGAGCCTCGTAGCCTCAGCCTCGGGGAGGGATATAAATAGAGGACCGCTTTTGTGTTCTGAGGTCTTTGTTGTGATGATCGCTTGGTGTTGAGATGAATAAAGATTGCTATTTGAAACTGTCTGGTGTTGAACTGCCCTGAAGGGTGACATTGACTAGGTGGTCGGCTGGCAGACGCGAAGTCCTTCGAAAGACGACGGAGGCCTTACTTGCGCTCGCATCTAGAGCGACACGCGCCTTCCCTCGCCATCCTGAGAGAAGCGGAAGACGACGAAGAGCCCCGTGTTCTTTACAGTGGTCCCATCCGTGGGGTCAATTCAGACGACAAGGACAGAGACGAACCCGCCGTGTTTTCTCTACAGTGGTACCAGAAGTGGGGTCAATTCAGACGACAAGGACAGAGACGAACCCGCCGTGTTTTCTCCACAGTGGTACCAGAGCCGTGGGGTTTTGTCGGAGAGTTCCTGCCGCCGACGACGCTAGAATCGACCGAAGATGTTCCCGGGAGACGACGACGATACGATAGCCTACCCGATGCCAGGTCACATCCGCACGCCAGCCGAGACGTCGACGCCAGCCGCCAGGAGAGAGACGATGGAAATGCAACAGGACCGCAGCCGCCTGTTGGCCGAGTTCGACTTCGATGACCCAGAGCCGGTGAGATCGAGCTTCCGCGAAGACAGGGAAGAAGAGATGACCGTGAAACCGGAGAGAACGAGCTTCCGAGGAAAGACGGGCGAATCGACGACGGAAAAGAAGAAATTGAAAGCGAGTTTCCGCGAAGAGACTGAAAGACCGGACGCACCGGGGACTTCGACGCCGAATCTGCTAGAAAATTTCAGTGGTTTGCTGCGAAACCGCCCGACGCCGATGAAACCAGGCAAGTTCGATGGGACGGGCTCGTTGGAGTCATTCCTGGTGCAATTCGAGGTCTGCGCAAGGCACAACAAGTGGACGGCCGCAGACCGGGTCGACTACCTGCGATGTTCGCTAGAGAAGGCCGCTACACAGCTTCTCTGGGACTTCGGCGCTCAACCGAGCGTAAGTTACGAAGAATTGGTCGAACGCCTCCGGCAGAGATACGGGACGGAAGGCCAGGCAGAAACCTTCCGTGCCCAGCTGTACTACCGCCGTCAACGCCCGGAAGAAAACCTGAGCGACCTGCTGCATGAAATCCGACGACTGGTCGTCTTGGCCTACCCGGTGCCTTCCAACGAGACGACGCAGATCATCGCGAAGGATGCCTTCTTGGAAGCGATGAGAGACAGGGAGCTCTCGCTCAAAGTACGCGAGCGAGAACCGAAGAATCTGGACGAGGCATACCGGACCGCACTGCGTCTGGAGGCCTATCAACGGACAAACGATGCCGATGATCGCCGCAGACAGCCTAACCGAGTGCGAGGGACGCAGGAGACCGATCTGAGCGCCCAGCTTCAGGCTCAGATGGACCGCTTCTTGAATACTCAGCGAGATGAACAGCGGAAATGGCAGCGAGAAATGGAGGAAAGAATAGACGAACAATTCCGCGTGCTCCGCCGAAGCCCTCCGACGACCGACGAACCGAGTCATGCAATCCGACCTGAGCGAGACCGCCCGGGCCCTCCGGAGAATCAGCGACGTGAAATGACCTGCTTCAACTGCGGACGAGCCGGTCACATTGCCCGTAACTGCCGACAAGCTCGCCGAAACCAGAATCGCCAGAATCGCCAGAACGAGACCGCGACGACCGAGTCCGATGCCTCGACGCCACCGGACCCGGTGGTTATGAACCATACGACGCGCCCAAGAATGCCGGACCGTGCTACGAACAACGCAGTCTACATCCGCGGTGAGATCAACGGACGATCGCAGCTATGCCTGATCGACACTGGATCGGAAGTCAGCCTGGTGCCTTCATCAACTGTCGACGGGTTAGAACTTCGCTCTTGCAATCGCTTCTTGATGGCTGCTAATGGGTCCGATATAAATGTCCTTGGTGAGGTGCGGGTGCCCATCAAGATTACGAACGGGTTTTATATTCATACTTCCTTACTGGTTTCTGATCAAATTTCTGAGCCCATGTTAGGTATGGACTGGCTGAGAGAACATCGCTGCCGCTTAGGATTTGGTATGGGATCTTTATTTGTAAGACGCAGGCGTATTTCCCTGGTTAAGGGTAATGGATCTATTTGGTGCCGGCGCGTGATCGTCGCCGAGGAGGTGTTGGTGTCCCCTAAGTCCCAGCAGGATATACCGGTCAAGACGATGTTTGGTGATTTAACGACCGTAGCGCCAGCCTGGATGACGGAGGCTAAGGAAATCCAACCCGGGGTCCATCTCGCCCGCGTAGTTGTCGGTGACTACGCAGATGCTCGGGTAAGGGTTGTTAATTTGAGCGAGGACCCAGTCCGGTTATCTAAGGATCGCCCCTTAGGAGAGTTGCACCCTGTAGAAGTAGAATTGTGCGCGACCAACCGCGAGAACGGGGACGCGGTCGGACAAGCTTCGCCAACTGATAAATTGTTAGCAGATTTGCCCGTAGAAGTGCCGCCTGAGATACGGGAGCGATTAGGCGCTTTGCTTGTGAAAAATGGAGATGTGTTTTCCGCGAGTGATAGGGACATAGGCAGAATGTCGGTGAACACGCATAAAATTGAGACGGGAGATGCGCGCCCCGTAAGATCGCCCTCTATGCGTAGACCGTTAGCGAGTAAGAACCATGTAGGTGAACGATCGATAAGTATCATGCTGTTCTTGATATTTCTGATGATCAATGGTAGTTTTAGTCAGTGTAAGGAAATAGTAGGAAACCGGTTTTGGGGACTTTCCCGGACCATGAATCCCTGGGTGGGGAGGTAAATAGCAGCCATCAGAGGGCGTTTGTTAAAGTTCCGAAGAGACGGGCGGAGCCACCGTTCCGATCTTTGACGCACCCGGCGCGAGCGCCGCGATGCCTTCAGTCTCTGATGTCGACGCCACGGATCGACGGCCGAAGCGGACGGTTCGCCTACCGGCCCGCTACCGGTAGAGGCCTCCGCTGTCTGCGTGTCCTCGAGCGACGGACGCTGACCGATGCTGTGTGCCCTTCGTCGCGTGCTGCTGACTGGCACCCCCTTGTCGGCCCGGACTCTGATGCGTTTCTCTTCCTTCCCCCAGACGCCTTTTGTCTGGGGATGCGTGAAGCCCTCCGTCCCCGACGTCGAGAGACCATGGCTGTTTTCTTCCCTTTTTTCCGCCAGACCCTTTTGTCTGTGAGTCCGTTGGGCCCTCCGTCCCTGACGTCGAGAGACTATGGCCATTTCTGTTTAGTCTGATTGCTTAATTGTTTTGTGTCGCCGAGAAACGGCTTTGGTTGCGTTTTTTAATTTGATTGTTTGGCCCGTTGGCCGCCGCTGTCGTTTGAATGATTGTAGAAATTTTGTGGGCCGTTGGCCGCGATCTAGTTAAGAGATTTTACCTTTTTTTGACCCGGTTAGTCTTGGAGAGAAAATGGACTCTTCAGGACGCCGAGGGGACGTTTGATTTTTAGATGTTGGGCTGCGAGCCGCCCGAGGGTTTTTGGGACATTGTGATTTTGGACATTAACTTTTGCTGTGAGGCGCCGAGGACTTGAGGGGGCTTTACGGTGTTTTTGTTACGGGCCGTTGCCCGCGTGTGCTGAGGACATTTTGGACTTTGCGAGGGCCCGTTGGCCGCTGTTTTTAGATAAGTGTTCGGGGCTTGAGGAAAGTCGCCAGGATATGGGGACATATCCATTCGTGGCGGAGGGAGGATGTGGCGAAATTTGGGGTGGCCGCCATTTTCTGGTATTGTGTCTTGGCATGTCGCCGCCGCCGTGGGGAGGTCCCTAGGCCCAGCCTCGTAGCCTCAGCCTCTCTAGCCCGAGCCTCTCTAGGCTCAGCCTCGTAGGCTCAGCCTCTCTAGGCCCAGCCTCGGTCCATAGCCTCAGCCTCTGTAGGCTCAGCCTCGGTCCATAGGCTCAGCCTCTCTAGGCCCAGCCTCGTAGCCTCAGCCTCGGTCCATAGCCTCAGCCTCCCTAGCCCGAGCCTCTCTAGGCTCAGCCTCGTAGGCTCAGCCTCTCTAGGCCCAGCCTCGGTCCATAGCCTCAGCCTCTCTAGGCCCAGCCTCGGTCCATAGCCTCAGCCTCAGCCTCTCTAAGCTCAGCCTCTCTAGGCCGAGCCTCGTAGCCTCAGCCTCGGGGAGGGATATAAATAGAGGACCGCTTTTGTGTTCTGAGGTCTTTGTTGTGATGATCGCTTGGTGTTGAGATGAATAAAGATTGCTATTTGAAACTGTCTGGTGTTGAACTGCCCTGAAGGGTGACATTGACTAGGTGGTCGGCTGGCAGACGCGAAGTCCTTCGAAAGACGACGGAGGCCTTACTTGCGCTCGCATCTAGAGCGACACGCGCCTTCCCTCGCCATCCTGAGAGAAGCGGAAGACGACGAAGAGCCCCGTGTTCTTTACAGTGGTCCCATCCGTGGGGTCAATTCAGACGACAAGGACAGAGACGAACCCGCCGTGTTTTCTCCACAGAAGGATGTACAAAATCCGTTTACATGTATGCCTAGGTCTACTTTGAGACCGGAAGGCTACGGGTAAAGCTTTAGCATTGTGGGGACTCGCCCGTCATCCGGGCTTTAGTCGGGGCAGTTGTGGGAAAATCACTTCCTTACTTGACTTCTGATCCAGGGTTCGAACCGCAGGCATGTCAACAAATATGCTGCCGGTTTCTCCGGTGAGAGGAAAAGAAACACTAAGGGCTTTTCTACGCAGTCTAGCTTTTCTGCACAAACTCTTATACGGTGGCGTTACAAAAGCATTATTTTGTAGTTTCTACATCACTATTTACCAGGGTACCATGGCCAGGCGCTGTATCCGCGGCTTCTGCTGTGGGCAGACCAATACCTCGCAGGGCATCTGGGTCCTTCTTTCCCACAACTGCTCTGTCAAGAAACTTTGAACTAGTTATCGGAAATTGTAACTTACTAATCAACATTGCGAAGATGGCAGCTTGTTCCTGCTGACGCTTTACATCATGCAAAACCTTACGTAGGCTAGGGCCTATTTCTAAAGATTCATCTGACGAAAACATGTCTTGCTCCATTTCAGTATTTAATAATTAAAAGCCGTAAATCAAATATCAATTAGGCCTATGTAGCGCCAATCGTTTGGTGCAATGTCAATAAATAAATGTTCATCAATGTCCAATCATTAAAGTCAATCACCGATAATCAATTCGACGTAGTCTTTTCTTTTATAGGTTCATTATTAGCATTGATCAAACAATATTAGGCCTACTTATTTAAAGCCAGAATTATATAAGATATACAAATACAATACGTAACTCTGTAATTCTAACCGAACCACAAATAATTTATGAAGATTCACAATCAAGACACCGACAATCGTGAACGTCTTCGTCACACAAAGCACAGAGCAGCAGGCGTCGAACCAACATTCCAAATTGTCAACAACTTCAGGTTAATGCGCTGTTGACGTTCTCTTCCTTTGCGATTCGCTTCCTACTTATCACTTAACCACACAGAGCGCGGATACACGCGTCACGCTTTCGCGCCAAAACGCGAGGCGGGCTTCCTCACTAGCTGACGGCCGTCTCCTAGCACGACTAGACTTCAACTGCAGGCGAGGTAGAAATCAACTGAGGGCGATGCATGCGTGCGACGCTTTCTTTTATAGGTTTCTGCTCCCGCCCAAAGTTCCCGCGCTTGGCTGACCAATCAAGTTGCCGGTTTCTGGCGCGTAGCTAATCGCTGGCGTCGATCAGAAATTGCCGCCAATTTACTGTCTATGGCGCCGAACTGTGCCCTAGTTCGGCACAGTATAATTAATATAAAGCATTAGTTAATTGAGCTCCCATCGAATTTCCCTGCTACTTGTTCAGATCTGTGCTAATACCTCTCCAGTTTCTTCTCTCATTTCGTGCAAATATTTACGACGCTCTGCCAACATGCCCAAATGCAGATCTTGCATGCAGCATCCATTTTCGCATGTAGCCCAGCTGGGTCCAATCTAATGCCATGGATATTTGGGCATGGTAATAGGCTATCTATGCCTGGACCTTGCAGTTTTAACCTGTCAATCCCGCTGTTTTCCGCCCTATTTGTTTTAGTGAACAGTGTCAGTAGGCCTATGCCTATTTAGCATATTTGTGATAAATATGACCTAATCCCTTTCTATCAATGTTTGAAATTTTTATTGAGCTCAGAGACGTTTCCTAGTTCTTCCAAATAGGCCTAATTCTTTCCAGCATTGACCACCGTGTTGTATTTAGCCGGCGGACTAAATTTAGCCTACGTAGGCCTAAGTTGAAACGCAAAGGCTGCAGCTTGCGCAAATCCGGGTAATATATCTTGAGACGAGGGGGATTTGATGATTTTGCATGTAATAATTATAAGAACGACAATTTTAATATTTCTCCCTTCCCTTTACTTAGGATCGAAAACCATGATAGCAGAGGCTATTCCTTGGCGCTGCAGTGGAGGGTCGTAGAATCTGCAAATATTAGGCCTACACATTAGTTAGCTTACTGTTGAAGAAACAATGAAGTAGCCTACGTATAGCCTAATGTATAGAGTGGGGCGTCTAAAATCTTCAGCTCAGTTAAATGCAGATAGAGGTGAAAAAGAAGATTTTTTCTGGATGAAAAGTTGTTATTTGGTTTGTTGTTTAATAAGATTTTTCTATTTCGGATCACAAAACTCATAAAATTGGCATGAATAAGAGCTCCAACTCAATTTAATTCCGTTGCGATTTCCGACTGATAAACAGAAAATAGTTTGTTAATGAAATCAGAATTATTAAAGTTTTAGTTTTGGGTTCTGGACTTTAATAATTGTCTGAAGCCTGAAAGTTCGAAACCGTTCAAATAAATCAGATGTAGACAGAGCTTCTCATTTGACGCGATCTCCTTGGTCGATCGCCTAGCAAAGGTCTGGTCGATTGGTAATGTAATGTAATGTAATGTAAATCTTCGAAAATTTCTCAGCGCCCACAAAAAGCCACGTCAGGGAGACCAGCTTATTCACCGGCGCTATATCAAATCAAGTCCGCAATAGCCAAACTCCTCTGTTCGTTTCGGTGCCATGCAGGTCAAAATCCTGGGAGATGAAGCCGAGGAGACAGCATATGGTGCTACTGTGGCAATCGGTGATGATGGTGGTCGTGTGGTGACGCAGGAGTTGAATCAGGATAGCATATCTTGAAGAGTTCGGTTTTCAGTCGTGAGTGGAAAGACGTTCAACGGGCATTTCAGAGTTCATCGTTATAGCCGCCGATGATGTTTCGTTGGAGTTTCGCTCTATTTGCCCCTGCTCTCGTAATCGTCGTAATCGTAATCTCCAAGCTTCTAAAGCGCCACTCGAAAGCCAAGCGCAGGGCACCAGCTTATTCACGAGCGCTGCGTCTAGTCAGAGGGGTTGTCCAAAAGAGTAGTCCGAGGGAGGTCCGAGTCCGGTTTCTCTGCGAAGACAAGAATGTTCCGTACGTCTTTGTGAGATCCAAACAAGCTTTGAGTCGTGCGTGTGGAGTATCTCGTCATGTGAATCACAGCTGAAGTCGCAGATCGAGGGCATTCAGCAGGCCATCGAAAAGCTGCTCTTCTAAGATGCCTTGAGAGACTCTGTCTCTTAGACTGATCTGTTGCACATGTAGCAAAAGTGAGATTGACTGGTTGCCTACCATTCCGATTCTTTTTTAAGCAGATGATAAAAAGATTCTTGACGAGTATATTCGTAATTCTGTTTTGACGAGTAGGCCCTATATTCGTGAATCTTTTTGACGAGCATTCTTGGTTCTCTATTGACGTGTAAATACGGGTTTCATAATTTCTTTTGACGTTACTGGCAGTATGACTGTGAATTGTGAAAAAATAACTGGAGGAGTTAGACGTTGAATTATGTGCAGTTTGGATGTGAAATGTAGACTTTACTGACAATTACTGTGGGATCCTAAGAAAGACTGGGGTGGATCCCCAAATCCCCGATACTCTTACTCTTGTACCTTGCACTGCGACTAGGTCATTAACTTCTGAGTGGTTCCATGCCAAAAGTTCATTTCCTGCCAATAGCAGCCTCTGTACTATTGTATTGTATTTAAAGATTTATAAAGCGCCTCTCACAGTGCACACCAATCAGAGGCGCATAGTAGTTTACAAGCTTACAGATGCTTATTACGCAGAGGAGTTATTTTTCATTTTCGATGCTGAAGGCAATCTCCAGAACAAAAGACAACATTGCATAAATATCCATGTCCATTGTTGTCCAATGAAGGAATGTTTACGGCACAGATGGGAACTTAGCGTAAATAAGACTACGAGGAGCAACTACTCGATACTCAAGGTGGAGCATTTTACTTTTGAACTATTTTGTGACTAGATGATGGAAATGCACCAGGGAGTGAAATCAAAAAAATTGTAGGAATGTGTTCGATTTTCTAGGTCATAGCTAGAGCTGGACGAAAATCACGGTTTGTAACGGGTCCCTATCTCTATAGGGAGTTTAGAGTTTGATCTCACGCCACGCTATTAACTCCCTATGGCGAAAGTAGCAATGCACGACATGGCCTATCATTATAGTAGAGTTCAATGATCACAGTCTTGAGTTTTGAATATTAATTAGTTCAACTAAATTAAATACAATTATATTATAACAGTATGGGAATTGTAAAAAATAACTGGGGATGGAGGGGGTGATTAGACGTTGATTTATGTGCAGTTTGGGCGTGAAAGGTAGACTTTACTATGGGATCTTAAGAAGGACTGGAGGTTGAACCCCCAAACCCCCGGCAATTCTCACCCTGTAGGCTATTATAATTCAATTAGTTCAACAAATGTCTGATTTAAATACAATACTTATATTATAATGTTACAGCTATATTTATCTAATCCTCATCTTCATCCTCAGTTACTTCACCGCCATCCTCCTCCTCCTCCTCCTCATCCTCACAGTTACTGCACCGCCATCCTCTTCCTCCTCCTCATCCTCAGTTACTTCACCGCCATCCTCATCCTCCTCATCCTCACAGTTACTTCACCGCCATCCTCATCCTCCTCCTCATCCTCACAGTTACTTTTGGCACCACCATCATCCTCATGGATGGATAAATTGAATTTATAGGTAGATACTTACTCACTTTCTTGCTTACACACATATTTGAACGAACAAAGGATGAGTGCATGATATTTCAGGTTTCTTGACCTTTGACCGTGCGGCCGGGCACGAGTTTTGGCTTAAGCCAGTGGTCTAAAGGCATACCACACACTTGGCACACAGGCATACCGGTACAAAGTTCACGATCCGCGGTAGGGAGGCGGAGAAATTCTACAGTCAGTGATGCATTCTGTTTGCAACTCCCAGTGTAGAATAAAAATGGCATCACTTTGTTGCAAAAATATCTACAGTCTTGTAGAAAAATCATGTCTACAGTAGATGTTGCCAAATCGCTCAACAGTTTACAATGTAGTTTACAGAGTAGACAGATTAGCTATTCATTAGTTCATAGGCTATAATCCTTATACCTAGAACCAGCTTCATTGACTATCTGAGATTATATTTTATAAGGCCTTAAGCTTACCTACCCACAATAACTCTTTGAAATTAAATGTTATAGTCATCTGGGTTCGCAGTTTCGGTTTACGCGGTCTTCTTACGATGCGGATAATCGGATTGAGCCTGTTTGAGCCTCTCTGAGATGGCTACTTTTAGCAGTTGATTCTTTGTTACTAAGCCAGTCACTAACACGCGAATGGCCCTTTCTTAGTCAATTAATAATATATTATTTAGAAGAAAATTGTTTAGCGCTATCATGAAAACGTTGGTGGCTTTCTTGGGAATGTTCAACTCTCAGACTGGTTATTGCTTAAGAAGACCGAGTCGCCCGACGCCGTCAGACTTCTCGTGAAGTGGGACAGTAATGATCTGTTGCCTCGTGTGTTTGATGCCATACGATCCGGGGTCAAGGCAGCACCCGACTGCGTCCCTGCTCAAGATATACGGACAGTGTATCCGTCAACAATCACCTCTCCAGCACCCTAACCCACTTAAGTCTGATTATGTTGATAGCAACAGGGTAGCACCTAATAATGGCTCCCGGTTCAGCAGACAGGTAACTCCAGGTTCTGTCAGAGTCTGACAAGCCAGTTCCCAAACTCGGACTGGTTTGCGTGTGTCGCTTGTCCCATAAAATTATGTCCATCCACTGTAACGCACTAAACATCTAGCCAATGATGCACACTTCTTGTAAACGCTGGGACACGGTTGCCAATTGGCTAAAGGGATCGGCATGTAGCGTGAAGAGTAACGGGTTGAGCTTCCATTGAAGCGGTCACTAAGCAGCGACCTTCAGCAAGTTCTTGACATAAAATTGCTCAGTGACTGCGATGTTAGGTCACATTCATGCCGGAGATTTATACAGCGCCGGTTCAAGAAGCCTACTTAGTACTCATGGTCGCGTATGCCCTGTTAAACTATGGAAGGAGCGCAATATCAAAATAGTCGTGTCGTATTTCACTGTGTAATTCGCACGGCGAGCGATCCAGCTTAAATTCCAGAGTAATTTTTTTTAGCCACTTGCGAGGAAAGCGGAGTGGATGGTGTAAATGTAATGTAATCTAAACATGGGGCATGCTGAAGTGCCGCATTTATCTGTCTAAATTGTTTCCCGTTGTCTCTTTCTCCATTTAGGTCACCCACTTGAGAGTGAGGGGTTCTGTTAATTGGATGTACTCGCAACGACGTAACACCATCTTAGGATGTCTGTAGTATGTGAGTGGAAGTAACGCGTGCCTTCAGTTACGCTCTCTTAAATTCTCCTCTCCCTCTCAACTTGATGCCTTAACAACTGCGCAACTCGTCGACCGCTATACTACGTCACCACTGGCGATCTTCTTGGCGAGCTAGTGTGCAACCGAAGAAAGTATGATCACGTCACGCCTCTGCTTCGTGACGTGCTGCACTGGCTCCCGGTGCAGTATCGTATAGATCATAAACTCGCCCTACTGGTGTACAAGTCCCTGCATGGTATGGCACCGGAGAACCTAAGAGCATACGCCTACTGCATTGGCGTGTCGTCATCTAGGTCGGGACCCTCTTTGCGATCTGAGGCGCGCGGCGATCTGAAGGTACGAAAATCTAAAACCTGCTTCGGAGACCGCGCATTCTCTGTTGCTGGACCTAGGTGTTGGAACAATCTTCCACCTTTAATCCCTTCAGCAACATCCTTGGAGTCATTTAAGTCCAGACTCGATCGACACATTATTTCAAGTTGGCGTATCGTGACTGAGTTTTTTATCGTGTCAAAGCGCCCTTGTAACGGCATGTGCCGTGTTACGGCGCTGTATAAATTGTCATATTCATCATCATCATCATCTTGACAAGATGCTTCCGCTCCAGGGTGAGAAGACTCGCGTTCGGCCGCTGCTGTCTGTTTTGACAGTGACTGTTGTTAACTGCGTCGTAAAACCAGCTGCTTTGAAAGACGGTTCCGACGCTCAATGGACCCGGCGTATCGCCTCGTGTGGGGGTCATTCAACTGCGCTCCCTTCACCAACTCTATCGTCAAAAGGAGTCGGTCTACTGGGAGGATTTGGTCACAAGAAATTAAAGCAACCCTATGCGCCTCTGTTCGGCATTCACTCTTCTCGAGCATCTGCGAGCCCTTCCTTCTCAACGGAGGACTTTCTATCCATGTTTACGTCCATGAACGCCCGCAGATATTTTTGTTGGAGGGGCAGGTTTATTTGTTTAGCAAGAGCTTGAAAAATGCAAAGCAGGAAATTAAGATCATGGGTATTTTCAGAGAGGTTTTCAAGGTAAAATTTGAACATTTAAAGCAATATCCAAACAAAATCAGTTATTTATACTTTAATGACAATTTTCCATGAGAAGGTATTATAACAGTTACAAAGCGAGATTTATTTGAACAGAAATTGAAGTCAATCAATCAATCAATCAATCAATCAATCAATCATAGAATTTATATAGCGCCTCTTCAAGGACTCTACTCAGAGGCGCTCCCAATTAAGCCAGGTCTGATCATAGAGAAAAGTCTTCAATAGGGTGTAGAAGGAAGACGAGTGAATACGAGGAGATAGGCGAAGGAAAGATGGCAAGTCATTCCACGCAGTTGGACCAACGACAGGGCATTCTCGGCGCTGCATGGTTGCAGTGCGGGGAAATGGAACTAAGAAGTCACCCCGAGAAGAGGAACGGAGGGCTGAGCGACCCGAAAACGAGGAAGAGAGAGTAAAGATGGAGCACAAGCAGCGAGGAGCTGTACCCAAGACGCTTTGCCAGACGAGAGAGCAAAGCCGATACAGGATACGCTGCCGGAGGGGAAGCCACTGTAGAGTATGATGCATGTAAGAGGAAACGCTACCATAGCGAGGTATGGAACCAACAAGGCGCG
>JACEVL010000543.1:370821-530821 GCA_020284085.1 Aporrectodea caliginosa | reverse complement strand
ACATGAACGTTCTTTAAAATTGACCATGATAAAGCCTAATGATTTCCCATAACGTTAGACTTACGTATAAACCAATGTGATCTTATACAAGTACATGTATCAGACTTATTAGAAGCTTATACGTATACCTGCAACAGTTGAAATCATCAACAGAAAAGTCAACGTTGTATGAAAAAAACCTACCATCTTCGGTTAGTCCTCCTCTTGCGAACTCGCTTAATATGTCTAACAGGCAAATCAACGTATATAATTATAAGCTGTATTGCGACTGTCTTTTATAATGTATCGTCGAAACTGTGCCATAATAAATGCATGCAGGTGTTTATGTATGCACGCAAGTATGCACGTACGTAGTATGTGTGTAGTGTGTAGGCCTATAATTATGTGCATGTTGGTTAGTTTGTATGCATGCACGCATGTGCGTATGCGTGTTATGTACGTTCGTACGTATACATACACGATGAGTCAATAAAAAACGTGACCCTAATATTTTACTTTAACTTCGTCAGATATCAGCTGACATCATGACTTTTGTATTCGGTATAAGTACCTCTTCTCTCATGACACTCCATGTCTTAGAGTCTACCGGATTTAAATCAGGGCTATTAGGTGGCCACAAAGTAGGCAGGATGAAAGCATGCTTCTCAGTTTGCAGCAGTGCAAAACAGTCTCCCGAGCTCTGTGCGCAAAAGCGCTATCCTGCTGGAAGATGAAAATACTCCGTTATATCACGAATATCTGACACAAGACTTTGCACATCTGGTAATATTGTCCATTGACCTTAACACCCGATGAAATGGATGTTCGTACGACCGAGTGCATAGACCCGACAGATTCCAATTTTTTTAGGCGCGTTATAAATGACAGTTTAATAATTAATAATAATAATAATAAGATAACATGTTTATCTTCCTCGGTAAACACCATTTTGTCAGGTTTGTCGTGACGTCATTATAGTTTAGGCTGGTCCAGCTTTTCATAAAACTTAATTTATATAGCACTTGGCTGGACGATCAAGCGTCATTATTCTGAAGTTTTATTCAAATTTATGGTTATCTACATATGATGTTAAATTGTGCAAGGGCACGTTTTTGAATGACTTACCGTGTATACGTAAGGATGTGTGGCGTATAGGAAAGTGATAGGACTGTAACGTGGCGTAAGGTCTGATGGTGGAACGGATGCACGCGATCGGATGACCGGTATAACGAGACCACGACGAACCTATCGACGAGACCCGACGAACCACGAGACCAGGAGAACCACGAGACCCGACGAACCTATCGACTGAAGCTGCTCAGTAGTTAGGCCTAAAGATTTTATTCGCAAAGCACAATGCAGTAATAGTACCTCAAGACAATCTTCTCTTATTATATTGACGATGCCGTTTTACATGCTTAAGATCAGAGATTATATGCGCAGCAACCGGCCTTTAGCTCAACTACTGATGCACTGAGTGATGCAGTAAACAAGACCTTGTTTGGTAAGGTATTCGCTTGGGTTACTCACTCAAATAACTTACTTTGTTAATCTCTGTCTGTCTATTTCTCTCTATGAATCGATCTGCTTCTGCTTCTATATTTCTGTCTTCTCTACGTCATCGATCTGTGATGCCTCATTAGCATAGGGATTAGGGTGATTCACGTCACCATGGGGAAAAAATTATTTTTCCTGATTGATCGACATACACTGTGTCCACGATAAAGTAGACCCCTAGACTTTGTTAAATATCTTGGTCAATTGTACTACTATAGGTACTAAATTTGGTGCACATGAACTTCAGTCTATTCTATCTAAACCCTGCAAATTTTATTACAATTGATGCAACGGTTACGATGATATACCCTTATGAAATTGGGTGGTTCAGGAACCAAGTTACCAACACGTAAAACACATAGAATTACGTCATTTTTCTGGCTACCGCAGGGATAGGCTGTTGTTTATAAGCGTCATTTTCGGAAACAATTAGACTACGAGACCTGTTTTACGTAACAGTAACAGTAACAGTAGTTGGTTGTAAAGAGATGGTTTTCAGTGCAGAGGACAAGATTTTAATCAAGGAGTTGAGAGAGACGAAGGGGTATGGCGTAGGAGACTCATTACAGAATTTCCAATGAAAAATTGGTCCCTAGCTGGTGTCAGCAAGCTGTTAAAAAAGATTGCCACAACCGGATCAGTTGCAAGGAAACCACGAGACGCAAACAAAACCATGGACGCAAACAAATATCAATGCTGTCGGAGAACTGGTGCTGAGTCAGGATGATCAGCCGCGCACGCATCTGTCGATGCGTTTTACGTGTTGGTAACTTGGTTCCTGAACCACCCAATTTCATAAGGGTATATCATCGTAACCGTTGCATCAATTGTAATAAAATTTGCAGGGTTTAGATAGAATAGACTGAAGTTCATGTGCACCAAATTTAGTATCTATAGTAGTACAATTGACCAAGATATTTAACAAAGTCTAGGGGTCTACTTTATCGTGGACACGGTGTAGTAGATAATTTTGTTCCTTTGGTCTTTCTGAACAATACAGCAAAATTTTACTGTAATCTATGAATGTTTACTGGTTGCTCAATGCCCTGGAATCTCAGATAGGGGTCTATATGAAGAAAGCAATGCAATTGCCATTTACGAGACACTGGAATGCAAAAATCCTTAGATTGGGCATCAATCCTGTAGGTAAGAATTATGTACATAGTCATGGGCCATACATAAACAATTAATTCTTACTTTGTTGATTATTATTATGAAGCCTTTTGAATTTTAATATTTATTCTGAGCTGTGACGTCATTGTTAAAAAGTAGCAATAATTTCAAATTTTTATATGAAAAAGTACAAATGCATAGTTTTTAGCTGTATAGACATTGTTTTAGACAGTGTGAGAAAGATAATTAAAGGCACTTTATTCTGAAATTGAAGTTGTTTAAATTTTCATTTAATAAAATGTCATTTTTGAACTTTTTTAAAGTATAATTAGCAAGATAATAAAAACTGGCTTTCAGTAGTTTATTTTTTTATGCTTCATTCTTACAGGCTTAACTGCAACAGAATATAAATAATGGCTTTATTTACTGCATTACAGCTAGCAGAGTAAAATGGAAGAACACTTTTGCACTTCTGTGACAAGGTTGAAGACAGAAATCTGATTAATAATTAACCAGATTTCTCCATTATTGGGAAATCAGAAGCAGCCCTTCCTATTAATGTGTTGCCTACAGGAGGCTACACACTATAGACCTTTTTCCTTTTTTATAATCACAAGGTTTTGAAGAAGACTGTGTCAGAGAGTTTGAATGCCATGACTATCAAGTTAATCTGAATTTTGGTCAAGGCTAGAATTCTTACAGGATTTCAGTTGAATATAGTGTAAAAGTGAAGGGTCTAATGGAGGAGTTTAATTTGAGAAAGAAAAGCAAAAACAAGGACTCTGAGTCACAGAAAAAGCGAGAAGCATAATTATGTTGAAAAAGCATATGTTGAGAAGTGCATTTCATTTTTGTTATTGCCAACTGATGTCGACAAGGGTCTTAGTAAGAAGGATGCAAGAGTTGCAGAACACAAGATGAGACTTGAAGGCAGGTAGAAACATGAAATGCTAAGAAAATCAGTCGAAGCCTGTGGTTCAAGTAACCGGGCCACTAAAGATTGCAAGAGCAGCAACCTGATGATGACGAAGAGGATTATGATGATGGTGATGTCGATAGAAAACTAGAATTTGACTATGAAGTCAAGATCCTTTGTACTACAAAAACAGTTAAATACCCTCCTGAAGGTTTACAAGAAGATACAGCAGACAAGAAACCTTGCATTGTTCAAAGAAGAATCTGCATTGGATCACATAAACTTGTCCCTATCTTGGTAGCTGCCATCTCTTAAGCAAACTGTTAAAATGAGGACGAAATCCCGTTGTAATTTTCAACTGTTCATTGCAAACAATCACTTGACATCACGACTAGATATATTCCAAGAGACAATTACAAGGAAGTGATGAAATTGTGTAATTTTAGGAGAGATGTGATGGGATGCATCGTTTCAGACAACCAGGTGCATTTGGCCACATGGATGACAAAGGTCATCTATTGTTCGGAGACCAATCTTTTTAGAGATCAATCTCAATTGAAAGCCTCTGAGAGATGTCACTGCATTCTGTTTATTTGCAAATCATAATTTTTATAAATGTGAGAGCATGGATAGCTGGTCCGGTGGCATCTGACACGCCAGTTAACGACTTGCAGTTGAACAAGCAGATCAAGCAGTGGATGATTGCTAATGAACAATTCTACAATAAAAGTCTACCAGTATTGTAGAATTTTTTTAGTCAATATTATGTTGTGAATGAATATCTGTTTTTCTTTGCTACTATGAGTTACTAATCAATCTATGATTCTTGCTATTCAACTTTATTATGTGTGATCTATCATATGGCTATCGCCTTAATTTGTAACCTGAATACGAGTATGGAAACCTTTAGGCTCATTGAGCAACCTCTAAAATGCATTTGATCTTGAAAATTTTTATACAGAATTTATTCTGTACACAAAAGGAACAAAATTAGCAACTATGCTCATTAACTTTCCCAAAACATTTATTTTGAATCACCCTAATAGGGATGCTTGCCGGAGAGTCAGAAGCGTGCCAGCATACGGCCAGAAACCAAAAGCCTGGAATGGATCCGGACAGGCTCAAGCTCTACCGCCCTATCTCTAACCTGACGTTTCTTTTTAAGGTTATCAAGAAGCTAGTGGTACGGCAGTTGCAGAATATTCGGAATCGAGCAACCATATACCGAAGCTTCAACCTCATCCGGCTTCAGGAAAGGCCATTCGACCGAAATCGTTCTTCTGAGGTTGATCTGTGACGTGTGCGATTATATCGGCTCTGAACACATGACACTGCACCTAACAATTATTATAACGAGAAGGAAATTTGACCAGCGGCGGTGGTAGAAAAGTCAGGGGAAAGCGGGGAAAGGAACTCTCTGAGTGGAGAATTCGAAGGGAAGCTTGCAGAGAGAGCGAGTTCGCGAGAAAGGATTACAGCGGGCAGGATCAGAGGACCTTGCAATTGAGGACCTCTCACAAGACCTGACCTCGCACAGTCGTTGGGCTCGACCAGTGGCTTCTATCCCTCTAAACAACCGGGCTCAATCCCTACCCTTCCCCCTTGCTGGGCCGGGCCTCCCCGATCTCCCAGATTCAATATTGCCGACGTGAGTTTTAGCTCATTTTTTATTAGATAAAAGTGTCTGTAATTCATAGCTTTCGTCTGCTAAAATATCATCAATCCAACTTTTACGTATGCGAAGGTTTCTTTCATCAATCCAGCTTCCATTTAGGCAGGCAATTATTTTCATCAATCTAGGTTCCATTTTAAATTGACCATCTACAATGGATACCAATGCAACTAGTTAAAGCACCTAAAAAGGACGATTAGGTCCTACCTGTAAAGTTGTTCAATGTTTAAGCATGCGAGTCAACGGGTGTGAATTAAGTAGATTAAAAGCTCTCATTCTCAATCGCCAAAATGCAACGAATTCATCAATCCACTCAACTTGAGTTGAGCATTAATGCATTATGGCATTGTATTTTCGTTAACTAAATACATAAGTGAAAGCATATTTTTAAGTTGAAATCAATGTAGGCCTAACTGTTTATTTTTGCAGACGATAATGTCGCACGATTATGTGCGAGAACTCCATAGTCTAATACATTAAGTACAGTGTGCTAACAAAATCGACCGACTTTAGTCGGACAATGCCACTGGTTCACGTTAACTTATACAAGAAAAGTGAGTCTTTCACAGGACTGTGAGTGAAGACTCTGTAACTTGTAGAATGTGTGATAAAAAATTGAAAAGAAACATTCCCTCTGTTTCTCATTGGGCTCAACTTGCGCCCACCCTGTATAGGGATAGTAGCCCCTGGGCTCGACGGATTAGGAACTCTCTCAAGAGAAACGTTATGTTATGTTATGTTAAACAACCGTTCTTTGTAAATAAACCGTTATCTATAGATTGTTCAATAAGATTTTATATACTGAAAGACGTCTCGTCAATGTCTCTGCAAGATACGATCACCCACGTGCAACACAATCTACTAAGCCCCCGAAAATTAGTCGCTGCTGTATTCGTAGCACCGCTTGCCATCAAGATAGCCTACTGAAATGGGACAGTATACGAAGTCACATCGCCTTAGGTACGGTCGTGTTAGAACAGCAAACATCTGTTTTAGTACTGTGGGCGTAAAATGATGGTGGCCACTGACTCGGGCAATTCAGTATGGGTGCCTATAACATTCGGTGTCCAGCAGCGTTCAGTCCTTGGACCACTGCTATTCGTGCTATAATACTGCTGACTCGGGCATATGTTCTCTTGGAGCATGGGTTCAGCCACGTCGTCGATCCTTACGTTCTGCAGCTCGTTGGGACACGATGGTCCTGCTCTCCAGTCAGAGGCATACCGTAGGGGGCAGGGGGGGGCGAGTCGCCCCGGGCGGAACTTGTGCACAGGTGGCAAAATAGGGTTGAAGAAATAAAAAAAGTTGGAGAGAAAGAAATATATATATAGAAAAAGACAGAAGCACAGCAAGAAACCGTCACTTTGGTCAAGTGGGCTTGGCTTCTCTAAGCCTCCGTAAGGGGCGGCATCACTCTGAGGGGTCAGAATATTAAATGGCGCCACAGGCAAAGCTTACATTTGGCGCCCTCTGACCCCCACTCCACGGTTCAATGAAATCAGAAATTATTTAAATTTGTTTCATAAGCGACAGTTTTGAATTCAAATGAAAATAATCATTGCAATTGAAAAAATGGCTACAAAGTGAAAAACAAAACGGTTAAAATTCATTCTGGCGTCATCTAGTTTTGGCGCCTCTGGCAATTTCCTGCTTGGCCTGTGTCGGCACTGACAGGTCTACGTTAAACACTAAGCAGAATTGTAAAAAAAGAAAGCAGCTTTATTGCAAAGTTTACTAAATCTGAACATAACTATTTTATTGTTATCCATGATCCACTGGATAGGCTATACGCGGTGTATCTCCCAATCCTTACTATTGGACTGCGCATTTGTTAACATTGTTTGTCAGTATTGCTAGCTGTGAGATAAGTTTTCACAACTAAAACTGATTAAAACTTATTATTTTAAGGTGCAAAATGAGCTATAAGCGATTAACAAATTTGGCAAAAACAATTAATTTTGACGATGTCATCAATTATTTTGCAGCCGTAATTGCTCGCAAGATAACGTTAATAACATAGTGATAATAAAATGGTAATTATAACATAAAATGATATGTAGGCCTAATAGGCCTATGTATATAATTATGTACTGTACACATCACAGCGATTCAGCTAAAGTCGCAACTCATGCAATAAAATTTTTTGTTATCAAATAGAATAGATCTCAGTCAATTAAAAATGCTAGCCTAATAGGCTAGGCCTATATATATATATATATATATATATATATATATATATATATATAATATATATATATATAGCTAAAACGGATAATTAGAAAATATAGTGAAAGTGATAACTCCAGACAGACTATAAATTGCATAAAACAAAATTGTATGTGTAATACGATCGCCGATCGTCAAGCAAATTGCAATCTCTTAGAGAACATCGTATATCCAAAATCAAGTGGCCAAGGGCGGCATTTTGGAACCTCGCCTCGGGCGGCATATCGGCTCCGTACGCCACTGTCTCCAGTACATCGATGCAGGCGCACCGTGGTTTCTCATGCACTGGACCATCATTAATGGAGTACTGTAGTCGTCCATTAACAATTCGTAACACTGCACCGCATGCAGCTCTGGATACATTTGAGAAATTTCTCAAGTCGCATCTGTTTAAATCTGTTAGGTAGCTACGTTTAGCGCCTTCGTGAGGTTCTTGTAAGGCGCTATATAAATGGTCATATACATACATATAAGGTGCCTCGTGTGCAAGTGGCTGTCTCAAACTTAGTCTGCCCCTGTGCATACATGCTCTCTATTCAAGTATGTATACGTTTCGGAAGTCAAAACTGCAGATATATGCATAATTATAAGTATGTGTATGTACTTATGTATGTATGTATGTACAATTGTACATGTACGTATGTGTGTATGTTTGTATATGTGTATGTATGTATGTATGTATGTACGTATGCATGCATGTATGTATGTATGTATTTATGTATGTATGCATGTATGTAATATATATGAATGTATGCATGTATGTATGAATGCATATGCATGTAGGCCTATGTATAACGGTACAAGGTTAAGTATGTATGCAGGCATGTAATTAATTGATGTACTAGTCTATGTATGTGTGAATGTTTAACATGTATGTGTGCAACTATGAGTCGGTTCGTATTCCTATGGAACATAATTATAAGATGAATAAATCACCTTAAAATGTTTATGAAAACTCCAAGTACGTTATCAGAAATACATGTGAACATGAACGGAAAGTTGGCAATGCGAAAACAAGAACTTAATATTTTAATCTTTGATCATTCACAACAGAAGCATTGCAATAAAACAAAAGACTTTGTTTATGAAAACAAGAAATAAAGACTGGAAACACAGCTGTTGCAAGATTATTCAATTTGTGTTCAGTCAACAATCGCGTAATTCTTTGTCCTGAGGCAACTTCAGAAGAATATTACAACGCTAGAAATGCGTGAATAAGTATGAAAGTATGCACGCACGACTTTGATGTGAGCAAAATCTCTGCTCATTGACTCCTACACGGGAGATTTGGAGGAGCGTCGTAAGCCCCCAAAGTGTGGCGCAGTGTGTATGAATTTAGAGTAATCCTTTATGTGGCCTGAGAACCCGTTTGCAAAATGGTGTTGGGGGAGTTTCTCACTTCCACTTAGTCAGTGGGTCCCTAGACATGAAAAATCACCGACGTGCTTCTCGACCATGACGCCACGAATGACGCTATGGCCAAATCCAATATGGCCGCCGTCGGCCATATTGGAAAATTCAACTTTTTTGTTTCTTACAGTATACGCACGTGTAATACCTCTAATGTGACTGATTTCGGTATGTAGATTCATTTTTGACATTGTTTTCGTCATTCGGGGTCATCTTTAGCTTCAAAGGTCATGGTCAAGGACATTTTGTTGCATCAACGATGTCGAATTATAACTTGGCCAAATATAGCAGTAGAAACAGGTGTAATATCTCTAATGTTACTGATTTCGGTATGTAGAATTCATTTCTGATATTGTTTTCGTCATTCAGGGTCATGATTTGGCCATAGCGTCATTCGTGGCGTCATGGTCGAGAAGCACCTCGGTGATTTTTCATGTCTAGGGACCCACTGACTAAGTGGAAGTGAGAAACTCCCCCAACACCATTTTGCAAACGGGTCCTCAGGCCACATAATGGATTAGAGGGCACCTAGTAAAATTTCTTATTAAACATTTGACGTCAGACGTTAAATGTTGTTATTATTTATCGTGTAAGTTCTGTTAACGTAGTCGATTGAATGATAATAGACTTCATGCAATTCAAATTTAAGAGCAGCAGCAACAAATTTCAGCTTCGTCATCATAAATAGCGTGCTTCTGTCTCTAGAGCGTTACCGGTAAACGACTCTGTGAACCGTCCGGGTCTTGGGTTCGCCTCTTGCCTGTCACACTGTGCGTAGACTGAAGTTCAGCTGGTTACCGTCTGTTTGCTTCCTCCAGATCTATGTATTTATGAACCGTTCGACTGTTCTCTTCTATGCAGTTCCTCCTGAGCTCTTACATCAAGGTTCAGTAAGCCTGTGAGTTGCAATCCTGTCTTCAAAAGATCGGGAGTTTCCTTCTTTCGATCATCTCCGGGACAATGGTTGCCTATGTGTTTCAGCTTTGCCTCGTGCGTTAGTAATGTCTCCTGCAAAATTCTGGATTCTCTGTAAATACGACAGTTGGAAAGCATCAAACTTCTTCCTCAAGGCTGTTGCTAGGGTCAATGTTTTCTGTTCGAAAAGTTCCATATAGATTACACTGGGCAACAAAATAATATTTTTTGTTTGCTACTCGGAACTTTAGAACTGTTCTTAGCTAACTTTATGGCGCTGATTTCAAATATGAAATCGAAATTTGGCTAGCACGTCAGGTTTCTCAAATACGCATAGTGAGGTTCTACACAATTGCCAACTCTCAACTCATACTATCAGCGATAGCAAAGTATTTAAAATGCATCGGACATTTGCTTTTGCGCCAGTTCTTAGCTCAATTTTGGATGCTGTTTCAAATATGAAATCGAAATTTGGCTATCACGTCAGGTATTTCAGGTAACCATCTGTAGGTTCCACAAAATTGCGAATTCTCAACTCATATTATCAGCAAAAAGAAAGTATAATAAAATGTATCAGGAATTTGATTTTGCACTTGTTCTTAGCTAAATTTGGACGCTCATTTCAAATATGACATCAAAATTTGGCTAGCACGTCTAGTTTTTCAGGTGGGCTTCAGTTAAATTCTACGCAATTGCGAATTCTCAGCTTATACTGTAAGCGAAAGCAAAGTATTAAAACTGTGTCAGGCATTTGCTTTTGCGCTTGTTCTTAGATAAATTTTTGGACGCTGATGTCAAATATGAAATCGAAATTTGGAATGCACGTCAGGTTTTATAGATATGCATCAGTGAGATTCTACAAAATTGCGAATTAATGCGGGACATTTGCAGTATGAAATATGTCGCCCTAAAATGATGTTAATGCTTTTACTGTTAAAACAAACAAGAAATAACATATTACAAACATACTGATAAACAATTACATCTTTCTCAACTCACAGTATAAGTGAAAGCCAAGTGTTCAAAACTGATTAAGGCCTATGATTTTGAGTTTGTAAGCCACATCCGTCTCTCGTTGCCAGAATTAACAATTGTCTCTCATCGTGCTAAGATTTAGCTTCCTCTGATATCCGCTTTCCATCACCTTTATACTCTGATGAAACCTTTCTCAATGCTCATCGCTGACATTGCCCCGATTGGGTGGAAAGTGTAGAAATGCCACATCAGTGACATCCTAGCACCCAACAACTCATATGCCCTCAGAAATTTCTCTGCAAGGTCAGCATAATTCACTGCTTCTTCAATACTTAGAAAGTTCTGGACAACCAAACACATGCTTCCCATGTTCATATCCCTGCTTATGCATGAGACCATCAACACAGAAACAAATGCCACCTTCCACTTGGTAAACGGAAGCCAGATTGGTATGAATATTACGAAAAACACAAATTTGCGTGTCTTTTTGTAGCAGAGAACTCCGCCTCAGGTTCCTGCTATGGAACCTGTGCCGGTCCCAAGCCCGGGTAAAGGAGGAGGGTTCCGCGGAGGGTTTGCAGCCCTCCCGGGTAAAACAAATTACCGCAACAGAAACGACACAGATTACAGGATAACGTGGAGAGGCTGTGTCGCCCGATGCGCTGCCAGCGCGAGGAAGGACTAAGGTCTAAGGTCTAAGGTTTGTAGCAGATTCAATTGCTTGAGTCTTGCACCTGATACTTCTGCTCTCCACTTTGATAAAATAACAAGTTTCGCACGAGTCAAATTGGTGAGGCTCTTCTTCAGCCAATTGAGGCTTATATGACTCATCCAGATCAGCTGCAGAACCTAATTATAACTTAAAAACTGGACGTGATAAACAAAAACGGCATCCGGATTTGGATTCAGCATGCCGAATTTATTAAGCTAGGCATATACAACTGAAAGAATCAAAGAAACCCTATAACTTAAATATTGGACGTGATAGACAAAAACGGCTTTCGGATTTGGAATCAGCATGTCGAAATTAGTTAGGAACAGGTGTTAGAATCCCAGTAGCAAAATACTTGTTGCCCAGTGTTATAGAGACAACGAATTTCAATTATATTAAACGAAAACAATGTATACTATATTGTAAGCCTATGCGATGTAAAAGACACAATAAGACTTCAAAGGAGATATCCACTGAATTGCGCTCTCACAAACTTACATGACTTAAAGATGGATACGACTCGCCATGCTAAAACAAAAATCCTGTTAGCTCTGATAATTCCTATGATTCGGGCGAGTTCAAATGGGTTTATTTCACATTCGGGGCAAGAGGTATTGAGGTTAAAGGATAATGAAAAACTAAGTATTCTTATGTGGGTGAAATGTTAGTTTGTATATTCTGTCCGTCAACTTTATGCTCAGACTGAATGTATGAATGATGACTTCCACCATGATTGCAGCCAGAGGCAACATAATGAATACGCATTCTCTATCAAACTCGAAAAATACTTCTCGTCTCAAAGCTAATGGCGGGCTTAGAAAATTGGAAGTGATGCGATGAATGTTAAGAATGTTGAAGACTTATGCATTATGCACACAGTGTGGTTGTTAATCCCACATTGTGTCATTTAAGATTTTATCGTGGATCGTTCGGTATCAGTTGGTTAAAGCGCCTGCTTAAGTATAGGTCTACATGAATTTTATCACCTGGTTTTGAGTCCCAAACTCTCGTGGCGAAATAAACTTGGTGTAGCCCGGCCCGGCCGACCTTTAGCACAAAGACAATTTGTCATCAGTGAACTCGAAAAACACATCTGTTATCCAACACTTCGGTATCCTTCTTTCATATTGTGCGTAGGCTGATGTCCAAGGTCGTCAGGTCCTTCTCCGCGAATCTAGTCCGTGTGATTGTAAATCGACCGCGTAGTAGGCCTACTACTCCAGTCCCTTTGGGCGTGTGCAGTGCTGTTCAAGAGGTTCGGTTTTCCAAATCATACGGAACATGCATCACATACCTGAAAATCCTGCACTTTTCGTATTAAGTCACGGCTCAGTGGGCTTATTCTCTGTCAAGGTTTGTCTGTGTATCATTTCATTTGTCTAAAATCGCATAGCCTAATCTCAAGAACAGAGCGTCATACTGCTAATGGCAAACGGTGAGGCGTTATCCTATGACGGAGACGCAACTAAAGCACATTATAAGAATTCCCTTAATCCGTTTAATCCTCATAACCTCATAACCCTAAAACTTTTAATTCCTCCGTTGGCTGTATCCGTGTCTACACGGTCTACTCAAAATCCTTACTTTGGCTTTTGACGGAATTCACCCTGGAATTATTTTGGTTTGCACAACGATTCCAATTATTAGCGAACATCTTCTGATGCTTTGGGCATAATGACAAGGGCGATAATTATAGACGTTCTTACTTTAAACTGTAGCTATAATTGACGTCATCTGCTTAATCGGGTGATTGTATTTGCCGACTGCACTACATAAACCGTTGACATAAACGCATAGTAAATATAGCATGACGTCATAAACAACACAGAAACATTAATATTAAGTTCACATACGCAGCGGATTTGAAAGAATTATTCCTCTTCGCTGCTGATACAATAGCCTTTAACAAAGCTGATTAATTAAAGTTTCCTTTCAAGTTTAATTCGCCAAAATTTGTAGAGCAATACTTTCATAGATCATGCTATGATTTCAGCGTTCTCTTTCGAAGTTACACTATATATTTACTTAGGCCCTATATACTTAATGCTTATACTTACTTACTCACTTATATATTATGCGAGTGGCATTTTAAACCCTAGATTCTGGATTTTCTCCGACAGTAATTTTACCGCAATGGCAGAACCAAGTGAAACTATGCAGAAACACGGAGGAAATTCGTAAGCTTTTTATCACGTTAACATAGTTACGGTTTTAAATTTGTGAGGTTAAAGTAAGGTCTATTCTTAAGGTTTTACTCTTAGTATGCTTCAACTCGCTCAGTTAGAGTCTACCATAGCCTATTCATTGTCCATTCTAACTTTACTCTTTAGCTTTGCAGTAATTTTAATATTCGCCTGGAATGAGCAGGAGGAGGATGGGCGACGATAAAGAAGCAAAAGGCTTCAGATGTCTTTTCTCGAATCTTGCCTTTCATCGCCTAACGATTATCCGTAACATCATGCATAACTTGCATCAACTTTCTGTGTTGTTTATGACGTCATGCTATATTTACTATGTGTTTATGTAGTGCAGTCGGCAAATACAATCACCCGATTAAGCAGATGACGTCAATGATAGCTACAGTTTAAAGTAAGAACGTCTATAATTATCGCCCTTGTCATTATGCCCAAAGCATCAGAAGATATCTGTTCGCTAATAATTGAAATCGTTGTGCAACATAGTGCATCATAGTGCATCATAGGTAGTGTGACAGGCGCACAGACAAGCAGAAACACAGAAACGCAGACCGTTAAACCGATACGTGGCTATAGAGTATAGACAGAAAGGTAGAAAAAGCTAGAAGAAACAGAGCAGAGAGATATAGACAGTAAAATAGAGGCAGATAGACATACTCACTACCAATGAATCAATTGGCCTACCTGTATATCTATCAGTCAATCAGTCAGTCAGTCGTATCATTTCCGTATCGCTGCCAGATTCATTGTGTAAGCTTGCGTCGAGACTCTTTGTACCCACTTCGAAAAGCATGGCTGATCAGTAGATGCGTCCATTTCTGCTTCAACAACAAACAGTGTCATGTGGTTTGATCAGTTGGTATCTAGTACAGATCTTTAACCTGGTCTCATTCAACTATCTACGCCAGTGGTTTCCGACCTTTTGCAGAGAAAGGAACCTTCACTTAAATGCATTTAGTCAACGGCCTTAATTTCACATGTTTTTCTTCCATTGCAGTTATTTCTATACTACTTTTATTTTTAACCAAATTTAGTCGTATGCTTATCTCAGACTTACGTAGACTTATGCTCTTCATATTTGTGTGAAAAGGCTGCAATAAAATTATTCAGGTGCGGTAGTCCTATAGAGCAGGTTGGCGACAATCTTGGTAGTCGCCCAGGTTGGAAAGAATTGAT
Organism: Aporrectodea caliginosa; assembly: GCA_020284085.1. Lineage (NCBI taxonomy): Eukaryota > Metazoa > Annelida > Clitellata > Crassiclitellata > Lumbricidae > Aporrectodea > Aporrectodea caliginosa. The sequence continues at coordinate 515,975 of JACEVL010000543.1, read as the reverse complement.
ATACGCTGAACCATAGTATTATGTTACTGTGTAACGGAATGCGAAATGGTTTTTTCTTACTTGTCAAGCCTGAAGTCTTCTCCGAGAGCTGATATATCCACTGATTGCAAGTGCCGTTTATCATTGCGTTGTACCAAATTGTACTGTATTACAATACATATGTAGGTCCTGTGTTCCACTTTCTTTGCGTCGTTTGCAATTGAACGTTTGTTGTTAAGCCGTATAATGTAGAAATTATAATAATAATAATAATAATAATAATAATAATAATAATAATAATAATAATAATAATAATAATAATAATAATAATAATAATAATAATAATAATAATAATAATAATAATAATAATAATAATAATAATAATAATAATAATATTGATTCATCTCAGACTTGGGCCGCCATCTCACACAGGTCACAAGCGAACCCCGTGAGACCAGCTTCCTGTTTCAACGCCTCTCAGTGACGATACAGCGTTTCAATGCCGTAGCTTTTAGTGGAACGTTTGTTAAGCCCTTAAGCGACATGGATGAGTAGCCAATCAATGACATCATACACCGCTCTCTTTCGAAGGCTGGGATTCCATCAATAAAGGAACCACCAGGTCTACTACGCACAGACGGCAGAAGACCAGACGGCCTGACAATGATCCCATGGCGCGCGGGTCGCCATCTGGTGTGGGACGCGACGGTGGTAGATACCCTAGCACCATCATACATCCAGGCCACGGCAGCGACGGCGGGCGCGGCAGCCGAGATCGCCACGGACAGGAAAATGACCAAATACAACGCTCTTCTAAACACTCACTTTTTCGTGCCTCTAGCTATCGAGACCTTAGGCCCAATTAATATCACTGGCCAAAACTTTATTTCAGATCTAGGTCGTAGCCTGACGCTGTCCACAGAAGACAAGAGAGAGACCTGCTTCTTGCTGCAGCGTCTCTCTATTACTATCCAGCGGTTCAACTCGGTGGCTTTCCGCGGCACGTTAGCGGAGCCAGACCTAGGGGAGATGTGACTCTAGGGGCACTTATGTTGTTCATTTTAGACAACAGTTCAATTGTAGCTTTTAGTATTGATGTTGATTGTTGGAGAGAATAAATATTGTTATAATAATAATAATAATAATAATAATAATAATAATCTTTTCTTTAATTAAGCGCCTGACAAACGCACTGCGCTGTACATTTACATATGTTATGCAATTGAAATCTTAACTACTAACAGAACAGACAGCCTGTAATACAACGGCGCTAATAGCAGCCTACAAAGCATATCCGCCCTACGGGGCTCGAACTAGGTACCTCTCGCACTCTACGCCAGATGTTATCCAATGCGCTATCGGGCCCCCGATTGCTTATATTCAAATAAGTTCAACAACGTCTGGAATACCGTTTCCGCTCTAACTGACTCGATCAGAGGCATCATTCTACCGTTCTACAAGAGGATATGAAACTTCTTTGATTATAACAACTGGTCCGGTATTACCCTCGTATCCCGGTATCCGTGCCTAAAAGTGTCTTTTAACGGGTCCATGATACACCTCTTCATCTGGAGCTCATCGATCAGAGCTCTCGTATTCCTGGATGATCAACAGCGGATCGTATTTTCATGATGAAGAGCCTAATTCAATGAAAAAGGAAGTACCGGCAACCATTGTGCTGAATGATTGTAGATTGCATGCGTAGATTTGAAGTGCATGATTCAGTAGACTGCACACTGTGCACAGCTGCCTTGAATTTGCTGCTATCGAACGGAGTGGTTAACTGTGGACTTAATTATGGAAAGAGCGCTCCACACCAGCACAACTAGCTCTGTACTCATTACATGTAACAGTATCTGACCGCAATATGACCGGATTTGTTTAGCGTTAAAGTGGGGTGTGACAGGAGGACTGCGAATTGTCCAAGATGTGATGGACCAGATGATGTCGCATACTTTTGCCGAAGGGATACGCGGGCGCAGGCAATAATTATTGTGAAGTTTTATATGACCTTGAAATTGACGATGATGCTTTTTGCCGTGGAGCCGGGAACTATCCAGAGATGGTATGACAATGATGATGATAATAATGATGGTAATCATGATTATGATTATGATAATTATATTGAAGATTATGCTGAACAACTGCCATTATGTTTAAATATTTGGTAAAAAAAGTGCCTCACTTTGCATTGTTGGAAAACCGCGTTGCCTTGAATCATCTGAAACTGATGTCGTAATGTAATGATCGTAATGTGAAGATGCTTTAAAACGGTGTTGATGATGTGGGCGCCTGGATTAGATGATGTGATGAATTATGTTGATGTAGTTGAGTGCCATGTGCTAAGTGATGATGGTGATGAATTGTGTTACAGGAACTGGAGACAGTTCTGGTTGCTGCTGTGGAAGAACTGGTTGCTCCAGAAGAAGAAGAAGGCCAAATGGACTGTCTGTATCTTTCTATTTCCGATCGTCTTGTCTCTATTTTTGGTCGTGGTGAGAGACACATCCCAACACAACTTTGAAAAGGAATATATTTACTTCTTAGTCATCATGGACTTGAACCTCAGCCTGAAACATCCGCCAGAAAAACTGATCCTCGTCTACGCTCCCAACACAGTGTTTTGTTTGTTGCGAGAATTATGAATTGAGTGGCGACTCTCATGGGCATCAAGATTACACCAGGTACGTCGCATTCATATTACCGTTTACACAAAATAATTATGACAACTGGGGAATACTTCAGGGTTATTTACGCGAGCCGTGCTGCCCCATTTCATGTTTGGCTGGACGTAGAAATCATTGCTATACTACTGTGAAACTACTCGGGCTGAATTAGATGTCTTTTTTGTAATGCAACTCGACGATGTCGTATTTCACGTTTTCAATTGTTACGCCCGGGTTTACCACAGGCGTAATTTTTAACGGTTGCAAATACATGCAACTTACTTACTTACTTTATTTGCTGAAGGGATTCAAATATTTAAACTGTCCATATTGTGAATGGAAACGACATTTAGTGGTGAAAATAGGCCTAGTTGCTTTGCAGGTGTATTTGAATTTAATTACCTGTGACGAAGCGGCTGCACCATTTCGCATTTGAATTTAATGTCCGCCATTTGTCGAATGTGCTTCCGTATACCTCTACGGTAATCCATCCTTCCCGCTTGATTTGCATTTTGGGTTTGAAAACACTAGACAACAGAGGTTTTGCTTCCTGAAAACTGTTGGGTTTACCTTATGTATTTTTGGCTGCTGATCACGAAAATGACCTTGAAAATTTCCTATCACGTAGAGTTTTTTATATAGCCCATTTTTGGAATTTCCTTTCACATTTTTAGTCTCCTTATATGCTGCCCACAAGGTAAGGTGTTTTGTGTATGCCAGGCATGCCTGGACATTAGAGTGGTCCACGGCTACATGGCAAAAACTAAAGTTTCAGTTTTTTATTATTAGAGGGTGCCAATGGAGTCCACTATATAAAAAAATAATTCAGGTGCAATTTCATCTAAATATGAGAATATTTAGGGGTTGCGCAAGTGATGAGAAGTTTCACACACCTTGTGTCATTTTGCTCTTCGATGGGCGCTCAAAGTCTCATCAAGATTCCAGAAGACTGGGGTTTTCAAGTAGCTCAGAGAGAATGTCAAAGGGGTTACATGGCAGGAGAGGATAGAGTCTTGATTCACAAAATGGAAAAAAATTATTAAAGCAAAGACCTACATAAGAGCAGCGTGAGAGCAGCGTGAGAGATCAAAGAATGATGTGGAAGTGTTAACAAGCACAGTAGGATCTGGAGTCGAGCAGCAGTGATAAGGACACACCTGAGGAAGACAGTTACACATTGTATTGTATTGTATTGTATTGTATTGTATTGTATTTGAACACTTGTTATAGCGCCCCTACCAGATTTCCCATTCAGAGGCGCTCCCGACTACTGCGCGGACGCTGAATCGGAGTTTCACGCCGAAGCGCATGAGCAATTGCGAGTGAAGGACTTGCCCAGGGTCCCTACGCATGTTGTGGTAGTTTATAAAAGAGGATGAAAAAACAACAATCGTCATCTATCCAGCTCAGCAAGAGAGCCTCTGTGACTAATCAGGAAGTTGCAGCTTTGGATCAAACAAAAGTCACTAACATGGCAGCAACACATCCACATCTATTGGCTGCAACTGTTCAATCTCTAGGTCATGAAACTCGGGGCTCGCAAATGAGTCGCAGTTCTATTCGCCAAGCTTGAAGATTTTATCAAGAAGAGCGTGCTTCTATGATCAAAAATGAACTCTCTCCAGATTGTGCAATGGTTGTTCATTGAGACGGTCAGCTGTTGCCCGACATCACTGGCTGCGAGAAGGTATAGATCGGATGCTTATGATTGTGTCTGGCATTGGAACAGAGCAACTTCCTCGTGTCCCGAAGATTAACTCAGGCACTGGAGAAGCTCAGGCTAGCGCTGTGATCATCTACACAGATGTCTGTTACCTGAGAAGGAAGAGTAGGGGGATATGCTTTGACACCACAACGAGCAATACTGGACAGAAAGCTGGGATGTGAACCCTCATAGAAAAGGGACTTGGTCGGAACTTACTTCATCTAGCAGGTCGTCACTACGTGATGTTAATTGCTGCTGAAGAGGCATTCAGTGTCATGAAAATTGCTTCCTCGACTGGTACAGACATTTTAATACTTCACCGTTTTCTTGACCATTGGGGTCGAAATTACTCGAGTAGATTTGAGACAACAGTGGATTACTGAGTTCGGGGAGCGAGTTATTGCTTTTGCTGTAACAAAGCTGGCGGCCAATCATCAAAGAGATGATTATAACGAGCTTCTTGAATTAGTAATCATCTTGTTTGGTGGAGCACCAACTCAAGGAATTCACTTTATAGCGCGAGGAGTTTTATTCATTCGAGATGTGGACGTTCCGATCAGTTAAATGTTTCGATCTCTTTCAAACTGAAGCCAGTTGATGACAGAGGTATTTTCAATTTCCTTCTATTTGTCTGTGATGTGTACGTCCAAGCATGGTTTCAAACTTCCTGTCCTGTCTCGGCTTCTGCAATTGACTGAATACAGAAACCAAGAAATTCGGCAGGTCACCACTACAGCATTCCACCAGAAAGCTGGAATGAAAATGAATATTATCTTGAATCACAGGCAGTGTTGACTACTTTTGACTAAAAGTAGTCAACTACACCGCAGAGAGAAGTGTAAAGCTAATCCATGAGTAGAACTCAATCCTGACGAATATCAGAAACAGTATTGGCTTCCAGTTGTTAATTCGCATCGCTATCAATTTCCCGACTTGAACAAGAACACATTGCTGGCAGTTTGGATGGTGCCGCTGCCAGTGGTGAAACGACCACTCAATGAAGACAAATCAAAATATTTCTGACGTTTTTCCTTTAAAGATAGCATTTTGCCTACCCAAAATGCTAAATTTAATCACAGACTTTAAACGCTGAAACGGTGAATACATTGTCATGCCTTTGTATTGATCTTGTTTGCCATCAAGGCGCAGTGCTGAATTCAAGTAGACATAACATAACTTTGGGTGATTTGCGCAACCCCTAAATATGGTTCAATTTTGCTCAAATTTTCAGCATGTTAGTTTTTTAATAGATGGACCGCAATGGTGGGTTCTAATCTTGACCTCTCGATAAAACATTATTTTGGACCACTCTACTGGACATGCACTCAGTGCAGGTTGCACAACGTTCAAAGTAAGTGTAAGGCTTAGGCATGCCTGGGCATGCCCAGAATGCTTAGTCATGAAGGATGTTGGCAGGACAGGCTATAAATGGAGGCTACACATACAGACGCGTTGATGTCAGTTTGTACGTAATATTATGTTAATGATCAACGAACATAAATAGCATGGAGCATACTTAAGAATAAATATCCATGGGCTGTTTTTACCATCGGAGACATTGGTGAAAATGTGAAGAAGGGAACAGAAGACTGTATTGATCCTGATTTCCAACCACTGCTCTGCATTTGATAACTCAACCTGAGCTAAAATTTAATAACATAGTCAGGGACTGAAATTCGTGAAAGGATCAAGCGGAATTGCTGTGCTCTCAGATTCAGGGATCGAATCTATTGGCACAAGGAACTAATAATATAACCTGTTACTTTCATCTATCTAGTCAGTAGGCACAACTGTTAACTTCGTGGTGATTTGAAATTTCCAGCACTTCTTCAGCTTCTTGTTGGATGCAGCTAGGATATACGAAATATTGGTGCTTCATTTGTGAGTGGGTCAGTCATGCTAAAGTTTCCCGCTACCCACTGGCCACGTCGTAAACATTTGGTACCACGCCAATGGAAAGTTCATCAGGAACCACTTGTTGAACCCAGTAAGATTTTCTTGCCACCTCCTCACATCAAGCTTGGACTAGTGAAGAACTCTGTCAAGGCATTGAACAAAGAGGGGAAGGGGTTCAAAAATCTGAAGAGACAAGTTTCTTCGCATAAGTGAAGCCAAGACATGAGAAGGCATATATCCTGGTCCACAGATAAAATAACTGATGAATGACGGTCGCTTTGACGAACTCCTGAATAAAATTGAGTTAACTGGATGGCAGTCTTTGAAGGACGTTAACTTTCTCATCACCCCCGTGGCGAAAGTCGACTCACCGGTGGCCCAAGCAGATTTTCGGCCGATCTCCATTGTGCCGATCCTCTCCCGGTTGGTGGAGCGGGATCTCGTCCATACCTACGTGTACCCCTCCTTCGACTTGCCCCCAGCATCACACCTCCTGCACGATCAATACGCCTTCCGACCGACGGGATCTACCACAACAGCTCTCATCTCCATCCTCCACCACGTCACATCTCTCTTGACGACAAACACCTACGTCACTCTCATCTCGCTTGATTTTTCGAAGGCATTCGACACTGTGCGCCACTACACCTTAGCTCAAAAGCTATCCCAGCTCGATCTGCCAGACAACAACTTCAACTGGCTCGTCGCCTTCCTTCAAGATCGAAGGCATGCTACTCGATTCTTGGGGCTGCTGTCAGCTGAGGCTTCCATCAACGCCAGCGTAGTGCAGGGTTCCGGAGTGGGCCCTTCCTCCTATGTTGTCGGTGCCTCCGATCTCCAGCCAGTTCACGCTCAGAACAAGCTCGCAAAATACGCGGACGACACCTACCTGATCGTTGGCGCCTCGATGAGGGCGTCAGTACAGGAGGAACTTGACAACGTCGCGAGGTGGGCTGCCCTAAACAATCTGCGGCTAAACTCTAGCAAGTCTCGAGAGATGTTGATCACCCGTCGGAGCGCTAAGGAGTTGCTTCCACCACCTCTGATCGGCATGGAGCGAGTAACCTCAATGGTAATTCTCGGAGTCACCATCCGCAGCGATCTGAAAGCAACCAACCACGTTAGTGACATTCTCAGTGCGTGTTCAGGCTCGCTTCACGCGTTGAGGGTCTTGAGGACGCATAGCCTGTCCCAAACTGGTCTACACGAGGTGGCCAGGGCCACCACTGTGGCCCGTCTCCTCTATGCCGCACCTGCCTGGTGGGGCTACGCCAGCGCTGAGGACCGTTCCAGACTTGAGCGTCTGGTGCAGAGGATGCAGAGGATGGGTTTCCTCCCACCGCGATCGCCGGGCGTGGAGGAGATGGTTGGAGCAGCTGAAGAGCGACTGCTCCAGGCAGTTATTAGGAATGACTGCCATGTCTTGCGAGGGCTATTTCCACCAATCGTACAACGACGATACAACCTCCGCCCAAGACGTCATAACTTTGAACTGCCTGCTAAAGACGTGAAGAACTTTATCCCTCGTGTACTTTACAAACGCTTGCCCTAGGTCTCACCTGACTGTACACCTGTCTGATTTTTTTTAGTTTGTTTTTGATTTAATTATTTAACATATTTCCATTGTAACCGGTTGCGGTCTGTCAACCTGTCAGAAAATAAAACGAATATCATCAATAACAGCTCAGCAAATTATATTCAGTTGGTTGAAAAGATACTTCACGCATTGCATCTGATGGTTGTTACTAAAATACAATTCTTTAATTCCCGTCTGGATTTTTTCCAGCAAATCTTTGTGATGTCAGCGATTAACATGGCGAACATGAGGACATTGCCACAATGGAGAAACGACTGCAGGGTGTGTGGAGCATTAGATTGCTGGCTGATGACTGTTTGACATTGATCAGAGAGTCTTCTGATATTGAATTCAAACGCAAATCAGCGGCTGTTCAGTTTTAAAATGTCCAAAAAATAAATAACAGTACATTGTAAATGTATGCACTAAGTAAATTTCTGGGCATTTCTTTTAAAATCTTGCAAACCATTTTTCTCAAAAACTTTACGTGGTACAAAAATTCTGAGAACACCACTGGATTCAGCGTGCCAAAATCAGTTTAAATCAGCTAAAGTTTTGTAGGAAGCAAAAACAAAGGTAAAATTTGTTGTCCAGTGAAATCAACTAAAAATGTCCATAAATCGGATTTGAAAGTAGAGTGTGAGCTGAGAATAGTTGGGCTGAGAGAAAAATTCGAATCAGAACGTTCGTTAAAAATTTCGTATTGCTAAAGTGTTGCATTGGCGAATTTTGAGTTGCTGTGACCTAGAAATTTGCCCGTTCCGACTTCTGATTTGAAATCAACGGTCATCGTGATTGGTTGCGAGATTACGGTGTTGACCTAGATTTTAAGGGTTTTGACTAAATGACCACTTCGCAGTGATATTTTCGTTAACGAAAACTAAAATTAGAAGTAAAAATAAAGGATTTCGTTAACGAAAATTAAAAGTAAAAGTAGGAATTATTTTGGCTTCAAAAACGAAATTAGGAATTAAATTATGAATTATTTGCAGAACTAAAATTATGAATGAAATTATGAATTATTTTCAGAAGTAAAATCATTTTACTTCTTGTGATCCTTAAGTTGAGATGAAGCAAAGGGTGAAACGTAAGTCTAACAATGCAGCAAATATGCCAGCGTTGCTGTAGGTCCCGAAAATAGGAGATTAGGCCTACTTGTAAACGTCAAAGCACAGTTTCACCTGCACTGCAGAAATTTAAATTTTTCGACTTGAAACTAAAATCACAAACAACATCAACATTGTCCAGCAGCAGCAACCAAGACTGTGTAACAACTCAGATGGATCGTTATTTGGCAGACATAAGGGAGAATGATACTAGGAATCCTCTTGCTTCCTGGAAGGAAAGGCAAACTTTGTCGGCTCCTGCCTCACAGGCCTTTGTGGAAAGAATTTTTTAGGTGGAATCTTGACTGATGGATGAAGAAATTGCATGAAAAAATCTCTGAAAATGAGAGTTCTTGAAATTGAACAAAGATATCTTATACGTGCATGTAGTAACGTTAAAATACTTTTTACTGCACTATAATTAATAATTATTTGGAAAACTAAAATAAGAATTAAAATTAATTGAGAACTGAAATAGGAATGATAAGTAAAATTATTTGCGAAGTAAAATTAGAATTAGAAGTAAAATTCATGGACACAGAACTGAATTAAAACTGAATTAGGAATTATTTTGAGAAGTAAAATATCACTGCCACTTCGATATTAAAAACGTCCATATATCAGAATTTAAAGTAAACTGTAAGTTGAGAATAGTCGCGTTAACCTAGAAATTCGCGTAAGAACGTTTTGTAAAAAAGTTCAGATCGCTAAAGCGTTTCGTTCGCGAGCCTTTAGTAGGACGGACAAACAAACAAACAAACAAACGGAAAGACAAACTTTCTGACTTATAGGGTCTAGTATAGATTAACATTCCGTTAGGTTTATTACATAAGAATTCATTTAAATATAATGACAGCGTGGATAAAATAGTTGAGTGCAGTGTGTTTCGGTATGGTATCGAATGACAGTGTTTATGATAATGGCTCGAATGACTTTGTATGGTAGGGTATTGCACGGCGTTGTACGATAGGTTATCGCTTGGCATGTAGCACCACTCAAGAACTAATTAGTACAATGTAATGTACTAATCAGAACTATGTATTGTGCGCATGTCAGCGGCCATGTCTGTCATTTGGCAGATTACTTTATCGGAATGCAGCATTTGCTCGATAGATCGCGCACGTTTGGAGAATTAGGCCTAGCCTACTGCTTGCTGAGTCGGCGTGTCGGATATTTCTCTTAACTTTGCAATGGATATACTGCGTTTTGAACGGTTTCGGTTGCGAATCTCAACTTCTCCGTCGCAGGAACGGTTCACCTACAGCTCGAGGGGAGACAGGGTTCATCCAACTGACCTATTTACGCCGTCATCGTCGGTCAACTTTCGACACGGAGGAAAAATGGCGGGGCGGATCTTTGGAGAGGAGCCAGTTGTCAATCGCGGATACGATATCAACCGCTCGAAGCCCAACCGATGCCTGTTCTGTGCGCGGAACTATCCGCGGTGGACCAAGTGATGTCCGGACGACATTTCATCATCCGACATTCCATCATCCGTGCTGCAGAAATTCTGAACTGCTGCGCACTATAAACTCTATAGTTGGGAATCTGTTGGTTGAGCTTAACGTGTTTGCGCCAGCTTGCCACTGGTGACTCAACTATAGTGAGCAATGTTAGTCATCTGACAAATATTATGTACAAATGACATTTAACATCATGAGACTTGCGCAGAAAATATGAGCGCCTCTGAATAGCCAATACTGCAAGAGGCGCTTTATAAATTCTCATATACGATACGATCCGCGCTAGCCTATGAGATACTAAATGTCATTAAGAACGGAAAATGAATGTTACTTCAGTTAGCAAAACAATGCACAGTAAGCTGGAAGAGTCACCAATTGTGGGCCCAACACACACGTGGTACCAACCAGCGAATTACCGTCGATAAGCTGACACATTGCATGGATGTTCAGAGTCTATGGACCAGGTTGCCTCGATGGAGTAGCGCGGCCCTAGATGACAGCGCTCGCACACACGATAATGTTGCCGACGAGCAGTCCATCACTAGTAGAATATGACACACGTCTGGCTAGTCTTTGAGGCATAAGGAGTACGCAGAAAATGCATTCGTCGCATCCGGTCGGTGGATTGTAGAGCCACAAGTGACTAACGGTCGAGGTCACTCTAATGTCCCTAACATGTCCCTAACATAATGATCATCAGATCCCTGATTGTTGCGCATGCTATATAGACTCCATAGCATGCGCAGCATTCAGGGATCTGATGAACATCCAAAGAAGTTCCTCCAATACATAATCAACCTACAAAAGCACTTCCAAATTTCTTAACCACTTCTACCACAAAAATATTCCAGATACTTAGAGTGGGTGGCTCTTTTCTTGATCGTGACCCGCTACAATGGGAGTCAGAACAATCATACAGTGAAGCAAACGACATCATATCCGCCCCTTGAGTGACTAGCGATTTGGCGGAGAAAGAAGTGGCTCTCTTGCAGTCCTTCAATGAAGCCTCGGTCCGAAATAAGTAAGAGAAACAATTTGTTCTGCAAATGGTCGAGTAACCAAGTTCCCAAAAAGCACTGAAGAGAATAAATAAATGACAAACAACTAGGCTAACAGTTCTTCTTTCACCTTTGCCTTATATTTTATGTTTAAGTGTTGAAATTTGTTTGAATCTTTCAAAAGTGCAATTTAGGCTATTACATTGTTTCCTAAGTGATAATTCCTCCGGGGCTTTGCGCCAGTTCTAAATCTATTCCGATTTTCATCTAATTTGGCAAATGACAATGTTTGTCAAGGTGGAACACGAAAACAACAAGGCCGATATTAATTTTGAAATTTCATATCTTAAGACACACCCTAATGCGTAGTATTTGCGGTATTGCAAAATGCATGATCCCACTTCTTCTCGACTTATTTCTTTCCCTATAACCAATAATTATAGTGCTAGAAAGTCTTATCAAATGCTTTTTACGAGTAACTGGATAACCAACGCCTTAAGGCCACAGTGATTGCTAAAACTTTTTTATGAGATGATTAGACTCTATTAGTTAAGTGTCTTCCGTCTCCACTCTCCAGCCAATGGTCTATGTTTGAAAGTCTGTAACATTCGTGTGGTACTTCTGAAGATTCTCTTTTGTTCCTTTCCAGCATGACCATACGAATCCGGTATTGGACCCTGACCCAATATGGGACCCAATATGGGACCCGTGTAATGTCCATGGAAATTCTGGTAGAGATGCTTTGACAAAGAGATAAAGTTCACTTAATCTTTGTTGTAGGTCTGGGTTTTGCAAATGAAACTGCGCTAGAAAAATATGTGACGACGAACGAAGAAATATTTGGCGCAATCGTCTTCGTTAAGAGCGACTGGGTCAGTCTTCCGAAGATTAATAATTATTCTCTCCTACAAGATCCGTCTGCTATCAAACAGAGGGGATTGGAAAACGGAGACCGTGTTCTCTGACGAAATAAATACGATCAGACCGAGGATTGATATTGGGCCAGGTAAAAAAAATTCAAGGTACACCCACTTGCGTACATGGTCTACTATGGTTACACAGCGTTACGATTAGACCCACAGGTATATACACTGTGTCCTGAAAAAAGGGACCCCCTTAGTCAAGGCTTAGTGGTTATATGAAAATCACTAGTAAATATTCATCGATTTTTAAAATTCCAGAACCGTTAAAAAAATTGAGTTTTTTGGTCTTGCGGCACAATTTCTTCCTCTCCATCTCCTCAAAACTTTAGTACGACATGCCTATAATTATAATTATGATCATAACTTTTTTTGTTATTATAACTTAAGCCTTAAGGTGTTTATGAAACGTCACTGCATGTCCTGTCTTATGTCTAAAGCATCAATCGGTTGCACTGAGCGCTACATCCAATCGACTGACTCGTGTTCATGATTATATCGTTTAGATAGGCCTACTGATGATAATTGAACAGCTAAATGACTTACATTGTTTCGCACGGCTTTTGTTGCTTGAGGACATGGGCGTAGACAGGAAAAAATGTGGAAATGGTTTTCAGTTTTCGGGGGGTTCCATTGGAAATGGCCGACACAGTTCAGTTTCTGTTGCATTTCGCAACAATTGCATAGAAGAAATTTTGCGACAACTTATTTGGGGAGGGTTGAACCCCTAAAACTCCCCCCAAATACGCCTATGCTTGAGGATGCAAAAATATTATATTTATTTATGTAACGCACTGATTAAGCGCGTCGTCGGTGAATGTGAATCTGAAACTCGTAGGTATGTTCGCTCAACCTCTTCTATCTATCACCTTCCAATCAAAATCAAAGTCTCACCTCTTCAGCAATTGCTACAATAGGCTAATCCATCCACTTCTACGCCTTCAAATCGCTCTCATTCTAAATTAAACCAGTTCAGCAGATCCTCTGACTTCTTCTGTCCCGGGTAACTAGACTTTGTTTTCAATTTGGTATCAATGGAATCCTGCGTTTAGCGATAGTGCTTCAGAAATTCGAAATTTACGGTTACGATTACGCTGGGGTCAATCTTCACCAGTGCTTTAAACGATGATTGTGAATTGACAAGTCGGGTCTTTGTGGTAGGCGATACTAAAGAAGAGCTCAGTAGTTAAAACACGTGATCCTAAGACTGGCCTGATCCTAAATTCAAGTAACAACCAGTTATAAGAAGAACACAGATAATTATGGACTTTGCAGAGTGTGCAGATATAATTAGGCCTATGTTTTAGCTGTCGGCTAGGTGTTCTACTATTTGTAGAATAATAGATAATAATAATTGGTAATATCCGTCATATCTTAACGAATAGCAATATATGAAAATACCACAGGTATTCCCTAATATTCATTGACCATAGTTTCGGATTATTATATTGATATTTATATGCCACTATGCGCTTCCTCGTGTCGTTGGATTCATTCAAGTTTAGCGATACGATGTTCAGTAGTCAACTAACGTCTAGTTAAACTTCAATTGAATCATCTTTAAGAAACCAGGTCGTCATTTACTAGTCCCTTTACGAATCTCTTCTTTTAGATAACATAACGCCGTCTGCAGTCAATCACGATCAGAAAGCAGCCTCGTGACATGAATAGATTTCCGTATTAATTATTTACGTTTTCCCACGCCACCATATTGAGGTTTCCATGAGTTAATCGGTACTGGATTTTAATAACGGTAATTGACTGTTCTGAAGGTGAAGACATAATAACTAGTCGCCTTTAGCCTATAGGCCTGCAGCATGTCTCTGTTAGGATCATACAACCATCGGGGCCGACCGTGCCTCGACTCCTACAAAGATCCTCATTTCACGACGACCTATCTACTAAACGCAGGGCAAAGTAAATGTAAATGCAATCGTTTTTTATGCTACAGTATACGCCTTGAAATTGTTCTTTTTTCAACGAATTGATTGAGTTAGATCCTTCACCACTGCCACGCGTTTGAGTGGTGCCACGCCATTTAAAGACCTTTGCACGGTATGAGCTAGACCAAGATTTAAACCTCTTAAATAGCCACTATTGGTATGCGAACGGACATATGAAAGCTCCTAACTGAGCATAAGTTATGTAGGTACCCGAGCAGAAATATCAGAATAATAAACCCATGGCAAATAACCCCTGGGATAAACATTAAGGTGGTCCAAACTTACATGGAAAAAATATTTTTTCGAAATATGCTGCTCCACAAGGCTGCCCTTGTTACACTTGACTAGAAGACTCTGTGTTGAAAAAAGTGAAGAGATCTGAGCATGTTTAAAGGTCGCCAGGTTTTGACACTTTTTGTAGAAATTGAAAAATTGCGATCTGACGCGTTAATAGCTGCATTATGAAATAAAATTAGCACCCATGAACACCAAGCGCCATCTTTCCAAATCCTGATCAATAGTCCAACTGTATTTAAGTAAATAAAAGAATAATAAGCTTATTTACAAATAAAAACTTGTTTCAAGTTCTTTCTGATAGAGAAACGGTTGTTGGATTAGACTATGGGTAATTTTAAATTTTGCATGTAAATTACAATAATTGATTACAATTCGTTTCATATAGGCTGCAATTGGATTGTTCAATATTGTTCTGTATGCTGCTAATTTAGCATGATTCGAAGTTTTTTATCTGTGAAGCCAGCCTTGAATATGAAATAAGCTTACAGCATATGTTTTTTCTCTCAAAGCCCTACCTGCACCTCACCGTGGTGAGAGGGTGAACAGCCAAGTAGGGGATAGCCTGGTGGGGCTATACCATCTGTGGTGAAGACCTTGGTCGAAGACCTTGGTTGAAAAACCACCTTGGGCGTTTCGCGAGGTGGGAAGGCTCACCAGGAACCCTGAAACAGCTGGCCAACGCAGGAGGCAGGTGTTGGAAGGACACCTCAGACCGGAAGAGGTCAAAATGGCCCAACGATCTCCTTACCCTACCAGGAGAGGACTGGTCACCGCCTGGCAAGAGACCAAGAAACTCTAACAAATGTTAGAGCCTCATCGTCAGCGAATACTTGACGGAGGAGAAAGATATGTTCTTTCACTTTCTGTAATAAAAGCTCATACAAGACAAAAACGGCAGCTATGGTGGCACTGGCATCAACCAGGAATTCCCCACAATGTTGGCTCATAGGGATGCCTGACAAATACATTTATGGGTCTGGACTCCTAAAAAATGGGACAATGTTGAGGAATTTCATGTTTCATTACCAAACTCGGCTAACAGTTGGTTAGGTCACAAAAATAACAATAACCGTTGCGTTGGTAATACGGGAAAAGGCTAGAATCCCATACAGCGTGTTGATTCACGTGTTAGGCTCTGGAAGTTGTATGGGCCAAGATTTCAGCTGATTTAAAGAGTAGCAGTTTGATGCCGATTTAAATTAACTCTTTCAGTCGTCATCTCTGATATTTATCCGAACACCTTATTCCACGCGCTTTCTTTGATGAGTGTGTCATTGAAGACAGCAAGGCTGCTCTGTAGAGGTGTCCAGAAAAATTATACATCGCAGAAAACTCCCATACTCAAGTTTTCCCCATTATTCTATTTTCATTAGTTGTCTATAAATATTTTTCAGAATTTTAAAATGTTATCCTGAGGTCGAACAAACCAGCTGAACATAGGCCTACCCTACTTAAGTACCCAGAACTGAAGGCGCCCATGCTCGAGTCTTGGAACTTGCGTTCATTGTCAATTTACACTTTTTATCACAAAACATTAACAAAAAGTCCGATTTGGAGGAACCTTTTGCACCTTGTTTGTCACGAAAAGAGCTACGTCCGTGAAAAATATAGACACCCAGATCAGAGTCGTTCATGGTCATTTCAAGGTCAGAATAAACGAAATCTGGCAAATATCAAAGAAAATGGACACACCTCGGCTAATAATTGTTGAAATCGGTTAGCTTTATCTTATTTTTCTCCTTTTGATAAGGACTAATTGCGGTAAGAAACAAGGCTGCTAAATGCAAGACAATCCAAGGTTATTTTAAGGTCAAAAGATTCAATTAAAGAGAAAAATTAGAGGAAATGGCCATAACTCAGCCAAATATTGCTCTATTTGGGTGATTCTTTTGCGTTTTTGCTCGAGCTGATAAGCGCCACGTTTGAAAGGACATAGTACTAAAAGGCTGACATAATCCAAGGTCATTTTAAGGTCAAAAAGTAAAAATCAAGGAAAAATTACCATAACTCAGAATTACCAAAATGAAACAACATTTGGCTGAGGTACGACCAATTTTCCTTGATTTTAACCTTTTGACCTTGAAATCACCTTGGATTATGTTAGCCATTCAGTACTATATCTCCTCGAATGTAGTCCTCATCCACCCGAGTAATTACAATGTAGGTAAAAGAATCACTCAAATAGAGCGATATTTTGCTGCTTTATGGCCATTTCTTCAGATTTTTCTCTCAAATTGACCTTTTCGACAGCAATATAACCTTGAATTGTCTTGGATTTAGCAGTCTTGTTTCATACCATAAGCAGAAAAACACAAGGAAAAATTAGCCGATTTCAACAATTATTGGCCGAGAGCTGGGTATTTAAGTAGGGTTGCTCTTCTTTTTTTCTCTTCTTAGCTAGATTTCGTTTATTCTGACCTTGAAATGACCCTGAATGACATTGATATGGGTGTCTGCATTTTTTCCAGAAGTAGCTGTTGTCAAGGGAAACCAGTCGCATAAAGTGAATCCAAATCGGACTCTTTCTTAATTTTTTGTAATAAAAAGAGTAAATTCACAATGAACAGAAATTCCAAGTCCCGAGCATGGGCGCCTTCAGTCTTGGGTATTTAAGTAGGGTATGTTCAGCGGCTTTGAGCGACCTCAGGATAACATTTTAAAAATTCTGAAAAAAATATTTATAGACAACTAATGAATGGGATATTGGGAAACCTTGAATATGGGTGTTTTCTACGATGTATCATTTTTCTGGACACCCCTACTGCTCTGGTAATACGATCGTACTCAACCCGCTATCCATGTAGCGTCTGGACAGGAAATCCTTCAACCACCAGACTCCACTAGAGGCGTATGTCAAGAGGAGATCTTTAAAACTGTTTGGTCTTCTTACTATCCAGGGTCAAGAACAACCCACAGCCTTCCTATCAAAGGCTTATACTCTCTGAACACTGGACCCTACTTTCCAGTCGATGAAGGCAAATGTCAAAGTGTTGATGGTCGTCAATGACTGCGCAGAACATGGAGTGGCTCTGATTCAGTGTTACAATGATGTACTAAGGATGAGTCACAGAAACAATACTTAACCATAACCATCAATTTATTGCTCCAAACAATGACAAAGTAACATTTCGTTCTACAAAGAAGAAAGATCTGTTGGTTGCAAAAGGGAACCCAGAAGGGACCAGAGTATTCCCGCTGGTTAGGGCCACCTATATACATAGTTTGTTGCTAGATGGTTAACAGAGGTTATCTAATACAGTGAAATCATATAATAAGTATCTAGTACATGTACAATTATTAACGTATTAGTACAAAGTATTAAACCTTAACTAACAAAAACACAAACAGAATGTATCTAGTACATGCACAATTATTAATGTACTAGTACAAAGTATTAAACATTAACTAAGAAAAAAACAAATAGAATGGGAACCCAACTAATCATTGTGATGAATTATCCATTGGCGTAACTTATGTTTTGGCAAGTTCATACTATATGTTATAGCAAAAAGTCGAAAAACGTAGCGACCCCTAAATATGATCCAGCCTTTCCAAAAGTTTACACAGAGACTCATGTTTTCATGTGTAACAAGGGCAGCCTTGTGGAGCAATGCATTTCCAATTTTAATTTTTTGGACCACACTAACACATAGTCCTATCTTAAAGGCCATGGAGGACAATCTTATCAGCGAGGAAGAATACAAGTTGATTCTTGAGGAGATTGAAAAATATCGCGTTATGACGGACGAAATACGACATAAATCTATATGAACAACCGTTAGCGATGACATAAAACAGAGCTGATCAAAAAAGGTCGCGAAAAAGCGCGAGCGGAGTTTTAAAGCAACGTACCGCCGCTTCAGACTCGCCATAACACTGAACTGTGTATTGTGGCGAAAACCTCTCTTTCTTCCTTCAAGTCGCCGTGGGGCGGATTCCGTTCTCTCTCTTCAGTCACCAGGATAGCGTCTTTGGAATCTCCCCTCTTCTTTGCTCGTCTGCTGAGCTCGGCCTTTCCCTTCAGGCAAAGGACTTAACGGTGCCACCGACGATGCCCTACGCTGGATTAACTTGGAAGACGACAACAACTGGGATCGACACAACAGAATTGTATTATTAATGTCAAACAGCTTAAAACACTACAACTCTGGCTTAACTCTTAACCTCTATCCTTAACTTCGTAAATCAACCTGTCAAAAGCCAGGCCCCTAACACGCAACGGCGTCTCTATTTATAGGTTTTGAGGGCAGACTATTGTCCATATGCAAATGTCCGTATACAAATGTCCGTTTGCAAATGTCCGTTGCCAAGACAAATGTCAGTTTGCAAATGTCCGTTGCCAAGACAAATGTCCGTTGCCAAGACAAATGTCCGTGGCCAATCACGCGCGCAGGCAAATGTCCGCAACCTACCGCATAACGCCACAGTATGCTGGACCGATTCCAAAGTCGTTGTAAAGCCACTAACTCCTTCAGCTCCACCTCTATAAAATTTCAAAACGCTCAAGCCATTTTCTTCTTTCTTCTTCTTTTTTCTACTACTACCCACGTTTACATGAAATCGAATGTAAATCGTGTGTGTCCATCTCTGTCTTCATCATAATCTTCGTAATCTCTCAACAATTCTTTGATGTCCATTTAATCCAAACTTGCTATTTCCTCAAAAAATTCGGGACAGTTGACTTCCGGTCACTCATCGATCTCAGGTAAAAATCCAGGCATAGGATCGTAATTATAGGCGATTTCTGCAAATTCGAGAAACTTGCGACCTAGGTTATTCTGTTCTACGGTAAGTATCCCATCTTCTAAATCCAGTTCAATTAAATAATTTAAAGTTGCCAAGCACGACTACACTTGCTCCATCGTCCGCACTGGTCGCTCCACCGCCCTCTCCGCCCTCCGCGCTCGTCGCTCCTCCGCCCTCTGCGCTCTCTGCCTCTCTTCACCCGCTCCTTGCAATATTGCTGTCCACTTACGTTGCTCTTCCTCTTCCTAGGCTTCTTGCTCATTCCAATTCTGCGCTATTTGCTCATTCATCCTAATGTCTTGCAACTGTTTTTTCTCCACACTCAGCGCTTCATAAAACCGTCTAATTTGCTCCGCCACCCATTGTCGCTCCCGGCTTTTTCCCTCGTCCTCCACTCGTCTCCCCTCCTCATACCTGGCTTGCCTCTCCTCCTCCATGTGCGCTCGTCTCTCCCGCTTCATCCGCGCTTGTTGCTTCTATGTCAACTGCACTCTTCGCTCCATCTTTGATTCTTTATGATATTTTTTATCACAATACCATAACATATTCATTTCTTTAATTGATTGATTTACAAAAATTATGATTGAGCCCAACCATATTAGGACAAAATTGCCTGGGTTTGGATTATATAACCTGTAGCATTAGGAAATTGCAAGGGAAGTTACCGTTTCGGTCATAGGGCCTTCCCAACGGGGGTCGGGCTAAGGGTTTATAAACCAAATAGGGTGTTATAGGCATTTACTAGCAGCTGTCTGAATCTTCGTTTAGCCTCACTCTCAATACTATAATACAATCCAATTAGCCCCATTAGAACCATACCTATTATAGTGCTGAACAGTGCATTATCTAGGCCTCAAGCTATAATAGTACTATAGTCTCTAACACTATAACTGCATAATCATGATTTGATGTTACTTGTTGCGTCTTGACAGCAAGTTTTGAAATAAACGAAAATATAATACAATAGGCCACCTGTTTTTTAACTCCAGAAAAAATAATTGTCTGGGAACCTTATTTGATAGTAATTTTATTAGGAAATTGCGAGGGATGCTCCGTTTGGGCTATAGGGCCTTCCCAAAGGGGGTTGGACTAAGGGTTTATAGCCTAAATAAGGTTTTATAGGCCCTGCCCCCAAAGTGGCAATTAGCTAACTACTCAATGTGATAACCAAGTAAGTCAGTTCGATTATACTCAACAGTTTTTTCTTAGTCAAAATGACTCGCCACACCGCAGGTCCGCAATGCATCGTAGAACTGTGTCCGAGACCTTGATGGCTACCAGAGAAACACCTAAGACGCATAAACGATCTCAGTTACATACAGAAATATGCCTGAGACGTAGAGAAATTGTTGCTTTTAACAAAAGAGTTGCTGTTTATTGTCCATATTGACATTTAGTTAATACGCTGTGAGCAACTGTAGGAACATATCTTTTGTAAGCAGCAGTGCTGCAGCACCTTGAAAAGAAATTAAGGCGCATTCCCAGCCCGGTTTTGTGCAGATCAGCGACGAAGATTTCAGTTAGCTGTAGTTACAGGCCTATACATATTATGGTCCATTTGATCGTACTCTGCCACATGCGTATACGTTGCTGATGTCAGAAAGAGAACGGAAGTTGATCGATTGGGTTCTCATGTGAACAGCTATATCGTGTCCACAGATATCTAGCAATTGTTGCTGAAAGAGAGGAGGACGGCGTTGGTTGCAACAGTAAGCCATTTATCTTTACGAAGTGACTAGCGGACCGCCAGGCGGCCCGCAAGTTTATAAAACTAGCGGGCCGCCAGTCACCTGTCAGATCATTTATATCGGGAAAAAGTTTTTTGGTTTTAATCAGAGCCGTATATTATCATATATAGGCCTACGGCTCTGGTTTTAATGAGTTAGAAAATTGAAAGAAAGTGCATGAAACTACTAATTTAAATAATCTAACAATGTGTGATGCAAAGACTTTTGAATCTATGAAAAAGTATGCAGTTAAGAAGGCCCACATGCAGAATAAGATCCGATACTATTCATAACAATTGTGAGGTGTTCCGTAGTCGAGTGGTTAGCGTGCTGTGATGTAAGTTCAACGGTTTGAGGTTCGAATCCCACCAGGGCAGAATTTTTTCTTATGTTATCCCCGTTATTTTTATGGAAATTTGAAAACTTACCAATTTCCCTGGGTCTGGATTTTGGAGTGCTTTATGAGTAGTTACCTTGATTAGGGTAAGGTTAGGCGTCGTGAGGGTCGGTTAGGGTCAGGGTTAGGGTTAGTGTCGTCATTAAAAACATGGTAACATCCTAGCACCATGCCAAAAGATAGGCCTACCGTAAAACTCCAGTAAACTTACGCATCCCGATACTAAATGTTTTCCACCTTAGCGTAATAAAAGCCTAAATTAACCCTCAGGCTAACAAGCTTTTTTGTGACGTCGTGCCCATTACTGGGGGGTTTCTACATATCATTTCTTGTAATACACCAATGGATTCAGCATTCAATTCTGTACATAATGGTATATTTAGTTGTACATTATGTGAATGCACATCGAAATTATATCATTTTTAACGAAGGCACCGATAATTAGCGATATTTTATATTATTGCGTACATTTTGTACTTTTTTGATAAACAAATATACGATTATGTGTGTTTTGAAATTGTATATCCAAGATACACAAACACATACCTACACATGTTTATATACGTATAAATATGCATCCATACATATATATACATGTACATTTATGCATGCATACATGTACAATGCTGCATTCAGCCATTTTCACACAGATTACGCGTATTATTATTTATTTTGATCACTTTCGGTTTTCAAAAGACAAACATGTAAGTATGCAAATGAAGCCCTACATTCCCTCTAAAGAGTGGTATATTTGTTTCTCTTCTGGGAAGAAAACTGAATACGCTACAGACAAAAAACTAAGGGGAGTCCTTCCATTCAGCCATTTTTCACGCATGTTACGGGTATTATTATATATTTTGATCACTTCCGGTTTTCAAAGACAAACATTTAAGTATGCAAATGAAGCCCTACATTCCCTCTAAAGAATGGTATATTTGTTTCTCTTATAGGAAGAATAGTCAGAAAGCTACAGTCGAAAAACTAGGGGTATCCACCCCCTGGTGCCTCGGGTATATCGTGTATAACTTTTAATGGCGTGGGCTACAACCATGATGTTTACCTCAAAATGTGCGCCAATGAATCTGCTACAGCTACTTAAATTGCAAAAATTATATTCCATATGAAAAAAATTTTATGCATAAAAACTTGGTAGCCCGAGGGTTAAGGTTCTCTGTCAATTTTCCGTCTTGGCGGACCGCTAGTATTCGAAATAACTTGAGGGCCGCCTGCCTTTCCAGAGTCACGTAAGACTGGCGGCCCGCTAGTATTGGAAACTTGGTCACAGCCTTATATTTAAGTAACCGAATGGTAACGAATCATCCTACGAGCAAAATATTGTCTCCTCTGGATATTTTCGTCTTTGACGCATTTCAAGGCCTCCTTTGACACTTGAGCGAAAGTTCGATTTTCATCGCGAACAGTTGGTGTTTAATCTAGTCCCCTTCTTCTGGGGGTTGGGGGATCAAGGAATGTGGGGGGAGATTTCTTCTTAGCCGTGACTGCCTCTACCAATTGCGTCAGCTTCGCACTGTCGCCCGCTCACTCACTGCTTCTGCTACTTCCACTCTTGTCCATTCCTTTGTCACAACCAGACTTGATTACTGTTGTTCACTTTATGCTGACAAAGATTGTTACAATGTATCCCGCATTTTTGCTAAATATTCTTTAAATGTACAAAAGCAACTGAGTCCATTATTTTGCCATTTACTGAGGACTTATTAAAGATGTCAGTGCCAGTTTCTTCAGTAGAAGTAATAACATAATTAAGAAAACCTTTAATAGTTACATCTAATCCCGTTCTCCTCTATCTATAGAGCGTTAACTCAGTTTTCTGAACGTAATTAGCACTGGACGTATTTCGCATCAGAACCACCACAGCAAAATGTATCGTGGGTCTAACGACTCGAGAAACCGATTCGACAGCAGAGCGGAGTCGAGATAAAAAAATATATACCAATAGACAGTCTCAAGCTGTGAAACTAAATAGTAAAACTAGACCAACGCGAGAACAGTCTCCCTCTGTTTTCCGATCATCGCAGACTGCTATTAAGAGGCTGCTGCAACTGACTGAAAGACGAGAGTAACGAGGTTCTGATGTCTCTTAGGCAGCTCAGGCTTAGGCTTAGTCTCTGTAGCTAAAGGCATCTCCTTAATTTTATCCTTTTAGACCTTGGCCTCATTTGTCTGTAACAGCAGCTTGGGCTTGGAGACAATGGCTAATTTTGTTTGGTATAGGCCTACGCTGCTGTTGACCGACATATTGAGGTCCAGCATTTGCTTCGGAATGTCATTGCCGAAACAGACGTAGTTTACGGCTTATGGGTGTTTCCTAAATGGAGTGGCTAGCCTAAATGTCGGGAATGGTAGCGATAAATCTTTGACGTAATAAAACAACTATTCGACCTAGTCAGAAACATAAAAGAAATGTATTTCAATAGAATTATAGACCAAGGCAATGTATGGTAAAGAACCGCTCATATCAGCATGTGTTCCTTTTGAAAACATTAGCCTATCTGAAGGAAGCTTGGCCCTCAGTTTCCCTCTGCTTTATAGACTATCTCTGTCGCATTCAATCACAGTCTCCTTCATTGACTATCCTCTTGGATTGGAGTCTCTGGCACTGTTCTACGCTGATTCCAGTCCTAGTCTTGTCTTCCCGATTCTTCTCTGTTAAAGCCTCTATAACCACTGCTCGCAACCCTTCCACTCTTTTGTGGTGTCTAATGTCTATTCAAGACTCCGTCCTGGATCCACTTCTCTGCATCCTGTATACCACACCTTTAAGAATCTCGTGGAATCCTCCTCTAATAACCACCCTCTCTATGCAGACGTTGCCAAACTCTACATCTCCTTCTTCCCAAACTCTTTTTCCACCACTATCGCACAATTACTTTAGTGGATGTTATCCGTCCTCCTCCTCCTTAACCCTTCCAAAACAGAATTCAACATCCTAGGCCTTCCTAATTAGGCCTAAATCAAGAAAATCCCCGACCTATCGACTAACTCTTCATCTCTTACCTTAACCTCCGACTCCTCTGTCCGCAATCTTGGCATTACGTTTGATCCACTTCTCTCATCTAACCACATCTCCAACCTCTCGCGCTCCTACTTCATGCACATTCGTGACCTCCGCCGCATCCGACCCAAGCTCGAGTTTAAAACTGTATCCGTAGCACATTCCTAAATGTATATATCTGTATCGACAACAAATATATTGTGCGGGTGAATTCGTATAAGTTTCTCGAAGTTTTCATTGAATGTCGTCTAACATAAAAAGATGAGATTTCGCAAATATCTAAGAATAATAATTATTGCTAAACGCAATATTATTAGTGTCCTTCGCGTTTTTGTCATGTTCTATCCCAAAATATATCAATCAATCTGTATTATTGTTGATGTATACACATGTGTCTTATTGCAATATTTTATGGGCCTCTAATAATGATCCTTCTCGCTTGAAATACCTATCAATATTACAGCAGCGAATCACTAGGATTATTGACAAAATATGCCCGAATGGATATTGGGAATTGTTTAAAATTTTACTCCATTAATGACCATCAAATTTCCGAATTTAGTTACCGCTTTCACCAAAGACTGTTGCCTTCAGTCTTTAAGGGTTAATTTCGATAAGTTTCTGATCGTCAATCTTAACTTACTAGAGCTCAAGGGAATTACTACGACAATTTTGCTCATACTAATGCTCGGCAATTCAATATATGTGGTCCATCAGCTTGGAACGTGTTACCCGTAAAATTCAAAATTATCTAATGTGAAACTTTCTAAGAAGTATTCTGTTAAACGCATGCTGTGACTGATGTGACTGCATACCGTCAGCTAAGTTCTCACAGAAATGGACTCGTGTATAATGTTTCTTTTCTTTTCTACCTTAGTTTTCTTTCATGTAAGGTTTGTCAATAACTTATCTTCAAATGCCTTTGTTATCATTGTGCATTTACGACTCTAATGTACATATTTTATTTCCAGTTCTCCGGCTTCACTTTATGCACGGTTTGTAAATATTCTATTTCAGTTTACTTGTTTTTATACGCATAGAATAGTGTTATATTTTATATATCGCGTGCCATTCAAAACTGATCTGTATTAGTTTCGACCTTACATGTATTTGAAAGGCAGAAAGGACGTTGAGCCTTTCTGGGTGTGCCTTTTGAATCCAAGTTAGTTGGAAACTGCGAAAAAGTTTATGCATTACATTTGGGATAAATAAAAGAATTGATTAATCGATTGTTTGGATGATTGATCTTTTGTAAAATATTTGCAGCTTTTAACACAATAATAATGTTAACAGAACACCTCAATTGAACATTATGCTTTTCTTCACTGCATCTGAGACAGCTGTGAAAATACTTTGTCCGAATTCATATAACTAGACCTGCATTTTGGTTTCTTAACCCTCGGGCTACCAAGGGGGGTGGTTGCCACCCCTACGTTTTTATGCATAAATTTTTTTCATATGGAATATAAATTTGGCAATTTAGGTAGCTGTAGCAGATTCATTGGCGCACATTTTGAGGTAAACATCATGGTGGTAGCCATTCAAAAGTTATACCCGATATACCCGAGGCACCAGGGGGGGTGGATACCATCCCCTAGTTTTTCGACTGTAGCTTATTGACTATTCTTCCTATAAGAGAAACAAATATACCATTCTTTAGAGGGAATGTAGGGCTTCATTTGCATACTTATATGTTTGTCTTTTTGAAAACCGGAAGTGATCAAAATAACTAATAATACCCGTAACATGCGTGAAAAATGGCTGAATGGAAGGACTCCCCTTAGTTTTTGTCTGTAGCGTATTCAGTTTTCTTCCCAGAAGAGAAACAAATATACCACTTTTTAGAGGGAATGTAGGGCTTCATTTGCATACTTACATGTTTGTCTTTTGAAAACCGAAAGTGATCAAAATAAATAATAATACGCGTAATCTGTGTGAAAATGGCTGAATGCAGCATTGTACATGTATGCATGCATAAATGTACATGTATATATGTATGGATGCATATTTATACGTATATAAACATGTGTAGGTATGTATTTGTGTATCTTGGATATACAATTTCAAAACACACATAATCGTATATTTGTTTATCAAAAAAAGTACAAAATGTACGCAATAATATAAAATATCGCTAATTATCGGTGCCTTTGTTAAAAATGATGTAATTTCGATGTGCATTCACATAGTGTACAACTAAATATACCATTCTGTACAGAATTGAATGCTGAATCCATTGATGTATTACAAGAAATTATATGTGAAACCAAACCCGAAATCCAGGGGGTGGTAACCACACACCCCCTTGGTAGTCCGTGTCACAAAAAAAGCTTGGTAGCCCTAGGGTTAACATTTATCGGAATGCTAACTGAGCTTCAGAATTTACCTACCTTTTGAGGGCGAGTTTATCTTTCTGCACCTGGCCATGAAGCTTTCTGTTGACAGTGTTATCGACTTGATATCGCTATCCGAAATTCATTATGTGGCGCAGACGAATGCGCTTCAGCTTCTTTGAATTGTTAGGAGCACACGTTAGTAACCCAGTCATCTCCTCACCAATCAGTGAACAGCTTCGGATAATAGAATCCAAATATGTCAACGTGAGTTCCGTGTAAGAAATCGTAATTGTTACCTCCAATATGGTTTGGTCCCACAAACACAACGTTTGGTGGATAGTAGCCCTTTAAGGTTTTAAGGAATTCTTCCACCCATCCTTTTGTCTGCAGTGCTGTGTCGTCGTTTATGCGACAGAAATAATCGACGTTGTCGAGAAATGCTTCCAACATGGCGTCATTCTGAGCCCAGGTTGGTTTTCCAGTGTGGCTGCACTGGACAAAGTGTATGCCCGCTTCCATGTACCAGGGACATTGCTTTCTAAAATGGAAGTAAACGCATTCTGGAATGCTTTTAGGAAACTCGAATTGGCGAAGACAGGATCGGTTTTGTCATAGGCAAAATAAAACTGGAAATTATATCCAGAGGAAACGGTAGAACAGAAGGAAGGTAGGAGTGTGGTGAATAGTGGAAGAATTTTTGGCTATATTCTGTTCATTTATTCCTATAGTTCTTTTTGAAGTAATCGTTAGGCCTATATACAGGATTCCCGTCACAAAGAGAAGCTTCTTTTTGACTAAGATGAAATGCCAAGTGTTTCTGATCCAGTTTGGCATCATCGCGACTGGCTGCTTGACTTCAAAGGCTCATGAAAGTGGAAAGAGTCTCTAGAGTGAACTAACTTGGTCATTTACATGACTAATGTACAATGTACTAGAGATTTGTACCACTTGTGTGGTGCCAGCTTTTGTGTTAACTTCCAAACTGCACTTCGTTGATTCTTGCGAATCTGAAACTTTGACAAAATCTGTTATTACATTGAAGAGGAAAACATCCGCCAACAGTAATGTCATATATAACACACATGAAGCCCATAATGACAATATTTCCATATGGGTTTCATAGATCTCCGACCTAACTGGACCATATGTAGGACTTACGAAGTCAACATGGTGATATTGCTTTATATGTCTTGCATTGGACCCATTTACATAGGCCTATATATATATATATATATATGCATATAGGTCTATGTATTCAATTCAATTCAATTCATTTTTATTGATCCCAAACAACAAACAACAAAACAAGACAAATCAAGCAATCAAAAATTAATGTAGTATAGTGAACAAACGAATAATAACGTAACGTAGGAGTATTGATTACAGGTATTTTTAAGTCCTAGTTGTGTGCTGTTGTCACTGGGAACAATAGGCACTCGAAAGGGACTAAGTCCCGCTGAGAGGGAGCCTGTTGTTCAGGAGTAGGAGGGTAATCGATGGCGGAATTAATGTAAGTTGAAAGCAACGATTTGGATCAATCCATGCAGCCACATACAGTTCTTGAATGTATCATGAAAACATTTACGGTATGGAAACATTGGTATAACATATATATATTAAAAAAGTTGGAGTCCTTCTAAACTACATCTTACTAAAAAAAACTAAAATATGAACTACATCTTAACTAAAAAACTAAACTGTGAACTCTGCTGCACGCGCACGTAATAACGAGTACCTGAAATGACTGTGACAGGACGAAGGTCTTATACTGAACGGAAGACTGTTCCACGAGAAAAGTCCCTGGAACCTAATAGACATTTTCCTAGTGTTCGTTCTAGCATATATACTTCTATAGTCATGCTTGGATCTCATACAAATATTATGTGGAACTTGGTCAAAATAGAAAGAGAATGAGGGAGGAAGGAGATTGTTATGGTACTTGTACATGAATTCACAAGTCTGCATGAATCTGAGTTGAATAATGTTTAACAAGTTATATTGAGCAAATAGAGGTTTAATGTGTGAATTTACAGGGGATTTAGTTACAACACGCATTGCTTTTTTATGGGACATTATGAGGCTGTTTAAGTTAGTAATGTATGTGGAGGTCCAAATAATGTTCCAGTAGGTTAAATAAGGGTAAATAATTGTGAAGTACAGGTTAAGTAATATATGAGAGGGTATTACATGTGAGATTCTTTTTAGTATACCGATATTTTTAGTGATTTTTTTATTAATTTCCTCAATGTGGACTTTCCATTTCAAATGCTGGTCGATGTATATATACTCCGAGAAATTTGGTTGAAGTGACCTGGGGATAGTTTTATCATCAATGACCAAGTCATTAGGAGTTGGTGGAGGCTGTTTTTTATTTGATCTAAATAGGATTAGGTTTGATTTGGATAAATTTAAGGAGAGCTTATTGGCCCTAAACCAGTCGCTTACTGATTTTAGTTCGATATTTGCAGTTATAAAAAGTTGCTCATATGAGGAATTAGACAGGAAGACATTTGTGTCGTCAGCAAATAGGATAAAGTGTAGCAGTGACGTAGAATTAGGAAGATCATTGATAATATATAATAAACAAGAGGGGCCCTAGTATGGAACCTTGGGGAACACCGTAACTAATGGGTAGGCGGTTGGACAGACAGTTATTACATAGGACCTGTTGTTGGCGATCAGTTAAATAGCTCCTAAACCAGTCAAGTGCTCGATATACTGATACCGTGAGTAAGAAGACCATATTGAAGTATTGAAATGGGGGCTTCACATGTCCAACATACGGCGCTGCTGTGTGGAAATTTGTCTCCAATAAGTGTTTTAACGACCCTGCCGGACCTTCTGCCTAAAAGTTGCATAGGCCTATTTGACTTAAATGCTTAAATGTATAGGGAGGGGGTACGTCGTCCTTCACTTTCGTAAATTTGAGTCACGTGAACATTAGCAAAGTTTGAGAAGATTTAACGTTTTAGTTTCGCATTTACACGTGACAGTTTTGCTGCGCTACCTCCATCGCTATTATTTAAAAAAACTTTAAAGATATGTAATATCAAATACCACATATAGCGTATCACCAATCAAAAGTTACAACAGTTTACATATTTAGAATAGACCGGGGGATTTCGAACCCCCAGGCTTTATTTTTTTATCTGAATGCTTCCCCTCGGACTAGTATTGATCTATAGACCATTACCTTCGAATTGATACTGAAGAAGAAACTTTTGCATCTATTTGAAATGACTGGAGAAAATACACATATTTCCCATAGGCCAGAGGGGGTTTTCGGGCCCCACACTTCACAATTTTTTATCTGCATGCTTTCCCCTCGGACGAATATTGATCTACAGACCATTACCTTCAAATTAGTAGTGAAAACGAAACTTTTACATCAACTTGAAATGACTGAAGAAAAATGCACGGGAACGTTCCTCCACTAATACCAAACCGACGACAAAGTCAGCATCAGCGAACCAATACTATAGTCTACCCAAACAGATAGCAATAGTTCTGATTAACACTACACCTACATTAAAATTCTTTAGCAACTTGGCGTCTTGTTCAGTGTAATATATGCCTACTACAGCAGCCTACTTGTCCATATAGGCCTAAGTACTTACCAATATCAAAATAAATAGTTATTAATAATTAGGTCGGTTCGTAAGTACCGTAACTACGTTAATGCATGTATATATTAGTGTGGTCCAAAAAATTAACATTTGGAAATGCATTGCTCCACAAGGCTGCCCTTGTTACACATAAAAACATGAGTCTGTATGCAAAATTTTGGAAAGATTGGATCACATTAGTGGCGTCACTAGGGTTGGTGTCACCCGGTGCGGTAACTCATTATTATTATATTCGTTTAACCCTAGGGCTACCAAGCTTTTTGTGACGTTGGCTACCAAGGGGGTGGAGACGACCCGCTGGATTTCGTGTTTGGTTTCACATATCATAACTTGTAACATAGCAATGGATTCAGCATTCATTTCTGCACAGAATGGTATATTTAGTTGTACATTATGTGAATGCACCCTCGAAATTACATTACTTTTAACAACGGAACCCCTTAATTAGCGATTTTTATATTTTTGCGTACATTTTGTACTTTTTGGATTAAAAAATATAAGATTATGTGTGTTTTGAAACTGATCTATGTCACATACATCCCTACACATGTTTATATACGTATAAATATACATCCATACATATATATCCATACATATATATCGGTTTACGTTGTAATGCTGTATTCAGCCATTTTCACACAGATTACGCGTATTATTATTTATTTTGATCACTTCCGGTATTCAAAAGACAAAGATGTAGGTATGTAAATGAAGCCCTACATTCCTCTAAAGAATGGTATCTTTGTTTCTCTTCCAGGAAGACAAATAAATACGCTACAGACAAAAAACTAAGGGGAGTGCTTCCACTCAGCCATTTGTCATGCATATTACGCGTATTATTATTTATTTTGATCACTTCCGGTTTTCATAAGACAAACATATAAGTATGCAAATAAAGCCCTGCATTCCCTCTAAAGAATGGTATAATTGGTTCTCTTCTAGGAAGAATGGTCAATAAGCTATAGTCGAAAAGCTAGGGGGTCGTATCAACCCCCCTCTCGTACCTCGGGTATATCGGGTGTAACTTTTGAATGGCGTGAGATATCACCATGATGTTTACCTCAAAATGTGCGCAAATGATCCTGCTACAGCTTCCTAAATTATCAAAATTATATTCCACATGGAACAAGTTTTCGAAACAAAAAACCTAGGGGTCGTAATAACAACCCCCCCTTCCTTTGGTAGCCCGAGGGTTAATGGTACACACACAAAACAGCTGACACACCGCAACTGATTAAAATACAAAGTTGGCAGCCAACAACGGCGCCCATCCCACAACGACTCTAGCCTATGATGTTAAAGTCACCACGACAGACAGAGTCATCTACGGCAAACGCCGCCCGAAACAGACAAGGCACCAGCGACGAACTCCAACGCGCACACGAAGAGCCCAACCGACGGTTTCTCGTCCGATGTTGACAGTTGCACCGCATATGTAAAGAGTCCACCGGGCCGAGTAACATCGATGATCAAGAACACGTGGCATCACTTCGACACGGTCTTCGGTAGTTGGCAGAAGATGCAGCAGCGGCATGGTGGCACCCCATGTACACCTTCCCTTTCCAGACCAAGCAGAATCCTTAGAAATGATATTTGTACTAATGTTAGGCTACCCGTAAATCGTAATTCCTGAATATAACAGAATGTAATGGTAAAAATAGTGATATTGACAACTAGCAGAATTAAAATATTACAAATGCATATTTTGTTTATTTTATTTCTTATTTTAATCATTTACCATCAAGTCAGCAGTTACATCATTAAAAATCAAATTAGCAAATATTGGTGGACTGTGGAGGGCGATGAAGGTGCCTGCAGCCTCCTTATAAAATAATGTTTAAAGAATACAGAAAATTATATTATAATTTATAATAACTAGGGCCTACAGTAGTGTCAATAATTGGTAAATTTTATATAATAAGGAAAAATATATTGGAAATTTTGGCTGATTATTTAGTAAAAAACTGTAATATAGGAATATCAATTAAAATCACGTTAGCAATTAAAATATTGATATAAGGCAATATACTCATAAATGAAATAATAAAAAAGGAACAAATACGCAAGCATTTCAGCACTTAGTGAACATCTCGACTAGATCAGAAATTTCCTTTCCTAGCTTTCAAGACTGCGAACTTGTGAATCACTTAATCGAAATCAGTGCCTTTTGGCAACAGGCAACTCAATTTCAATTGATAATATCGGAAAATCGGAACGCCTTGACTGTCCCATGGTAGCCTAGCTCGTAAATGAGTCATTTTCTGCTATTAAATCTATTAGACATTTCTGTTGTCACAACGATTTTTAAAATAAAACTCGCCATAATTATTATTTCAAATCAATTATTTCTATGAATTTACTATTGAGGAGATTATTGTTTCCATGGTTATTTAGGATATTATGCTTTACTGTTTATTTTATCTGCTGCGTTTGAATTTGAAAATTGTCCACTCCGTTACCATCACTTTCACATAGGGTCGAAAATAACATAATAGAAATACGACTACAAATGATCGTTTTTCAAAAACTTTATGTGTTTCGTAAACAGCATTGAAACGCTCTGATTTAATTAGTTTCTCATTAATGAAACAGTACTTATTGTGGCTAAATGAATTATTTTCAGCTGAAATAATATCCACTCCGTTACCGTACATAAATCTTTGCACTACTACTTACTTACCAACATCTGGGTCTGGTGCAAATTAGTCAGACCATTTATGACGTCTGTGCTTGTGTATAATTTGTTTATAATATGGTGAATTTTCGAATAGATGCGGTAATTGTTTGGTTTGAAAGGTGTAACCTGCGCATGATACGTTTAATAGGCGTCCACTCCGTTACAAAGAATGAATCTACATTGAAGATGCTCATGTAGTCAACAATTATCAGGTTTCATCTCCTAAATTAACAAAATTGATATATTGAAAAATGTGGTACGAAACGTGGGCGATAATAAGTTTATTTCATGGTATGTTGAAATTGTCCACTCCGTTACCTGTGCACTCCGTTACATCTTACACAGTAACGTATTGGATATTTTAGTAACGGAGTGGACATGTAATGGTAACGGAGTGGACATTTCTTTAAAAAATATGTTTTATTACAGCAATAGCTTCACAGATATTTTTTACTCGTGTGTGTTAAGATAGAATTAATTTTCCTTTTATATATCTTCATAACTATACATGTGTGAAACATAACTACAAAGTTTTGTGGATTTAATTGTAGAGTAAAAGTGGCGGTAACGGAGTGGACATTTCTTTTAGTGCAAGACAATGCTGTACTGCATGTTACTGACTCACACTGAGTTGATATTATGAGTTTACTAGAAATGTAGATAAGTGACACAATATAGTTCAGTGTAACATGTAGTTATTTGGTGTTGCTTTAGTTTTCATTAAACTTTATGGAAAAGCAAGTTTGGTAACGGAGTGGATATTGCTAATTTGGGTGTTGTCAAAATTCTTGTAAAAACTGATGAAACTAGGATATTAGTGTGCAACAGAACCCATATTTCTTAACTGCATACACTACTGGTCAACATAAGATGAATAAATTATTTATTTGAAAGAAAACAATTCTTGCATCTCCAAAAGTGAAATTGATCTAATAGCAGAAAATGACTCAAATAGTTCTTTATAAGTTTAGGCTTTGAAAAGCTTCTCTCACATAAAGCCAAAGTCAACAGATCGTCAGAAATAATTTTAGGCTTACTGAAAGGGCTGGGGGAGAGTCCACGAAGCCCCATTCAGCAATGAATGTCAAAACGTCTTATATTGCCCAATCTTTGGCTTACTCCAGATTAATCTCTGCTGCTTTCAGAAGCCTTCTCAGCCTTGATATTTCTATTAATAGTGTACTCTCAGACACTTCATCATAGAAAGTAATCAATTTTGGAATGGACACCTTCAACTCTTCTTCAGAGGCAGCTATCAGACTATTCACTTGAACAGTCTCAGACATGGCTGCTACTTTTTGATGGCTTGTTCAATTGAATGCTTCACCAGGTGATTGTGCTTCTCGTTTAGAGAAAATCCTAGTGCCTCTATAGCTTTTTCACCAAGTTGAAGCATTATTGTAATTGGGTAATATTGACCGCACTGACCCAGTGGCGTAACGGGGAGCGAAAATTAGCTTTGAGTGTTAAGTAGGCTACTATACGACATAAATTGTACTATTCAATTCAATAATTCAATATAATTATTAAGTTTAAAATAAGCACAATTTGGTTTTCAGTTTAAAATGTGGCAAGAATATAGTCAGCGACGTAGCAAGCTATAGGCCTAATTGCGCCCTGTGCCAAACGCAAACTAGCGCCCCCACCCCACCCTTTCCCAAAGATCAATTTAACCAATAACGACGTAAATAAATTATTATGCAAATTGTGAGAACATAGCCTAGATAAAATAAATGAAAATATATAGATATAGGCCTACGATGCATTGTAATGTAATTTAACAGTTCTGAGCGGCTATTTACTAATATTTTCCAACAACTCAACGAGAATTTAAAATAGACCATTAGACCTGCATAGGTAGATGTATCTTAGTATCTATCTATTAATATTAGGCTATTATATAACAACATACACACCATTATTTTGTTATTTCATTTTATTAAAATTAATCTTTTCATTCATGATTGCTATTTCATATAGAGTCTAAGCATATTTGACGATAAAGTAAGTATAGTCTCAAAGACAAGATGACTGGAGACAAATTGCATAAGTATTGTTTCCGTGGCTCATCCTTATTAGAATTGTAAGAATGGATCAGAGCCACTCCACGTTCTGCTCAGTCATTGACGACCATCGACATTTGCCTTCATCGACTGGAAAGTAGGGTCCAGTGGTCAGGGAGTAGAAGCCTTTGATAGGAAGGCTGTAGGTTATTCTTGACCCTGGATGGTAAGAAGATCAAGCAGTTTTAAATATTTCTTTGTGACATACGCTTCCAGTGGAGTCTCGTGGTCGAAGGATTTCCTGTCCAGACGCTACATGGATAGCGGATTAGGTGGATGAGTAAGATTGTATTACCAGAGCAACCTCGATGTCATCAACGACACGCTTAGCCTATCAAAGAAAGCGCGTGGCTATAAGGTGTTCGAAGAAATACTAGAGATGACGACTGAAAGAGTTAATTTAAATCGAACTCAAACTGTAACTCCTTGAATCAGCAGAAATCTTGGCTCATACAACTTCCAGTGCTTGCGAAAACCCGAATCCACACGCTGTGCGGGATTCTAGCTATCTCCCGAATTACCAACACAGCGACTATTGTTGCTTTCATGGCATCACCAACTGTAAGTCCATTCTGTTAATGAAACACGAAATTCCTCAGGATGCCCCATTTTTGGGAGTCCAGACCCAAGAATGTGCTTGTCAGGCATCCCTAACAGCCAACATTGATAGGACGATAGGAACAATATATTCCTAAGGTGCTTTACAGGAGCTTCCTGAAAACCTCTGAGTGCGGAACTCATGATTGATGCCAGTTCTGTCTCGTATGAGCTTTTATTGCAGAAAGTGAGGAAAAAACGTGCTGTAAGCTTATTTTATAGGCCTATTCAAGGCTGGCTTCACAGATAAAAAATACTCGAATCATGCTAAATTAGCAGCATACAGAGTAATATTGAACAATCCAATTGTATATGAAACGAATTGTAATGAAAAGTTGGCATGCAAAATTTTGTTTTATTTGTAAATAAGCTTATTTTTCTTTTATTTACTTAAATACAGTTGGCATATTGATCATGATTTAGAAAGATGGTGCTTGATGTTCATGGGTGCTAATTTTAATTCATAATGCAGCTATAAACGCGACAGATGCGCAATTTTTGCAATTTCTTGAAAAAGTGTCAAAACCTAGCGACCTCTAAACATGCTCAGTTCTCTTCAAATTTTATCAACACAGAGTCTTCTAGTCAAGTGTAACAGTGGCACTAAGTGGCAGCCTTGTGGAGCAGCAAATTTTGAAAAAATATTTTTCCCATGTAAGTTTGGACCACACTAGTGTATATAATGTAATGTAATTAGTAATAATTTTTTTAGCACCGCTCACAGCCGTGGCCATTCAGTAGCGCTTCCAGTGGGAAAACCCCGAGAGAAGAAATAAGTTTTAAGAGAAGAGATGAAGACAATGTGAAGGGAAGGGTATTCCATAAGGAGGGCAAAGGAGGAGGGCGAAGAATCGAGTTTGAGCAATAGTGGTCCTAGCTGGTCCTATGAATATGTAGGCGATCTCTATTAAAATTCTATCTGAATTTTCAATGTTGTATAGTTTATAGACTACGTAATACGTAGGCTATGTCTCCAATAGCATTGTCTTCCATACAGGTAGAATCCAGCCAATGTAGTTCAATGTAAAGTCGAGTATGGATTACCGAAGCTTATTATTAGATATTTGAATCTAATAAACCGAAACTAAATTGTTACCGGTATGCATAGTTCCATGATTGTGTTGCGACGGTTGCGCTGAACATAAAGAACATAGACATCCAAACGTACAGCTGTAGAGCCAATGGATAATTTGCAATTTTTACATTACATTTCATTGCACACATTACATTACATTGTAGTACATAAATTTTGTTTCATTTCGCAATTGGGTAGTTCCTTTAAACGCGCGTTGTCCCTTCGCCACAAAACTGAAAGAAAGACAAAAATCGATAAAGACCATGAAATTTAATAACATAGACAAAAAACTTTCCTAAATCACACAGTTGTGTTTGACCAGAATGAACCGCTACTGAAATTCTATCGTTGTTTGTGTCAATAAATTAATAATCCAGAAAATGAAGTACTGAGCGCTCAGCAGGGACGTAGCGAGACTTAAATTCAAGAGGAGGCAACTTCACAGACCATTGGCAAAATCCTGGTCATTGGGGGTCATTAGCCAATCGAAGTACTGAAATGA
The DNA here is from genome assembly GCA_020284085.1 of Aporrectodea caliginosa. NCBI lineage: Eukaryota > Metazoa > Annelida > Clitellata > Crassiclitellata > Lumbricidae > Aporrectodea > Aporrectodea caliginosa. The sequence goes on along the minus strand of JACEVL010000543.1, from coordinate 478,664 downwards.
ATATAAAAAAACTCCTCGTGCCTCAATGTAGCTATGCCTATGGCGCTCAGTTATCAAAAAAGAATTCTATCAAATTAAAGTACTTAGAAAAGCATCTCCATGTCCAGGGAATAAATAAATATATTATCCAACTGTATTTGGAGTTTCCGTTTAAATAATTAGAAGTATAATTAGGCCTATTTGTTTATATCTTACTACAGCTGCGTAAAATAAAAGCAATGATAAAAAGCCGCGTAGTTCATGTGCATAAAAATAGAATGTGAAAATGAAGAAGTGTCGGTTATATGAGAAGCCGCGTGGCTTCGAATTCTTTTTTCATCTAGAAGATCTAAGTGAAATACTTTTCGATTCCAGATCGAACAAAGTCCGGTTCCATATCTTCCAGTATTTTCCAGACTTCGAGGTCACCGTTACTGACCATTTCCAGTGCGTCCTCGTTGTATCCGAAGGACCTGGCGTCATCGATTGCCTGTTGTCGCATGACGTCCTGGGGCGTCAAGAGGTACTCCATCCAACGGTCGAGCATCGTGGTCAGTACATCAGAGAAGTCGACTGACCTATACGCTGGTACTCTCTGATGAGAGTGGCAAGCGTCGCTGGGTCCGGTTCCTCGTGTTAGTCGTTCCTGCTCCATAGCTCTGCCATTTGTGGTCGGATCGTGGCAATGGTCCCTTGAGGCATTGGCTTTTTTATCAACGTGCGTCTTATTGTCATCCAATTCCGACTTTAATCGGTATCTTTTACAAGGACGGTTGTCCATCTTCTCAGAGCTATGAAGTTTATGGTCAAACTCGCCTTTCCCGGATTTCCCCAGGTCTCTGAGTTTCTTGGACTTTCGAGGACGCCGGGGCTTCTGCATTTCCTCTGCGCCGTTCAGTCTGATATCTTTTCCAGTCGGTTCGCGTTTCTCTTGCGCTGTCCTGTTCAATGAAAGGGTGTGGCGCGCTTTCTTGGAGTCAAGACCGTTCACCGTTTCTTCCGACATTTCGACTGGGCTTCCGTATTCCAGTTGACGCTTGACCGGTTTACGACGCCGTATCTGTAGGTCTTCGAGTGTAAAGGGGTCGAAGGTCACCTTCAGGTGGTCCTGCTTCTTGCCAATCCATTTGGTGCCGTGCTTTGGTCTGGCGCTGGTCGTTTTGATATCGGAAGCTGCGCAGAGACTCTGCTGCGTTCGGACGCAGTTGACCGATGCAGGTGGAGAGGAGAAGAGGTTCTGGCGAACGGGAAAGTCTTGTCCGTCGAAGGCAGAGGCGCTGGATACGTCGCACGTCTTTGCAATCTGTTTAAACAATTGCCACAAATAGTTAGGCCTAGACATCGCTAGACAGATCCAACAGTTAACTTATTAACTCGTGTGATGACTGTTTGAGATGGAAAACGATGTGCTAGGTGCTACGGAATGCAATGCATTTCATTCTGCATTACTATAATTACGACAGACAGCGCAATAAAAAATACACGATGGCGATAGTAAAATGACAATGGTAATAATGATAATGATTAAGAAATTGATGACAAGAAGACTGCTAATGACGATGACGATGATTATTATACATAATATGGAATGCAATAGAAACTTTATATCACGACTCCTTTACAAAGACATGTATTGACAGTGTTAAATAACACATGGGCGGGATTGACAATTTGGCCCCCATGGCTTGTCGACCTAGAACTAACCGAACTCTACAATAGCATTATCTGTTTTCAGTTGCGGTTTTGTCAACTTGAATTTCTAATAATCGAATCAATCATCAATCAATCATAGAATTTATATAGCGCCTCTTCAAGGACTCTACTCAGAGGCGCTCCCAAGCCAGGCCTGATCATACAGAAAAGTCTTCAATTGGGCGTAGAAGGAAGCCGAGTGAACGCGAGGAGATAACCGAAGTAAAGATGGTAAGACATTCCACGCTGTTGGACCAACAACAGAGAATGCTCGGCGCTGCATGGTAGCAGTGCGGGCAAGTGGAACCAAGAAGTCACCCCGAGAAGAGGAACGGAGGGCTGAGCGACCCTTACAGGAAGAAGAGAGAGAGAAGATGGTGCATAAGTAGCGAGGAGCTGAACCCAAGACACTTTGCCAGACAAGAGAGCAAAGCCGATATAGGATACGCTGCCGGAGGGGAAGCCAGTGTAGAGTATGATGCATGTAGGAGGATACGCTACCATAGCGAGGAATGGAACCAACCAGGCGCGCCGCAGACCGAATATTGAACCAACCAGGCGCGCCGCAGACCGAATATTGATGATGATGTTATCTCATCAGCTTTGCGTGGAAAAGCAACAACAAGTAAAGAGTAACTTATTTGATAACAACAATACCGCTGTAAAATGATCGAATGCGTTCGAATATTTTAAAATAATTTGAAAACAGCGATTTTATACGAGGAAACGGTTACCTCGTGTTCGAACAGCGTTGTTTCTGGGCCGTTTTCGTGCGGGAAGCAGAATTCGTTATCCCAGTCTTTGTTGGAAGGACTCATCAGATGGAACTCCGCGAAGTCCAGGGTCTTTTCCAGACCCGTCTGGATAAGGAAAGGACTTGGAAGAATCATTCCAGTCTGAGCGCTGTCCAAGGAACCCGAAGCAGGTCTCTCTGACAGAAAAGGTGTCTGGTCGTCGCAAAATGTTGATAGACCTGACGTGATGGTAGAGTTGCCACCCATGTCTACCTTAAACAGTTGGTATTTGCTCGTGGAAGGTCCTACTTTCACTCCATGAGAGGAATCACAGTCTGGATATGCAGAATTGACACATCTGTTCGCTCTGCCAATTGAGTTTTGCTTATTGGTAGAAGAAGAGCTCCACGAGGCGCGCAGTATGTGATTTCTTGCCTGTGTTGAAGAACTGCTCTCGTAGCCGCCAACCGTAGTTCTGCCTTCTTTGTGAGCATCCACTTTCTGAACCTTCACAGTAAATGCGGATGGTGCCAAGAACTTCGAAACTTCCGTCGTCTTAGAACCGTGACTGTCACAGTTCTTCAAGTCGCAGATGCCCTGTGCGTCGACGGAACGTCCGTTCATCTTATCACCCAGTCCGGCTGCTACATCGCATTCCACCTGCATCACCTCTTCGCACATCGCTTGCATTAGGTCACTCATCGGGTTCAGATGTCTTAGGTTCATATCGTCTCCAACCGATTCAGACGACATCTTTGAGACTTGTGAAACGTTCGATTCCAATCCACTGTACATAACACTCCCAAGTTTCTGCTTCGTCAGCATAGGCAAAACCGGAAGCGTGCAGTTTCCGGTTTCGAGTCCTCGTCCTCTTTTAGCTGATGACGAATAGTCTTGGTCTTCGAGGAACATGGCCGACGACGATGATGACAGCGGAAGTGCTACTACGCTTCGACTGACCAAGATGTCCTGCAGCGGGTCCAGTTTCAGCGCGGCCCTCAAGCCCTGAACCGGCCCGAGAATCGGTTTGCGTCGGGGCGAGGTAGCTGTTGAACAGAAGACAAAGTGACGCCGAGTCTTGAAGGACAGTTCGAGGACATTGTTCTTTCGCTGTGACATGTCGCCAGGTGACTCCGATGCAGCAGATCCTGGTTCTAGTCTGTCTTTCATCTCCATTTTACATAAGTTCTGATAAGTCTCTCTAACAGCTAAAACAAACAGCAGATATAAGTCTATGTTAAATTACAGGCCAAAGTTTAGTTAAACTATTTTATTTTAGTTGAAAAATAGTTGAAGTTTAACTTTAAAAATTAGTTTACTACCCATCACTTACAATATGTTTCTTTATGTTTAGACACTCATTTCGTTATAAATTTGATGCTGAACCAATACATGTATAGGCTTGATTTCATTGACCGTTAAAATTTTTTATGCCAGTGGAAGCAAATCTATTGAAAACTATATTGAGTCTGTGACATCTTCAATCGCATGCATCAAAAAGTTAGTCGATGGTTTGGGAGTCACTTATTGCGAAAACCAGAATAAAAACCAATGGTTGGAAACAGAGGCAACGGTGACCGGCTTTAGATATGTTCCAAGTATTCAGCCGAATAGGGCCACCGATTTTGCAGGGCCAACAAATTCTTGATCGCGGTTTATGGTCATACAGAAATTGGCTGGAATGCAGGAACGGAGGCTGAGTGATGAGAAAACAGGGAAGGTCGCCAAAGTAATGTTACAAAGGATAAGCTAAACATAATTATGTCGACCTGGATGCGTTTAAGCGAAAACCAGTTATGGCAATGGTAATTGCAAATTTATATAGCGCTACTTCAAGAGAGTAATTGCTCGCATATTAAATTACACTTTTTGGCTGAGTGTAACTACACGCTTGTCTCAGACAGCATTATAATTGTATCAAGAATTATAATTATAATAAGCATTACAATTACAATAAGCATTACAATTACATTAAACATTACAGTTATATTAAGCATCATAGCAAGCATTACGATGGCATTAAGCATTCTAATTAGGCCTATATTAAGCATTATCAGTTTGTGCTGGCGTAAGTTGGAACGTAGGCGGTAAGTCTTGTTACGCACTGGCCCTGTGTCTAGGACGTTGGAATTAGGCTAGTCTATTGTCAATTAAAAGGCCGATGAGAACGAATTGGGCGCCTGTCATAAATATACTCCAACTAGGACATGGCAGCTTTACTGTTACCTACACTATAGGCCTGCGAACCATTAGTTGCTAAGATGACGAAGAAAGTAAGGCATGAAAAGCGAGAAATTAAAGAAGTAATAAAGCCAGTTATCTACTTCCGGTGTTTAATATTCACTCTGTCGCGGATGTTTGAGAACGCAAATCAAAGAACATTGCGTGTCAGTGGTTAACATAAGCAGGCCTAACGTTTATACGGACAGTTTCATTGACGCATATCAGATTGCGGGCCCCCGCAGATTGCTCTTATGATTCCTCTGGCAAAGCTTCGTACTTTATCAGGCTCCCTATTTCTCAAAATTGGGCCTGGCTTCCGCAGTTGGAGGCCCTGCAGGCATAGTTAGGGTGCTGGTCAAGCTCTTCAAATAACAGGCCTATTTCAGCCCATCTACTTTGACCACAGTGAAAGGCTAACGACGTCTGCTTCCTACTTAAGGCGCCATATAAATTCCGCCACAAAGGCCTATTTCCAAAAATCTTTTCTGCAGCTTTCAAGTCAAGGTAAACATCGTCTTTCTGTTAGTAGGCTCAGATGAATGGGCTGCGATTCGTTGTTAGCTGGATAGCGGCTACCGTTCAAAAGATAGGCCTACTATCAGAAGACAAAACAATTCCACCTGTGTAAACGATTCTGATAATATGAAAAGGTGAACGGGCCTACTAAACGTTCCATCGCTGACGGTATAACAGCTTATGAAACCAGTCTCTTAATGCTCACGCGATTCCTGGCATCAACGAACTCAGTTAAAACAAACAGCTGTATTTTACATGTGTTATATTTATTATTTATATATAATATATATAAATTATATTAATATGTTTGTTAGCTTGTATCTTGTGTGCACTTCTTCTTTTGGTTCTCTGCCTTCCTAGGCAGGTTCGTACGTCCAATGTCACCATTCATCACGTTGTCTGGATGAATGGCGAGATTTAAACATCTAAACTTTACACTGACATTTATAAATTGCGTGAATTTTGAACTTTTTGCCATGAATTCCTACTATGCCTTATCATGGTGCTTTGCAGATATGTTTTCATTCGAAGTGCACTGGACGATCGTTCTGAAACGATCTGAAATTTCAGCCCACTGACTTTCGGAATTAAACGCTGAAAAGTGGAGTGCAACAACTTGAATTTAATTCTTTTCTTAAGTCGGTACCCAGCCCAGATGTTGGATGCTATAAGTGACTAACTAATTATTCAGTCCAAAAATGAATAAAGCTGTAAATGTTATGGTGGTTTGCGAGCTACTAGAGCTACTATTCTGAATCGGGCAAGTTGGAGATGAGGTCGCGCGGTGTGCTACTGAGTGATGAACGTCTAATACTTTGTTCAGTATTTTCCTCGGCACCTGCTCTTGCCCGAAAAACAGGAATGCCCGACATTTGGGGGCACTTGCCCCCTCTGACCCCCGCTTCCTACTCCAATGCGTGCAGCAGAGATGAGCACCGAGCGTATTCAGTCCAGCTGAAAAGTTGGCAGACCCGCCAGTAGGCTGTTGCAGTAGTCAACCCTGGATACCATAAAACTGTTGACCAAGATGACGACGGTTGAGGTTGGAATGAATCTGTAGATGGTTTTAATACGACGCAGTTGGTAAAAACAACCTCGAACAAGTTGACTTACATGGGCCGTCATGGTCATACAGCTGTCAAAGTGAACTCCAAGGTTGCGAATGGTGACAACTTGGTGGACTTCTGCGTCACCAAGGGCGAAGGTACTGCCGTCAAGTAGATGGCGACGCCGGAGGATGGTGCACCATAGGAACTCAGACTTTGATGCATTGAGTTTGAGACAGTTGGATGTCATCCACCCTGAAATGCGATCGATACACAGCAGCACTCTCCGTTTCAGTTCAGCCGTTTGTGATGGTTCACAGACGAAGTAAAGCTGTGCATCGTCTGCATAGCAGTGGTGGAGGAGGCCATATGCTTCTATAATTCTCCCCACATCTGACGTACATAGTACAAAGAGGAGAGGACCGAGCACTGATCATTGTGGAACACCGCAGTTGACCAGCCTAGGTGGCGGCTCCTCGATCCTCTGCTAACTGGACGGATAGTGCGCCCTTTTATGTAGGATTCAACCAAATTGAGCGTTCTGTCCTTGATTCCAAACGAGCGCGACAGTCAGTGTGTTAAGATGTCGTGGTCGACTGTGTCGAATGCAGCCGACAAATCAAGTAGTGATAGAAGCGCAAGTTGGCCTGAATCCAGGGCCGTAAATCTGTTTCAACATGTTGGAATTTAAAACTGCCTCTTCGAATTTCGAAAGTGTGTATATTTCCCTTACGAAGCCCATAACCGCATTGCGTAAAAATCCCGTAATTATTTAATTAATGCATCGAGCAAAACAATATTCCAAACTTCCGCTAGGGGGTAATGACTGATTCCAACTACTAGGTTTAATTATACACTAGGCTAGTGTTACAAATTTTTGTCTGTTTGCGCTGCTGCACGTGAGTTCAAACTGCCATAATGACACATCTTAGGCAAATCTGTGGGGAGGGAATTCTTTCATGTTCTCTTCCCAAGCTTAAGCGTGGGGATGGAAATCCCACCCTTCCTCACCAGGATTCACGGCCCTGCTTGAATCTATGGCATTGATTAAGTCCGAGCGCAGTCTTGGTGGAATGGCCACGCCTGAAGGCTGATTGAAATCGAGGCAGAAGGCGAGATTCAGACAGGTACTCGGTCAGGTGATGGTTGGCTCAAGTACTTTTTGATACGAACGTTAGATTTGAGACCGATCTGAAGTTGGCAGGTGACGATTCCTCGGTTCCAGCTTTCTTTAGAATATATATAGTAGCTAAGTAAGTAAGTATCATGACTAACGGCAGCTGAAAATATCTTACCGTATTTATTTTTAAGGAACATGGGTGTCCCATAGCATTGTATCTCTCTGTTGGACATGATGGCTATACGGTCTCCCAGTAGATCGGCTTCGTCCATGTAGTGTGTCGATAGAATCATCGTCAGGTCCTTTCTCTGGCTCTGTAGAATGTCCCATGTCTGTCTGCGTGACTGTGGATTAATTCCAGAAGTCGGCTCATCCAGAATCACAAACTGTAAGTTATTGTAACGCATCATAATCATGTTCGTTGTTTATTGACAATAATTATAGACTAGTCAAACTGCAGAGCGGCTGGCGTGGCATGCGACTGCACATGGCAATAAGAAGCAAAATACAAGGGATATGTTACATTCTCTGTTATGAATAGTTTCTGTTTGTCAGTTTGAAAAGGAAAAGAGACCAACAGATATTAATTTATAAAATTTCATTGAAAATGTTAGAAATTAAATTGCAAACTGAATGGTGACATTCTAATTGCCATCAGCTGAGCGAGGAATTGGAGCCTTCGGTGTACTACAGCTGTCACACACCAAAGCAAGATGGTTCTTATACAGTAGATCTTAAGCCGTTCGACGAATGTGTCTAAAAAAAGATGTTGCGTATAATGCAAAGCGGTAGATTATTCTCGACAGCTGGTGCAATATTGCTGACTCTAACGTCTCTACGTCGGGACAATGCAGAACTACAGTGTCTGATGTCATTGAGAGATAAACAGTTTTGTGTGGCTGATCGAAGAGATGTGGACAGGGATGTTATTTCATTTTTTCAGGGGGCATAAAATTTCTGCGGAGGGGGAACTTGGCCCAGCTGTTAAGTTTTCTACTTAGTCTTCCAGTGTAAAACTGTGGTTAAATGACCCTTCTTTTTCTTATTTATTTCTTACTATATTTTATATTCTGCTATCCTAGACTCCAAGTGACGAATAAAAATATATTATTTCATCAAATGCACTAACACACTTATAATAGTTGATTTCCCCATCAAATTCATGGGGCAAATGCCCCTCCCCTCTCCCTTCAAATGGCGTCCCTGGAGGTGGATTACTGATAGCCCTGTAAAGAAGACGAATAACAAGTAGGCCCAATGAGTTGATTAGTTGAGTTCTTCGTGTATGATATAATTTATCGTGTAACTGATTCTGATACGCAGCCAATCTGACTCTACCAGGATCTGAGATGTGGTGAATTAAGATCGTTGCATCCAAATTATGTCTGAAGTTCTGTGATTGTTTACCTTGGAATCGGAGATGAGCGCAATTCCGACACTGAGCTTTCTTTTCTGTCCGCCTGAGAGCCTTTTAGCTGGTGCGTTGATTTTCTCTTCTAAGTGGAAGACCTTGATCATTTCATTCATCTCCAGTGAAGCCCTTTTTGTTAGACTTCCCTTTAGCTAAAATCAACAATCAGATCTGATACACCATTGCTCATTAAACAATGTTTCTTACAGAATTTGTCGGTGGAACATGTGATGGCGGTGTGTGAGTTGGGAAGCCGGAATGGGCGTAGCCAGGAAACAATCTCGGAGGGGGTTCAAAGATTTCGGCGGGGGTTCCATTGAAGATGGTCAGAAAAGTTGAGGTTTTTTGTATTTCGCATAATAATGATAATGACATAGTAATAATGCTAACTATGCAACGCAAACCCCTTCTCATTTACACACATGCATCTTGAATGTTGAGGCTATAATATTAGCCACTAGTTACTTACCATGGCAAAGAAGAGAAGGTGTTCCCTGACAGTTAGGGTATCAAAGAGTATGTCGTGCTGTGAACAGAGGCCGAGGTTTTGTCGAATTGTATCCATTCCTCGCGTTACATCGAAGCTGTTTATGAAGGCTGTGCCTTTCGACGGTGGCAGAAACCCTTCAAAACCAACAGACTCCGACTAGACATTCACACTCAAATTTACTTTAAGTAAATTATTTATAGAGAATAATATTATTATGCAACTATGGCTACATGTTGAGTCTAATTTCTCACGAGTTAACGTTATTGAGAGACGCGGTATGGATATGTACATGTAAGATATTTAGAGTTATCATTACTGCTAAATCCTATTCTCACCTTTTGTATTATGGACAACTAAAATGATACTGCTGACGAATCAGATGAAGATGACGATGTTGTGGTGGGAACGCTCTTGACGAGTATTTCGGAATAAGAAAACCGATGGAGGGAAAAAGAAAAGAAAAAGATAAGAAAATGAATAAAAACTAACATAAAAGGAAAAGGAGCAAAATCAAAGAGAAGTAGGAAGGAAAATGAACAAGAACAGAAACAGGAAGGTGAATATGAGCAAGAAGAATAAGAAAAAACCCAGAAGAAGAACAGGAAGAACATGCAGAGCAAGTAAAAGAACAAGAAGAAGAACAAAAAGGACACTTGTGAGGAGAAGAAAGACATTTTAGCCTAATAAATGAATATTGAATAATATTACTTACCTGTCAGCATGAACATGGTCGTTGTTTTTCCCGCTCCGTTGTGCCCCAGTAGAGCAGTTATGTTGCCTTCATAGATGTCGATGTTTAGGTCGTTAACTGCTGGATTCACCTTGGAACCGAAGCTCTACAGAAAAGAATTCTTTGCTAATAACCGGCAATCAATTCGCTCAACATACATTACACCACGTGACACATACATTGCCTCAAATCAAATCAATGCAGTCTAAAGGGCAATGTTTAAATCAAAGTTTTCAAAATCAGTGAATTCGTTTGGTCAAATGAATTTAGTTCAAATGGTTTATTGTTCAAATGTAATATGATCTTATTTCTTTTATAACGCTAATAACACAATGCTCAAGCCTCAAGGTATCAATTGATGACAGCTTTAAGTCAAATAGTCACATAGTCACGTAATGCGTTTCATGCGAATATTAATTTTTTTATATGAAATGACCATTTAAGTGCATTAGGCTAATGATCAATTATATTGTAACACTCATACCTTGATAAAATAATTATAGAGATTTTAACAGATTTTAACAGATTGATTGGCATCCTAACCTTAGTCAATCCTCTGATCTGAATCCCAGCTTTAGCATTCTGTGATGGAGTTTCAAAGTACGGTCTTTTGTCCTCTGGAACCAGCGTCATGAAATCTTCGTTCGATAACTTTATCTTCTCTTCTTTTCTACCCATCCAATACTCCTTCTGCAGACGAACAAATGACACATCTAAGCAGACTTCGGTACTCTTGATTCCTAACATTACTTAGTCGAAAAACAAAAGCCAGAATATACCCCTCCGCAACAATATTGCAGAGCACGAATTTTAGACAACTATTTTAGGTAACTTCAAAACATAGCAAAAATAAAACGAAAACGTAGAGGCGTGCATTGTGTAAATTTCTTTGGTCGCCCTCTGAAAAGTGGTTGGTAATAGTTGCATTGTGACTATTATTTCTTGGTTGATACTGATCCGACTACATGCGTTGTGCAATAGAAATGTAACAGGAAAACGTACAGGCGTGCGCTGTCTAAGATGTTATTGTCGCCCCCTAGCGAAGCGGCTGGTACTCATCCGACAAAACGCAGGACTCGCGTTACAGGAATGTTGGCTTCATGACAGACATTTTATTATGTTATTAATAGTTACTTACACAAAACGACAAAGCAATTAAATAGAACGAATAATAGCATAACAGCCGCTTTTGGAAATTAAAATTTAAGACATTACGTTGGTCCAGTTTCCCATTTGAGAGAACTCATGTTGGCCAATTCTAGTCCATGCACTTTATCAATAGTTTGCCACAGTTTGCGAGGTCCAGAACGCTGGATCTTCATTGCCTGTAGCCAGAATTCAGGGTCTGTTGTACTTTAAGGTGTGGCGATATTACTGCCGAAGCCACTGTTGCCATTTTGCACAACGGAAAGATCTAACCACCTCAGCCTTAGCATTGAGGACTCGGCGCTCTAGGCGTCTCGTTCGCTTCTCTTGGTCTCGACAGACGTTATCGAATCAAAGATGACGGTTTCCCAGTCATTTTTAGTACATCCTCGTCGTTAAAGAGTCAATGAAAGTGTAAACTAGTCAGAATGGATGACTGTTAGTCTGGCTTGCGACTGCACGTGGCAATGGTTAAAAATTAAAGAAGGGCATGTTACATTATGCGTTATGGTTAGTTTCCTTTGTGTATGCGTTTATGCATGAATCAATATACTTAATATAGCACCTTTTCAGTTCCTCACAAAAACACTGCACACCTGACTGTTTTAAGCAAGTGTGTCTAAAGACAGTTTGAAAATGTTTGCTGCAAAGGGCCGAGTGCAACAGAACGTAAATGCAATCGAAACTGTTCCATTAAGGTGGTATGATGCACGAGAAGGCATGGACAGCTTGTGTTGAAGTGCAACAGCATGGTACCTGCGTATCTCCACAGCTAGTAGAGCGTAACGATCGCCGACCAGGCTGACTTGAAACTGGAATACAGAGCTCCCGATGTATGTTGGTGGAAAGCCAACAATTGAATCACATGCCAGCAAAATGATCTTAAAAGAAATGCACTCTTCAATAGTTACCTTGTGTAGCGTCTCTCCCACGATAGCATATTGCGATATACGCGAACATTTCGGCTTACTGGCTACAACTCGGGCTGCACAATTTAGGACGGGCTGCAGTTGGCGCAAACGGAATCCTGGGAGGTCCGCAAGGACTGACTTTCAATAATCCAGGCGCGTTAAGATGAATGAGTGCATGAGGATCACTGCAGCGCTGACTGATAGATTGCGTCGTATAACAAGTAGCTGATGCAGCTGTGAGAAACAGGACCTGCAAAGGAAGTTCACTTAATCGGCCATCGTAAAGTCTCCGTCCAGAAGCACACCCAGGTTGCGGACAGGTAGCTGGGCATTAAAATCAGGGTATTAGAACCTTATCGTACTGTCGTCAATTTTTGGCGTCGTCTGTGTCAATTTGAAATGGACAATACGACAAAGAGAAAAGAAATCCCAACATTTCAAAACCATCAGTTGTTAAAATAATAAGTGAATCTCAACACGCCATGCGCCATCATTGTGGGGCGCGGTGGTGTAGGGGTATGTTCGGTGCCTTGCAGCCGGAGGGTTGCGGGTTCGAATCCGCGTAGGGACCCTGGGCAAGTCCTTCACTCGCCATTGCTCATGCTCTTCGGTGTGAAACTCCGATTCAGTGTCCGCGCTGTAGTAGGGGGCGCCTCTGAGTAGAAATCTTGAAGGGGCGCTATATAAATATCTGAAATGAATGAATCAGCTGGGAGAGGAATTGAAGGCATGGGTTTGTCCCAGCTGTCAGACATGAAACAGCAAATTGGTTCATATAGATCTTAAGCCGCTTGACAAATGTATCTAGCCAGAAAGTGCTGTGAATTATGTAAACAGGTAGAATATTCCTGACGATGGTGCAATAGTGCTGACTTCGCCTCGACAGTGTCTTAAATGTCAATGCGTAAATTTTTGTGACAGTGTTTGTGATTGTGTACCTTGGAACCGGCAATGAGCGCAATTCCGACACTGAGCTTTCTTCTTTGTCCGCCGGAAAGCGTTTTCGCTGTTGCGTTGATTTTCTCTTCCATGTGCAAGACCTTGATCATTTCATTCATCTCCAATGAACCACTCTTAAATGAACATCCCTTCAGCTAAAATAAACAATCAGCTCTCATGCATCACTGCCGCATTCACTAAACATTGTTGCTCACAACGTTTGTCTATTAAACCAAATTTAAAGTAGGAATAGCTTTTCCACGTGATTAAGATGGCGGTCCCAACTCCCAAGAGAAAGCTCCCGATCAAATTAGACAGTAAGATCATCAGGCACCTTATCCCACCAGATCGGACGTAGTAGATAACTAGTCTACTAGACATTTTCTCTCTCTTTGTACTAAGTTGCGGTTTGTCAACTAGAAAGTGACACGGGGAGACAATCTCGTCCCCATCCCCGTCCCGCAACAAGTAAGTCTTCCCCATCCCCGCATGGTTACTCCCCATCCCCGCAGCATTTCTCCCCATCCCCACCCCAGGAAATAAAAAATCTCCTTTTCAGTTCTCAAGTTCTTAACATCACCTAGCTTGGACAGATTTGAAATTGTACTTGTAGCTCTAAAGAATGACACGTGACTACTACGCTAAAAATTAATTCATCAACATAGACAAGCTGATAAAACTTTAAGTTGAACTACCTGCATAATTAATTTTTAAACAAATTCGGTCACTTTTTTCTTTGAACTGTTTATTTAAAAATAATTCCATAAACAGGAAGTACAATTGATATGAGCCTGTAGCGTCGAAAAGTAAACGGAAGTGAAAAACTGGAATTTTAAGTTAAGTAAGTAGCTGTAACTAAGAAAGTAAGTTACTGTATACTGTATAGTCTCTAAAACTATAGAAATATAATAGTTACCATTACCCCGGTTTTGTCGCCGGCTCATTCCCCACTACCGCGGTATTACCGCGAGAGTAAACCCCATTACCGCGGCATTACCGCAACTGTTATCCCCATTACCGCGGTATTACCGCAGGCATATTGATGCGAGGCATCAAGCGCAGCTCAAGTGGGAGCCCATTCCAGGTTGATGGCCCAACAATCCAGAAGGTTCGGCGCTGCTCGAGGCAGAAACGAGCCCGGGTGACAAGAAGCTCTTCCTTGGCCGAAGAGCGCAGAGCCCGACGGGAGCTAGGTCAGAGACAGGACGACAGAGATCAGAAAGGTATGATGGAGCACAGCCAGCAAGGCACCGCCAAACTAAGGCTGCTAGCCTGTAAGAGATGGCAGGAAGCCAGTGCAAAACGTTTGTCTATGGAAGCAAATGTAGCAATAGCTGCCTTTAAACATTTTCCACTTGATTAAGATGGCGGTGTCAGCTATGTGACCGTGGTGACTTTGAACATAGTACTAGATCGGGCCGCCGTTTGTGCAGTTGCGATTGGGATGAAACAAAACTCCAATGGGTAGCGGCGGCGGAAAGTGAAGTCTGGGTCAGACAAGGAAACCGCATCCTTTTCTTTGCGTAAATACACAGAGTAGTAGTAAATCATGAGACACAAACTGCCAGTAGTTTATGATCTGCAAATCTAACAATATGGATTATTACAATGCCATGGTTGAACGAACTCTTGACGGATGAATCATGTTAGCGACAGTCACATTGTGGCGATTTTTTGGGTGCCTTTCCTTGGTGGTCGCCCGTGTTCCTAGGGCTCGACGGCGTTTTGGGTTTCCTTGCCCTCTGTGGTCGTTCGCCGCCAGTCCTCGCCATGTTCGGCCTTGCCTCCCCTCCCCGTGGCCTATGTTTCCTTACATGGGGATGTTCCTTTACATGGATGTTCCTTTACATGGGGAATTGGGGGTGTTCCTTTACATGGTGATGTTCCTTTACATGGGGATGTTCCTTTACATGGCAGCTTGGCCTATGTTCCTTTACATGATGATGCTCCTTTACGTGGATGTTCCTTTACATGGCGATGTTCCTTTACACTATGTTGCTTTACAAGGCGATGTTCCTTTACATGGGTATGTTCCTTTACATGGGTATGTTCCTTTACATTACGTTTCCCCCTTCCCTAGACGGGTATAAAGAGAAGAGCTCTAGCTAAGCTCAGTGTCAGTTCAGTTGGTGATTCGTCTGCGGAGTCGGTCGTTGCTAGGAGAGGGCTGATGCTTGAGTTATTTCGAGAATACATCGTGTTGAAAACCTAGTGAAGCGTTGATTGACTTTGGCGACCGATCGACTGAGAACGTCTAACTCATTGGAAATACTCCGAAGGCCGAACTTCTTCGAGCGACACGCGAGACTGCTGCTCCATGCAAGCCCAAACTCTGCCTCTGCTGCCTGGAGAGCTCAGACGGCGGGTTTCCGCGACAACATTTTATAACAAACACTATAATAATATTATTAAACTTAATAATAATAGGCCTAATAATAATAATAACAATAATAGTAATAGTAATAATAGTAATAATAATAATAATAATAATAATAATAATAATAATAATAATAATAATAATTGTGGGGCGCGGTGGTGTAGGGTATGTTCGGTGCCTTGCAGCCGAAGGGTTGTGGGTTCGAATCCACCTCAAGCCGCCGCGTAGGGACCCTGGTAAGTCCTTCACTCGCAATTGCGCATGCGCTTCGGCGTGAAACTCGGATTCAGCGTCCGCGCTGTGGTCGGGAGCGCCTCTGAGTAGAAATCATGAAGGGGCGCTATAACGAGTGACCTTAATAAATAAATAAATAAATAAATAAATAAATAAATAAATAAATAAATAAATAATAATAATAATAATAATAATAATAATAATAATAATAATAATAATAATAATAATAATAATAATAATAATAATAACTGGATGAAATTTAGCCGTTCTAGATGTCATTAACTGTCTTCTGACAATTATTTGCCTACTGAGGGATTATACTTAGGCTACCTCAGAAAAAATAATAATGCAACATTAACTCTTTTTTATTTACATAGCATACACGTATCTTGAATGTTGAGACCATATGTACAGATGGTTACTAACAATGGCAAAGAAGAGCAGGTGTTCTCTGGCAGTTAGGGTATCAAAGAGTATGTCGTGCTGTGGACAAAGGCCGAGATTTTCTCGGATCTTATCCATTTCTCGCGTCATATCGAAGCCGTTTATGTAGGCTGTGCCTTTCGACGGTGGCAGGAACCCTGAAAAGACAACAGACTCTGGATGGTTAGTCACAATAAATATTTACGATGCGTAAATATTGAGAATTATTATGCAATGATACCTATGTATGCTGACTCCAATTTACCTCGTGTTAAAGTGACTGAGAGACGCGGTATGGATAACTACTATATTTTATTATTATTATTACTGAATCCTATTTACACTTTTTCGTATTCATAAGCAGTCGAGTGTGCAGTTGACTTTTCTGGAGTATGCAGTATGACTTTTACTTACCAGTTCAAGTACAGTTTGAGTGTTTGACAGTTTTAATAGAGTGTACACTATAGAAGACAACTCGGGGACGCAGGTATAATTTATTTAAGAAACCGAAGGTGACACAAGGGCAGAAATTCTTCAGTACAAGAGTTGGAGGCTTGTGGAATAGAACGAACCTCCCTCGGACTATCCTTTTGACAAACCCTCGGACTCGACGCAGCGTTCGTGAATAAGCTGATGCCCTGCGCTTGGTTTTCGAGTGGCGCTTTATAAGTTTGGAGATTACGATTACAATTTGGATGATATTGTCTCAATGAACACTAAGGTGGTGCTCAAAAAACTATTTTTAGTAAATTGATGGGACAGCCCAGGTTATGTTCCTTTTGATAAACTAAGCTAGTGTGCAAAATATAATAAAAAATATTTAATCGTTTAGGTGTGCCACATGAGATGACAAGTTTTCCAAATTTTAGACAAGGACCGTAAGCACAATTGTGATAATATTAGGCCTGTAAACCTTTTCGTATTTTGTGTAAGAAAAAGTTAATCTTAAATTGCTATGCTTAGGAGTAGAATAATTAAAAAGTCCTGGTCTTCATCATTCAACCTTGTCAGTTTGATTAAAACATTAGCGTATTAAACATTTATTGGGCCACTTTGTGAGCGTTGACTTTTTGGGGTCCGGAAACAGGCCTCCCACCCTTGGGCCCTTCCTGAGCCACCCTACTGCCCTCCAGAAGTTCCCAGAAAATAAAAGCACCATGTTGTTCTCGCATTTTTCCAAGTGTCTCATACAGATGAGTCTTAAAATTCTAGGTTTTGGCATTAAGGCTAAAGCCTTGTCTCAAATGATGAAGTTTCAAAACAAATATTCGCAATTTTCGGTTAAAAACACGTAGCCCACTTGCATTAGTTAATAAAAAGTTCCTATGTTTGCTATTTACTGGGTCAGTTATCATGAAAGGTTGCAACTACCTGCAATTTATGTCTATAAAACAGGCCTACTTGGCGCATCATCAGAAAAGTACGAGTACAAGCTGCCATTGGCTACTAAGAATGCATCAGTGATTTTATCGCCTTTGACAAAGCACGATGTATTTGCTTCAAATGCAATTTCCATTTATAATTTTGGCAGATGCAGAAATATAATGGATGTGAGCATCTTGTGACTCAGATTCAATCGAAACTGTTTAATATTAAACTGCAACACTTTCAAACCAGAGCGCTAGATGAAAACACTCACAACCCTAAACGCTGGTTTGTCAAGAACAGTTTTGTTGTAGCATTCAAACGTCTGTGTTCACCACTTCATTGTGTCAAAACGCTATGGCCTCTGATATTCAACCAGGTTCACACTTGTGATGATATGGTGCTCGGTTTCACAGAAGATCGTGTACTGTAGTTTCCAAATAGCTTAGACTTTTTTGATGCAGCAGTTCTGCAGTTTCCGTTGCTGCCACCCGTATCTGTGATTATCGTGCCAAAATGAGACGTTTGTGTTGCACTTGCTCCACCACCGCCAAAGAAACTTGATGTGATCCCCAACAAAGCATATGTCTCATTCACATAAGACATAATCATATCTGCACAAATTAAATAGGAACATACTAGCTGTATGCAGTCTTTGAGACTTTGACTATTGGAGCAACACGTAAAAATGCCCTAATTAGCGTTTTACGTAAAGAGAAAGAAGAGTGGTCCAAACATCTAAGTGGCCTAACTAAGGTTTCCCCTTGATACGGACGACACTTGTTTCCTTTAACAGGAGCACCCATGCTCCTGCACACGCAGCGGAAGTCTTTTTCGAGAGGAACACATGAGAACACAGAGGAGATTATAGACACTCACAATTTTCAGAAGTGAGCGCCGATTCACACATGAATTCCACGTATAAGCCATAGGTTAGGGTGGTCCTTAGAAATAGAAGTGTAATCTATTGTTCGCCAAGGTTCCATTTGGTTCCATTTCATCCAGAAACATCACACAAAAAGTTGTATGAAAAATATTAATATTTAGGGATTCGCACAACGCCATCAAAGTTTTACCCTTTATCAAATATAGGAACACTCTCGAAAAGTAAGCATAATAGTTGTAATCAACCATGAAAAGTGAACATTTAAACCAGGAATAAATTCAACTGCCTGAAGTAGGTCTAGATTATAACATAATGACATTTATTGCATGCCTGGTTACTAGTGATTACACTGATTAGTGATAAAAATTATTTATTAGAGTTATTATTATTATTGAGGAAATGGTAAAAAGTTAATACCTTCTACAAATATGGGGAAATTCTGAAAATAACATATAATTTTATTCAGTTTTAAGAGCTCTTTCTAGCGGTATACTGAATGACAGTTAATTAGTTTTCAATTAGAATATTTTACAAGAAAACCTACAATTTTCTCGAAAAACGCTTTTGTCTCGTAACTTTGGCCCTCTGGTGGGGGCGGAAGACATTAATATTTTTATTTTAACGTGGTTTTTGAGCCATGCCATTTGGCAACTTATGGTTGCTATTACTTTTCAATTTCTAATTTTTACTTTTTTTTCCACTGCACCCTTTTGTGTATGCTTGTTCGAATTGATTTGTGGTTATCGGTCTCAGGAACTACCGGATCAAATACCACAAAAATGCCAATAAAAATAAATAATAAACAATCAACGAGAGTATAAACATTGTAGAAATTATTTTAGTTGTGTTTAAGTAAAATCATCCAGCCATTCTGTTTAAAACTAAACATAGGTCCAAAAATGCGAATCAAATACATTTACTCAAGAAATGACAAAAATTATTTGTAAAAATATAAATTTCAAAGACGTTGTGCGAGTCCTAGATATTGTTCGATCCTGCTAATTTTTGGGCTACGCTTACTTTTAAACCAATTGGCACGGAATGCCGGGTTGGCGAAAGTAAACAAGTGAAGTTGAAAATTTTCCATTAGAGATGCGACCACCCTACCATAGGTATTAGTGTGTCCCACCTTTTGTCGAAAATCTCTGGTCTCACCAGCCAAAGAGAGTTTCACCTTTGTAGATGACAATGTCTGTGGAAAATTTTCAATTTTTTCGGATGCCATTTAGGGGTCCCCAAAGGGTCCTAACTTTAGTCTTCATTTCTAACGTAAAATGCTCAGTTATTTGCACGGTTAATCTAAGAATTGCAAGCCTGTTAGGGATGTCCAGAAAAATGATACTTCGCAGAATCCTTATTTTCCCCTCATTACTCTATTCATATTTGTCTAGAAATATTTTTTTCAGAATTTTAATATGTTATCTTGAGGTCCATCAAAGCCCCCAAGCATACCCTACTTAAACTCCAAGCGCTCATGCTTGGGTCTTGGAATGTCGGTCCATTGTTGATTTACTCTTATTATAACAAAAAATTAAGGAACAGTCCGATGTGGATGAACTTTTTATGGTTTCTTTGTCTCGACGAGAGCTACATCCAGGAAAAAATATAGGATTAAATTTAGGGTCATTCAAGGTCATTTCAAGGTCATAAAAACGAAATTTATCAAAAACACAGAAAAATTATCAGATCTCGGCCAATAATTGCTGAAATGGGTTAAATCTTTCTTTCGTTTCTCGTCATGATAAAGGCTACCTGTGATAAGAAACAAGGATACCAAATGCAAGACGATCGAAAGTTATTTTAAGGACCAAAAGGTCAAGTTCAGAGAAAAATTTGAGGAAATTGCCTTAACTCGGTAAAATGTATCTCTGTTTAAGTTATTCTTTTGCCTGTTTGCTCAGACCGATCAGGGCTAAATTCCAGAAGACAGAGTACTAAAAACCTAACACAATCCAAGGTTATTTCAAGGTCAAAACGTCAAAATCAAGTAAATATGACCGTAGATCAGCCAAATGTTGTTTCGTTAAAGTGGTTCTGAGTTATGGGCATTTGACCATGATTTTTAAGTTTTGACCTTTAAATTACCTTTTTTCTGTTAGTCTTCCAGAAGACAGAGTACTAAAAGACTAATACAATCCAAGGTTATTTAGAGGTCGAAACATAAAAATCAAGGTCAGATGACCATAACTCAGAACCCCTTTAACGAAACAACATTAATTTTGGCTGATCTACGATCATATTTAGTGATTTTGACGTTCTGACCTTGAAATAACCTTGGATTGTGTTAGGCTTTTAGTACTCTGTCTTCTGCAGCCCCTGATCATGAGCAAACAGGCAAAAGAATAACTTAAATAAAGCAACATTTTACCGAGTTAAGGCAATTTCCTCAAATGTTTCTCTGAACTTGACCTTTTGGTCCTTAAAATAACTTTCGATCGTCTTACATTTGGTATCCTTGTTTCTTATCACAGGTAGACCTTATCATGACGAGAAACGCAAGAAAGAGTTAACCAATTTCAACAATAATATTATTGGCCGAGATCTGATCATTTTTCTTCTTTTTTATAGATTTCGTTTTATCACCTTGAAATGACCTTGAATGACCCAGAATTTAATCTATATTTTTTTCCTGGATGTAGCTCTCGTCGAGACAAACAAACCATAAAAAGTTAATCCACATCGGACTGTTCCTTAATTTTGTGTGATAATAAGAGTAAATCAACAATGGACTCGACATTCCAAGACCCAAGCATGAGCGCCTTGAGTTCTGGGAGTTTAAGCAGGGTATGTTTGGGGGCTTTGATGGACCTCAGGATAACATATTAAAATTCTGTAAAAAATATTTCTAGACAATATATGAACAGAATGGGGGAAAATAAGGAATGGTTGATTTCTGCGATGTATCATTTTTCTGGACACTCATAACAGCCTTGCAATATTCTAGATTGAAACACGTGTAAATAACGAGCATTTTACCATAGAAATGAAGACTAAAGTTAGGACCCTTTGGGGACCCCTAAATAGCATCCGAAAAAATTGAAAATTTTCCACAGACATTGTCATCTACAAAGGAAACTTTTTGGCTGGTGAGACCCAAGACTTTCGACAAAAAGTTTTTTCTGGGACACCCTCATAGGTATAGTGGTTTATTGCTAGAAGTCCTATAATACAATTCATAAAATGCTTTATTTCGGTGAATAAGCTGGTTTCCCTATCGCGGCTTTCGTATGGTGCTGAGAAAGTTCGACGACTTACATTTATTTGCATTGCTCGATAGAGTTCAAATGATTTGTTAGTCACTGCTCACCTCTCCGTAATGGAGTCTTTGCTAGTGTTTAACAAAGTTTGATGTTGTGCCAGTTGTTTCTTCAATGATAGTTTTCGCACTACAAAACTTGCTCTTAGCAGAAGTAGCATTTCCCTTGAGAGTGAAATTATCATAACCAAACTTAACCGCTGTAGGAATATTAGTACTTTTATTGTTAGCATTATCACCGTCCGTGGCCACTATTTTAGCAAGACAACCGGAAGAAATTCTGATCAAGATGCGATCCATACAGAACGGCCAAAATATCCAATTTCCAGAACGTAAGAATTAATTACTTAAAGGAAAGACAAAGCTTACTGGTAAAGTGTCCGAGTGCCTGTAGAAATGTCATTTGTGTCCAAGTACTTAGGTCTCCAGTACAAGTTCAAGTAGCCTACTTAAAGACTGTACTCAAGTTGCACTTGAGTACAAGTACAAGTACCAATACTACACCTCTGCATTAGGGTGTTTTTAAGGTAGATGTGAAATTTTCAACTCAAAGATTTTTTATCGGCCAGTTCAATTTATCATGCCAATTGATGTATAAATTCCATATCCGAAATTATAGCCGGATCGGTGAGTATTTAGGACTTGCTCAAGGCGACCGAAATTGTAGGAACCCGGTTGCATTATGATAATATGCATTCTATACACGATTTCAATACATGCCAGCCTTAGACCTCTTCTTAGTGGCCGGTTCCCAACTAATAAATATTTATGATGATGACGTAACCGATCTCTTGTTGTAATATGTCACTGACCTCGTGTTGCAAATGGCGGGTAATGGTGGTTTTCATTAATGCAGCATATATCGCAGGTGAGAGGGCAAAATTGACTAGAAAAAGGCTGAGATTTGGTTGATAGGCAGTACTGAAGATCACTTCGGTTATGCGAAACTACCTACAAGAGGAGAGGTTCTCAAGGTGCTGTTCAATTTTCAGACACTAAGAAATCATTTTCTGGATGACAGCGTGAAAGAAACGGAAGCTATGGTACTTCCAATTTGAGAAAGAGCACGGATTCCAACGAGGGCTAAGAATCATGTTTGAGATCAGCTACATCTTCATAGGAATGGCAACATCTAAAAAAAATTTGGAGGAAGTCAGAAACTGAAGAGGAAAACGGGATTCTTTCAGGGATTCCCTGCAGGACCTCTTTGACATTGCGCATAAAGATGCCATGATAGTAATTAAGATAGAAGAGATTCGATAGTTTGTGAAAGCACAGCGGGAGAAAGGACGACGTGGTTCCATGGCAGGCATTGATGTCAAACTTGTAAAGTAAGAAGAGAGAGCACTAGCAAGATCAGCAGCACTTGCAGAGCGTGAGGAACGTTATCGTGCAAGCACAGCTGTAGCTACGGAGGTTTCTCTGTTGGAAAAGTCATCTGAGGAATATGCGTCATCAGATAGCTCAGAAAAAGAGCCAGAACCTTCGACGTCTGCTTGGCCACCGAAGCGACGAATGTGGGAACAATTTCTGTAGTTACTCGTGATGTTGCAGCAGCTCTAGATCGCACCAAAACCAGCAGCAGGAAGGCCTCTCACATTTTGTCTGCTCTTGCAGCATCCAATCTATATGCAGCACCAGCTGGTGAGCTGATCATCAGTCCTTCAGCAATCCATCGAGCTAGGAAAGATAACCGTACAGCCCTAGCAGCAGAGAATAGCGAATCCTTCGATCCGAAGATTCCTCTTACTCTTCATTGGGAAGGCAAGATCATGCCAGATGTTACAGGGACAGGACGAGGGCCGAGATCAGAAGTTGGAGTATTGGAAGAGAGACTCGTGGCCATGTGTTTTGAGACAACGGCAAGTAACACGGGTTGTAAGGGCGACGTATGCATCAAGCTGGAAACCTTTGCATTGCAGCAACTGAGTAGGCCTACTGAATATCACATAGACGACTACAAAGAGCTACTAGAGCTAACAGTCCACCAAAAGGAATACAGTTCAGGTACCCAGGGCATTTCACCGCGCGCGTTGGATGGCACGTGCGATCTATGCGATCAGGATGTGGCTTTTCATCTATCAATTTCCCATTCAACAACGCCAGAGCACAGAGAGGTCATCTCGACAATCCTACTCTCAAAAGATTTTGAATAATTTACTTCGAGTGTCACTTTTTGTGACAAAAACTTACGTGCAGTGCTGGTTCACCTGTACCTCACCCAATGAAGCCCCAAAGAACGATCTGGAATTCTTGAAGGCAATCCATACTTACCAAGACAAGGAAGTCTCATAGGTCGCCCTAACAGCATTTTCCCGACACCTTTGGTATTTTGTCGGAGACCCTGCATGGTTGGCCTCAGCTTTTTTGACGATTCAGTCACTGTCGACGAAAAGCATCGCATGGTATACAGCATGCGCATTGCGCAACAATCAGGGATCTGATGAACATCCAAAGAGTCTTCCTCCGATACATAATCCACATACAAAAGCACTACCCGACTTCTTCCCCACTTCAACCACCAACATATCCCAGATCCTCGAATTGGATTACTCTTTTCTTGATCGAGACCCGCAACAATGAGAGTCTGAACAATCATACAGTGAGGCAAAAGACATCATATCCGCCCTAAGAGTGACGAACGATTTGCCGGAGAAAGGAGTGGCTCTCATGCAGTCCTTCAATGAAGCCCTGCTCAGAAACGAGGGAGTGAAACAGTTTTGTTCTGCAATTGGTCGAGTACCATCGAAACAAATTCCCAAAAAGCACTAAAGGGAATAAGTAAATGACAAATAACTGACAGTATTTCCTTTGATTTTGCCTCATAACTTATGTTTAAGTGCTGAAATTTGTTTTTATCTGTGAAAATTGCAATGTATCACGTTGGTCTCTAAGTGATAATTCTTCCGGGGCTTTGAGCAAGTTCTAAATCTTTACGGATTTTCATCTAATTTGACAAATGACAATGTTTTTCAAGGTGGAACACAAAAACAAACTGGTCGATATTAATTTTGAAACCTTCAATTATAGACACACCCTACTCTGCATACAATAGTTCACAAAAGAAGTTAATCATCATGAAAATAATTACGTTTTTCCTCCATGATATTGCCGATTTTTAAAGTAAATTCGCATATTTTCAGATATTGTAACATTTTTGTGCCGGGGGCAAAGCTTAACCTTTTTCAATTGGTCTGAAAATTAGTACAGTTGAACAAGGTGATAAATGGAATGGGAAAATCGCCGGGGAGCAGTACTTTTTGAAAATTTTGGGAAATACATTATATTTTGGAGCACCCTACTGCCCTTGCTCCACGTGACTAGAACGGTATGTGACTGTTTGCCGCCGCCGTTTGGTCGCCGGCCGTTTAGGCGCCGGCTGTTTAGGTGACACCGTTTTGGCTCGATTATACGGCTTGATTACGAGTTACACTAAATCTACGGTAATGAAACGGATAAGATACGTTACCGCGCAAGGCAAGTTATTACTCCATGAGTGACACTAATCCGCATAGAGAATTCATAACAAAGCACTGCTCGCATAATTTATTGATGGACTCATAAACTTATGGACTATACTATACGAAAAGGTAGCGCACTGAACATTATTAATTGAACATTCCGTTACAAATTTTACGTTTATTTCAAACAGCATAAAACTTGGCTATACTACTGATATTTCTTTTCAATAATTAAATTAACATTTCTTATCAACTGTTATTTACTATGTTTAGTAGCGCCAAAACGTCCGGCGCCCAAAACGGCCAGCGCCCAAACGGCCGGTGTCATGATATAGGGGTCTAAAGTCTCCCCCCGAAACAGAGTCTCCCTCTGGCTGAAATAATGTCTCCCCCGGAGACTCTGTATCAAAACAAAGTCTCCCCCATTGAAATAGAATCTCCCCGTCTACGATACAAAGTCTCCCCTACTAAAAAATCGCCCCCTCTGTTTTTCAGTTGCTTTCCTATATAATTTTAAATGTGATTTAATATGTACATTTTCTTTAAAAAAATTCTTATCTGTTTACTATTTGAATTGGACATGAAAAACATTAAATGAAATCAGAAAATTATTAAATAAATATTTTATAAGAGTAAATGTAGAACACCACTAGGATGTCGGACGCTTATGTCAATAAAACGCAATGGATAGGCCTAAATTACACACATTGTTTGTTATAGCCTAATTAAGGAAATGGCTCTGACCACAAGTAGGCATTTTACTGGTGCTAGTTTCTGAAACGATTCTGTGATCAGTAATCCCTATTCCATTCAATAATTAATGCTGCAGTCCTTTTGCCAGCTAACGCTAATTAACTTCCCGCTGATTCTTTTAGGATTAGATGACTTAGATCTAGCACTGAAACTGTGTTGGATATTGGTCGTTCAATATTATTAGCGTCAGATAATAGATATAATATCCAGCCAGCTTATTAGCTATACAAGGAGTCTGAAACAATGCATTGGAATAACTATACATGTACTGACTTCCTGATACGAGCTAGCACGTGGCTTCTATGCGATTCTTGATGCAGATTAGGCCTAACCTTCAACTGATATCAATCAACTGATATGAGCTTGGCAAGCTTGTACTTGATTTTCTGTGAATCTTTTGATGCGGAATAGGTCTACCATTCGTCCATTGATCTGGTTAACATATTCGTTGCTTATTATTGTTAGCATTTACAGAACCACTGAATAAGCGAAGCTAAATCAAACCTACTTACTGTCGATAGGCCAATTCAATTAAAGAAAATAAAGCATGTAGTCCGTGAAGCCAGTAGGCCTACAGGCTTGAGATAAAGACTACTGAAGCATTTGTTGAACCATGGAATTATTATGCTTCCCCTTGCTTTTCTGGCATTGTTTGATGAAGATTAGGCATTCATAGAACCACTGAATAAGCGAAGCTAAATCAAACCTATTTAGTGTCGATAGGCCAATATCAATTAAAGAAAATAAAGCATTGTAGTCCGTGAAACCAGTACAGGCTTGAGATAAAGACTACTGAAGCATTTGCTGAACCATGGAGTTATTCGGCTTATATCGAATGTTATTTGCTCATGAAGGTAATAAACGCTAGCACTTAGTTGATTCGATTCCTTTATAAGGGCAGACCACCATAAATTATTCGTAGACGCCAATCATCGTCGATTTGACGGCGTCGTTAAATAAACTTATTACACACAATTATTCGTATCTGAAGTTCATTAAATTTTCTGCTTAGAATTAGACGATCTCAACGGATTCAGTATTATAGTTAGTATTATAGGCCTAGTAGTCCTGGCCTACATAAATTCTATGTAAGCAAAAAATATTTTTCATCAATGAAACAACTATTCTCATGGATTCAGCTTCTACTTAGGCTACGGGTAAAATTTTTGTCATCAATCCAGCGTCCATTTTATATTGACCATACGAAATAATTTACCAACTTAAAGTATGGGATTAGCCACAAATTCCTTAGAATTAATTGACCAGACAAATACCCAACATCCTACAAATAAGCGAATTTATCCATGGTAGGCCTACCCTTGTATGGAACAACATCCCTATCACCATTCGTCGATTTCCTAACTTGAAATTATTTATGAAGACTATGCGTAGGCCTACTCGTCTAATAATTGCTTGATCATTTAAATCTCTATGTTGCTGATACTTAGTTAAAATTGTTTTTAATACTCCACTATGCTTATTATAGGCTAAAATTAATAAATATGGACTATTAGTTCCTTGAAAATGGCAACTATGACAATAAGTGCATAATTGTTGATTAAAACTGAGAACAATAAATTGTTTGAAAATGAAAATTGAATTGAAATAAAGTCTCCCCGGGGAGACTTTATTTCAACGGGGAGAAATATTCTCCCCCCGGAGACTTTGTTTCAGAATATAGTCTCCGGGGGGCGAATTTATTCTGAAACAGATCCGCCGGGGGAAAATCTGTTTCGAAATAGAGTCTCCGGGGGAGACTTTTAGGGGAGGGGGAGACTCTGTCACGCGACACCGGCCGCGCCCAAACCTCCGGCGCCCAAACGGCGGCGCCCAAACGTCCTGCTTCGTGACTAGAAGACTCTGCGTTGAAAAAATTGAAGAGATCTGAGCATGTTTAGAGGTCTCTAGGTTTTGACATTTTTTGCAGAAATCGCAAAAATTGTGCATCTTACTCTTTAATCGCTACATTTTGAAATAAAATTAAAACCCATGAACTTCAAGCACCATCTTTCGAAATCATGATCAAAATGCTAATTGTATAAGTAAATAAAAGAATAATAAGCTTATTTACTAATAAACAACTTCTTTCAAGTACTTTGTGTTAGAAAAACGGCTGTTGGTTTATAGGTAATATATATTAAAATTTACCTGCCAACTTTTAAACTACAGTTTTTCATTACAATTTGTTTAATTTACAATTGGATTAATGCTGCTAATCTAGCATGATTCGAGTTTTTTTATCTGTGAAGCCAGCCTTGAATATGAAATGTGCCTACAGCGCATGTCTTTTCACTTTCTGCAATAAAAGCTCATAATATGTAACACAAACGGCAGCTAACGTGGCACTAGCATCATCCAGGAGTTCCCCCACAATGCTGACTGTGAGGAATGTCTGACAAACACGTTCTTGGGTCTGGACTCCCCAAAATGGGGCAATCCTGAGGAGTTTCATGTTTTATTACAAACACGGACTAACAGTTGGTGAGGCCAGAAAAGTAACAATAGTCGCAGCTTTGGTAATTCGGGAGAAGGATGGAATCCCCGCACAGCGTGTTGTTTAGTGTATTCACAAGCTCTGGAAGTTGTATGAACCAAGATTTCTGCTGATTCAAAGAGTAAAAGTTTAAGGTCGATTTATATGAACAATTCCAGTCGTCATCTGTGGTATTTCTCCGAGCACTTTATGCCGCGCGCTTTCTTTGATGAGCGCGTCATTGCGGATACCAATCCTGCTCTGGTAATACAACCTTACTCAACCACCTAATCCATGAAACGTCTGGACAGGAAATCCTTCAACCACCACACCACTGGACTGACTGGAGGCGTATATCATAAGGAGATCTTTAAAACTGTCTGATCTTCTTACTTCCCAGGGTCAAGAACAAGGAAAAGCCTTCCTATCAAAGCCGTCTGCTCTCTGGCCACTAGACCCTACTTTCCAGTTGATGAAAACTAATGTCCAACTGTTGATGGTCATCAATGACTGCGCAGATCGTTGTGTGGCTCTGATCCAGTGTTATAATGATGTAGGGGAGACCGGGGTTAAATGCAACAGGTGTTGGTTGCAACACTATCGCTAGTTAAGCGCTAAATAACAGCAGCGTAAAATTAAATCGCCTACCTTGTAAAGAATATATTTTTGGGTCACTGTGACTTAATTTCTTGGCAGGCAGTTGATTTGAACTACCGAAAAAAGTTAAAATTTATTTTCGGACATCAAAAGTATATTTTTCGGTTTTGTGTTTTTTCGTAATGTAGCTTAATGTGTTGAAGCAATTTAGTGTTGTTTGGTGCCATTAGTTGAACAAGAAATTGGGCTTGAAACTGCATTTAGTAATTTTATTTAAAACCAACGCTGTCGATAAAAATTGTCTATTACAATGTCTATGCATTGCTTCGGGGTTGGTTGCAACATTTTAATCGGGGTTGGTTGCAACATGTTTTATTAGCTGAATTGAATCTTTGTATGCTTAAAAATGCACCATTTAAGATTTGGTTTGGCAAATGTTTTCTTGGGAACGGGTTCACCAAGCCGCCTCCCACACTCCTAGCCCCGTTTTTCTCAAGCACCTTCGACATCCTGGCCCACCACTTGCTGGAAAATTTAGCCACTGGCCCACCATTAACAAAGGTTTGACACCCCTGGACTTTAGTCCGTTAATAATGGGTGGCAATAAGTGAGTCAGTAGGCAAATAACACTCTCGTTTTCCTTTTTTGGTTACAATTTGAAGGCTTGAAAAGCTCTACAATTTTTAATTAAATCTTGAACATTAGGCAATGCAGCCTAAATAGGTAGAAGTAGACTAGCCTGCTATGGAGGCTATACGCCTATCGAGTATTTATATATCGGACATTTTACATGACGATTATTGCAGCAAAACAATTTAATATCTAGAATGATGCTTTTGATTAGATTTAATTTTGAATTTCTTCAATCTATTACAATTTTATATGTAGGCAGGCCTCGGTTTGCCCTAGGCAATGCAACCTACGTTGAATTATTATACTACTTTCAATACTGTTGCAACCTTCCCCCAGGGTCGTTGCAACCAACCCC
The DNA here is from genome assembly GCA_020284085.1 of Aporrectodea caliginosa. Lineage (NCBI taxonomy): Eukaryota > Metazoa > Annelida > Clitellata > Crassiclitellata > Lumbricidae > Aporrectodea > Aporrectodea caliginosa. The sequence goes on along the minus strand of JACEVL010000543.1, from coordinate 448,914 downwards.
GGCCTGGGGTTGGTTGCAACACTTTGAAGCCCTCTGTTCAGTTAGCTATTGTGGCTACATCCTTGATCACTGAGATCGTCACTATAGCTTGTTTTGGTGCTGAGATACAAAGGATATATATGGGCTAAACAATTTTCAGGTTGTTCCAGAACTAAAAAGATGGCACATGAAAATATGAAAATTGTTGCAACCAACCCCGGTCTCCCCTACTAGGCTAACCAAGGATGAGTCACAGAAACAAGCATACTTGCTGCAATTTGTCTGTATAGTCATCGGACAATGATTTCTGCTCCAACAAAGGCAAAAGGAAATAATCTCGAGCTGCAGGTTTTCCGGCACTTCAATGATGGTGATTTGTACATACTGTACAACTACTTCAATTTTGAAAAACTATTCTGAATTACAAATTATTTGCATTTATTGCACTCGGATTAGGCAGTAATACTGCGGTATACATTTGTCATAAGGCTATTTATTGCTCAAAAATAGTAACTGACTAGAAATTCAAAATTCTGCATTTTTTTACAATTTCAAACTATATTGTAAAAAGTCTGCAAACATAGCGACCTCTAAATACAATCCAGCCTTTCTAAAATCTTGAATAGAGGTTCATGTTTTCGTGTGTAACAAGGGCAGCCTTGTGGAGCCATGCATTTCCAACTGTTATTTTTTTGGACCACCCCCTAGTCCAGATTGTTAACTTCGACAAGATGAAGCATACGCACAGGGTCGCAAGCATACAGACGGACGAGTTGAGCATACACCCACACAGACAGCAGCCAGGGTTCCACGACAACTCGTCTAAAGACTTTTCTTCTACGACACTTCGTCTACTCACATTTCGCCGACAGACATTTCGTCTACGAAATTATTTGATATTGTAACTTTAAAATGGAAACTGGATTGATGAAAAAACTGTTTTCCTAAATGGAAGTGGGATTGATGAAAACATTCCTGTATTGAAATATAAGCTGGATTAATCGAAACAATTTTCCCCGTAAATAGAAGGATAGGGTGTTCCCATCCCAATGGAGAATTTTCATGTCTATTTTTTCTAATCCCCCAACCAACCAACCATTTGGTGATGGCTTATATTGAGACTCTATAGCCAAAATATTTTGAAGATGGAACACTATTTAGGACTTGCACAAACCAGTTCAAATTCTGTAAAAGTGAATTTATTTCGTTTTTAACCAATTATTCTTTAATCATGCATTGGAACAGTTGAAATTCTGTAAAAGTGAATTTATTTCGTTTTTAACCAATTATTCTTTAATTATGCGTTGGAAAAGTTTTTGCAAGTCAGCAAATGTTTCAAGACCACCTGGATGATTAGTTTAACAGTGTTCCCTAATAAAAATTGAGCAAGAGCATTTGTTTTTGGAGGCACAGCGAGAGAATGGTCAGAGAGGAACGATAGCCGCAGTAGATCAAAATCTCACACTCAAGAAAAAATGCGTGTTGAGGCTTAAAACAACTGCAGCAAATCATTCACACGCAGAACTTTGTGCCATCATGAATACCATCAGAGCTGATATTCAGGATGGTGATGATTATTGTGATGGATTATTGTCGGACAGCAACAGTTTTACCTTGTCATCTGATCCTGAGGAGGATCCGTGAACTTCAAAGCCGAGAGTGATGCATAGGCACGGTGAATGTAATCACTCCTGAAGTGGATGCAATACTAGATCGGATAAAAGGAAGGGAAAGGAAGACTGCTCAAGTATTTCTGCAATGCCTTCATCAGGACAGATCCAGCATGATCCGAGTTCCAACATTTAACACGCCGCACCACGTTTAAGAGGTCATGCTGGAGAGGATGATTTGCATCTATTATGTCTCAAAGTCTCCTGCAATAGAACTGTTTGACCAAAACAAAGATTTCTAGCAACGAATAGATCAAGCTTCTTTTTTAATTAATTCCAGAGATTTTTCCACAGCCCTTCACGATGAAAAGTATGGCATCCATTATCGCTCCATGGAAAACAGTGTCATAGAGTTTGGAGTAGCACAGCTGGAAACATTCCAAGCGCCAGATGACTACCGTGAACTGCTGGAGTTGTCGATTGCTTTCTTTACAGTGGAATCCATATCTGATATCCAGCAGCAATTCACCATGCCCGCTAGATGGCCAGAACCCTTAACTTCATAACTTCATATAATCCTCCTCTGTTGACCATCGTCTCTACGCAGACGACACCCAACTCTACATATCCTTCTCCCCAAGCTCTTTTTCCACCTCCATTGCCAAACTACTCAATGTGGTTAACCTAGTCTCTCAATGGATGTCGTCCAACCTCCTCTGCCTGAACCCTTCCAAAACAGAATTCATCATCCTCTAGGCCTTCCTGACCAAATCAAGAAAAATCCCTGACCCTTCATGATACACCTATCCACTAACTCTTCATCTCTTACCTTCACCTCCGATGCCCCTGTCCGCAATCTTGGTGTAACCTTTGATCCACATCTCTCCTTCTCTAATCACGTATCCAACCTCTCGCGCTCCTGCTTCATGCACATTCGTGACCTCCGCCGCATCCGACCCATGCTCGACTTCAAAACTGCCTCCACCATTGCTACCTCCATTGTCCACTCAAAACTCGACTATTGCAATTCCCTCTTTCTCAACCTTGAATCTACCCAACTAAGGCGTCTGCAGCTCATCCAAAACTCATTAGCCAGGGCTGTCACCAGAACGCCCAAGCATCATCATATCACTCCCATCCTCAAATCACTCCATTGGTTAAAAATCCCAGAGCGAATTCACTTCAAAGTCTTATCACTAACCTACAACTCTCTACAATACTTCCAGCCAACCCGCTCTACCAGATCTTCCTCCATTCTGACTCTCTCTCGACCTCCTGTCACTACTCATCTCAAGTTCTCCAACCGAGCAATATCCAACACTGCACCACGTCTCTGGAACGACCTACCTCCTGAATTCCGCCCTTTTCGGTTCCTCAACCATCATCTCCAATCTCCAATCGCCCACCATCATCCGCATTAGGCTCCTCTATCCATCACCGCCAAGGCTTTCCACTCGAAACTAAAGTCTCTCCTCTTCAAGAACTCTTACCCCGACTCAACTGATGCTGTACCTTCAAACTCTCGACCTAAACGACACCCACCTTAGCAGCTACTCTGACCCCTCTGATCCTCTGGAAACCGGACTCTGACCTCCCTCGGACTACTCTTTGGACAACCCTTCTGACTAGACGCAGCGCTCGTGAATAAGCTGGTGCCCCGCGCTTGGATTTCCAGTGGCGCTTTAGAAGTTTGGAGATTACGATTACGATTACGATAATACCGTGGCTATTCCGCAAACAGTATGAACCATTGCATCTTGGGTCCTCCGAATCCCGGAAGTCGTGTGGTTCATAATATCGCGAACAAATACGGAAGCATCTCAGTGAGGTCTGTCTCTTATTGGCTGCTGTGTAATGTGTATGTCAGATACTGGATCAAGAGCTCATCATCTGCAGCTGCTCTAAAAAATTATCTACTCCCTGCTTTGAGGTTTGCCGGCATATACCTTGACATGGAAGCTGCCACCACAGCATTTGATCACCAATTAATTATGATACCTGTCTGAGCCACTTATAGGATTTGGATTCTTCAGCGATAGTGTTCGGTGGAAGAGAAGAAATTACTGGTCATGGCTCTAAGAGATACTGAGTGGTACGATTAACCTCCAAAACGGATTTCACTATTCATCAATCCAGAAATAAAGGTACTACATGACTACGTCATGATCGCGGCGTTTTACAAGATCCTGGGTGAGGAATTCTTGCAAATTGACTCCAGCGAATGGCTACTCCTAGAAATATATTTAAAGAACAAAATGGTTGCCACCTCTGTGAAAGTTGTGAACGATCTCGCAGGACGGGTGTTGCCTTGATTCAAGAATTCAATGCCTCGTTAATACGCAACGAGGAACAAAAACATATGAAAGTAGTTAAGGGCACTAGAAGCAAGTTCAGTGTACCAGTAAGGGGAGCAGCTATCAAGAACTCCAGAGAAACCAGCAACATGAGCTTTTGATGGATTTGTGGTAACTGAATTTTTACTTTAAATAGAGGGCATATTGTTTTGTATAGCGTTCGCCGTTCATTGCATCCAGTAGATGCTACATTGCTACATTGGTACACTGCAGCTCTAGTATTTTAATTAGTGTACTGAATGACTATATTACGCACTTTGCACTGCTACTCTACCACTACACTGCAGTTTTCATTTTTCATGCGTGTTTACTATTCAGTGTGTTTGCTGTTTAGTATTTTACTATTTCACTTGATTTTTTTACTGAAACACTATTATAACAAACTTTGATTGGTTTGTGCAAGTCCTGAATATTATTTTATCATGCTAAAGATTTTACTGGGTACTCTTTCCATCTAGTATCACGCAATGATGGGTTGGAGAATAACTTTGTAAAACTTTCATTTTATAGAAACACCCTGTAGAAGGTGGATATCAAGCTGGATGGATGGACGAAACTAAGTTTTTGATTCAATAGAAGGTGGATTGATGAAAATAATTGTTTCCGAAATTAGAAGCTGGATACACGAGAATATTTTTTGCGTTTTAAGATAGTCACCTCTGTTGATTGGGGCCGTCCATAAATGACGTCACGTTTTGGCCGATTTTTGACCCCTCTCTCCTCGTCACACTTCGTCATAAAAAGTAACATCCCCTGAAAAATGACGTCACAAAGCTCCTACCCCAAACCTAAATTTCAATATGATTATGAAACATGTTTAAAATCACATTAATTGTTATTAAGTAAGTAAGTAAGTAAGTAAGTAAGATAAAAGCATTGTAATAAGTATTTAATGTGGCACTGCGCTCTGATGTTGTATTAAAGGAGAATGTCAGGTATTAAAAAAGAGTCTTTGGAAAGCTGATATTAGCATAAAATTAACCTGAATATTTCTGGTCTAAACAATTCCTATAGTTGTTAAGAATATTTTCTAGTAGAACAAAGCAGAATGGAAAGAGTAGAATTACCACTATAGCATATTCATTCCACAGAATGAAAAGCTCTGGAAGAATCATTTGAATTAAAATGCTTAATATAAACAATTTATCAACAAATTTACAGAATTTATGCTTCTCCAGTCTCCCATGGCAAAGGGAAATGCTTCTTCATTCATGGAACAAATAGGGAGAGCATGAATATTAAAAATCTGACGGTGACAATTATTTTAATAATAAGAAAATATTAATATTGGTGCCCGTATACATTAAAATACTAAAAAAAATAATGAAAATTTAATACTCAAAATTAGTCCTTTATTTTAAAATTAAATTGTTGTTAATTGTTAAATTTAATTACATAGACCTGATGTGACGTCACACTTCTCAGACCCCCCATGTCACACATCGTCACAAATTTCAGACCCCTCCCCTTGATGCGTGAAGTCATTTATGGACGGCCCCTTAGCCCTAATGGATACAGCTACACTGGTAGACGAAATGTCTGTAAATGTCTGTAGACGAAGTGTCGTAGACGAAAAGTCTGTAGACGACTTGTCGTGACACCGCAGCCAGAATGTTCTTGACCCAGACTTGGATTGTCTCGAGATATTGTCTCGGTCTCGAGACGTCTCGAGATAGGTTTTTGATGTCTCGGTCTCGCACCCCACTGTCTCGGTCTCGGTCTCGAGGTCATTTCTTGACTTTTGGGTAACTGTCTCGAAGCGAAAGTCTTGTTCTCTTGTAGAAGCGGTCTCCATAGTTCTCGTGCAAACTGTCTTTAGTTCTGAACTTCTGACAGTATCGGGATATAAAATTGTTCTGTGCGAAATGGATAACTAAACAAACGGGAATTTAAGAATAGCTGTGTTTCTGGTATTAGCAGGTATTGAAAAGAGCAGTTTTAAAGTTTTACTTTAAGCTATTGTTTTATTTCAATTTCCGAATATCTATCAGTGCAAATACCTTGAAATGTCTCATAAAGAACCTGAAATAGTGAAATTTGCATTCGCGCAATTTGAAGTCAATGAAAAACAAAATAAATGTCCGCTTGTGTAAAGCCAACATAAGCGAAACGCTTGGAACATCATCTAGTTTCTCAAGGTGAGTGATCTGACTTATGTCGCTAATAAATGGAATTTTGTTGGTTTAAATTTTAAAATCATTTAGAAGATTTCAGTATGGCTGAAATATTTAATTTCTTTATAGTTTATACAATTCAGGTGATCGGTTGATTTTAGTGACTTGTCCCTGGTATTAGACTTCAAAAGTTGAGAGAAAAATTGTTTCAGGATTTGGGTCCAATGTGCATTTCGCTCGTTTTGAACTGTCTTGAACTGTGTCGTACCTTGTGTCTTGTCTCGGTCTCGGACCCCAGTGTCTCGGTCTCGGTCTCGAATTTGATGTCTCGTATACAAGTCTGTCTCGACTGCATTGAACAGAATAATCGGTTTAATTATTTAGCCAAACTGAACGGGGTAGAAAATCGGTTTGCTTATTTCCCCAAACTGCACGAAGCCGGCTCAGTTCACCGTTTTTTTTATTCGATCGTGCTCGAACCGAAGACCAGAAATGGATGATAGTGATGGACTGCACCGAAGTAAGGGTTCGCTTGTGACCTTAATGAAAACTGCAGGTAAACTTAGCAGCATGTAAAAAATATCCATGAAAATTTCCGTTTCCGTGTTTATTTTCCGTCCTTTCTTATAAAGCTATCTAACCTATCGAAATGTTTGTCGTCCGTTTCCAGCATTCAGATTTAGGCCCAGCTTCGTCAGAGGAGTCTCGGTTGAACCCCACGCATTTGTAGGCTACGCCTAGGTGATACTAAATTGTGTTAAGAAATGTGAACATTGCGCAGACTTCTTCAGAGTCTGTATAATAAAGGACAACTAAAGCGCAGTTGACCTTAATCCTATCACCACTCAATATCATAACGTCATCAATTTTTTATCGACCCAGGAATTAGATGACTCGGGAATCCTAGCCATTTTACAAGAGATTTCTGTCGGCGTTTTGTTACTTCCAACCCTATAAATTTCTCGAGTAGTCTTTTGTAGCTCCTGTTAGTTGAATGAGCCTTGTATTTCTTCTCCATTATAATCTGACTACGTACACGGCTACACGTTGGAGGATCGGCGTATCGAATTTGTGATATAGATACCTCAGTCTTCTGTCAAATAGGGGTGTATTCCTTTTCAAATATCTTCTTTTTCTTGGAAATTCTTACTCTATCACCGACTGAAAACTTAGGTGTAATGAGGTCGGGGTTAGGTCTCTATATAAATGTCTCCATACAATGATATAATTGTCTTTTTCTGACTTCTATTCGGATCTTCGTACTCTAACGGAACAACGGAAAACGTTATAATATAACGGGCGTTTCGATAATCTTGTATCCGAGGCTGATATTAGGGGAAAGGAATATATTATTATATTCCTTTTCCCCGAATGTCAGCCTCGGATACAAGATTATCGAAATGCCCGTTAATTTAGTATATATTCCTATTACGCTATAAACGACATCATCGATGGAGACAAAGCTTATAGACCAAAATGGAAAACTGATTAACATTAGAGAAGAGGAGTTGTCGATCAGGTTTAAAATTAGATAAATGTGAGAATGCGCATGTAATTAAAGTTTTTAATTTCAATTTCAATATAATAGCCTATATGATGAGTCGATATACGAATGTGAAAGTTCATGTTTCGGAAGGCCAAAAAGACAAAATTAAACGCGAAGATGAAGACTGGAGTGAGCATTAGGCTAAAGCTCGGATATTTATCAGGGAACACGTATTAGCTCTTACTCGAGCACAAATTAACAAGATGGCGACAGCGTATTGGGATGGAATGGGTACGACGATGAAAATGAGCAAAAATCAATTAGATCATAATATGAAAGTCGAAGGTGGATTTCTTCCAGTTTTATTACCGGAAAAAGCATGGAAATGTCTTCTTTCCAGTGTTCTTCCAAGTCTTGTAATGGGAGCTTAAGATGATAAGCGAGTAGGCTACTGGAGTGAGTAGGCCCTAGTAATATAATGGGATCGGGAGTTAATGTAACTTTTATAGAAGTGCTTTATACATCAAACGAGGAGGGAGATGCTACAAGATGTTATCGCATGCGTCTGCCAATTGCCTAAAACCATGCTCAGGATCAAGATTAGACGTTGTTGGTGAAGGATTGTAGGGGAAGCCGAGATAATTTCGGCCAATTTTCTTATTTTTTCAATAAATTAAAATTCATTGACTACTAAAATGAAACAAAATCACTAGGCTTTGGTAGGAACAATATACTGCAGTGTTGTTTTTCTTTGTAACGAGGAGAACACCTGTTAAATAAAATGTTTTTAAATGTATGATGTGGTCGGTTTTACCCCGGCGTATGGGATGAATTCGGCCAGCGTGGCTGATTTGAACCTCACAACCAAAGAGTCGAGGTATATGCATAAATGTATTATGTAGCCTATTAGAAAATACAACTGAAACGGTAATATCAGGTAACGCATTATAGGCTATCATTATTAGGCAACATTCAGATACAATATTAGGCCCCAGCATTATTACACTGTACTCGAATAACGCTTGATTTTTTTATAAGTCTTTGGCATCTAATGTATAGTAAAATATCATTTTAAATAATTATGTCTTAAATTAAAACTGGGTATATAGTATCACATTTTTAGAATTAAAATAGGAACTGTGTACCATCCCTAGCACCTCTGGGTATAATTCGTCCTAGTGGCCGAATTTGCCCCTACACAACCACGGTCGATAAACATCTCAGAGTGCATGCATGACCTGCCAATTGAACAATGAATTTCGATTACGAAACTGTCAACAAATAAAGTGGTTTACAGAATTAAAAAAATATTATCCATATGAACAAGATAACCTTCAATTTTTAACGTTAATGACGGCAGAATGGAGAAATGGATTCGGCTCAAAATCGTTTTTTTTAATCTTTAACCAGCTTATTATTGTAACAAAGTACAACCGTCTCGATAAACAAGCATCACATAATATTATACGCTAGATGGCAGCATTAAAATCTGCCTTTGCTTGATGGTTCCCTGGCAATAGGGGGCCTACCTCTGGACGAATTTACCCCATGGCCGAAATTACCCCGTCTTCCCCTACATGCGTAGAGATTCTGGATTTGTCAATGGTGCAGGATTGATTTTGTGAAGTGACAATCCTATTTCAAAAGTAGGCTACTTTCTAGCATCCCAATCCCTGGTCAGATTCTTGGCATGATATTGTTGAGAGACATTAGAATAATAATAAATATAATATATATATAATTATAAATTAAATTAAATGTCGCGATACGGTATGCCATTATACAAGTTTACAACAAAACTCAAACCTCCGAGCAGAGTTAGAATTCCACCGGAAGCAATATTTTGGCTGCCCAAAGAAGTAACGCAAGGGGCTATGAGACTACGCGGCTCACAGTGTTGTAAGATTTTTGCACAACGAGCGATGACAATTCAACCCAGATCATAGGTCTCACAATAAGAGCTTTGATATGGCGTTCGAATAACTAGAGGAGTATGTCTAGTCTCGCTTAGACCGGCGATTAAAGAAAAGAGATGTAGCCTGCTGCAAGACAGAACCGTTTCGAAAGTGGAAGACATTATTATTACTATTCATAACAACTCCGATTCCGTAGTTACTAGTTACGGTATATGAAAGTTATTCGATATGGTATATTAATTGCCACGTTTGAGGGTCTCGAAGAATAAATTTTAAAAGAATACTTAATATCGTATCGCAAAATTAAATAATATGGAATATAAAAATATAAATAAGTCCAATACTTCCGTCCGCGCAATCTTCCAAAAATATAAAAATTAAAAAAGAAATCGATCGAGAACGCGATAAAAGAACTGCGTTAATGCGTTAAATACAAAGCATCGTAGAAGCATAAGAATGATTAGCGTGGTCGACAACGTTCTAATAGTAACCGCGATGGGACTCAGTACGGTAGTTCGGGACTCACAGCTCTATCTACTATAATTGCTGCTCCTTCCATAGCGATAACGACAGGTACGGCAGTAGGTGTAGGGTTGTTAATTTTTATCGGAGGACAAGTTAGTAAGATTAGAAGCTTGCACTGAAAGCGGCAAAGCATGAAAAGATTAAAGCGTTAGCAGAAGCAAAACTAAACGCGATCAGCGGCCTCATTTCAAAAGCTCTTACGGACGAAAATATAGGCTATCAGACGTGGAATTATATTCCCTAATTCTAAGCGAGCTTGTGAAATTCAGCGCTGTATAGGACGGTAGACACGAAATTCGGAATAAACTCTAAAGACGGCCAATTCTGCATAGGCGACAACCCGATATCGATCCACAACAATGACGCAACCGTAGGAGATAACAGACTACGTAGTAACTCCAGGACTTTAGATATTATTAAGATGTGGTTAAGATGAATGTTTTCTTTTCTAAAGCACACATAATTATGCTATGTATGTATGTTTGAGCAATCCTCCAGTATCGTTATTTTCCATGGTACATTCAAAACCACTATAGGTTACATTGGCAGACCGACTATCGTTTCCATTTATGCATTCTCCGTCATCTTTTACCCACTTTACTTTGTAATAACAGGCCCCTCCTCAGTGGGACTAGTCCCTTTGGGATGCCTAATGTTCCCAACAACAACAACATTGTCCTGACTAAGTTTATCAAGCATGTCTCATATATAGGCTAATATGGAAATATGCAACTCTATGTCATGCTACTGCTTGTTTTTCCTGATTGTTTGTTTTTGGAATAAAAAATTGAATTGGATTAAATTGAACAAATAAAGGCGATATACGCAGTAACGATAGGCCCTATGGGAGAATACACCGAGATTTTGATCGTAACGAATGCTATGAGGCAGCCGCACAATCCGAGTACACCTAAATCCTCCAAGAGCGTAAATAAAAAAAATTATTAAACCGATATGGAACGCGAAGGCGTCGATGACGCTAGGTAAAGGAGTAGGCCTACAGCATTATCGTTATTATGTATTATCGTTATTACGCAAGATTCTAATGCGTTAGTAGAAATGTTATCTTTACGAATAGCTAGCTTCAAGGCGGGCAATACGGGAGTGAGAAATGAGATAGTTAGTACACATGTGACGAGCTACTAAGACAAGGAGCGATAAATAAAAATGAATATAGAAATATAATGCTATTTATATTTCTAAAAAATGACGATAGTTCCTAGAAGACGGGATAAGAATCGTTGTCGGTGGGGCAGGAATATTCGATAGGCTACCGTTGCAGGTTTTTTCAAGAAACTATTTACGTCGAATGCGGCTAAACAAATAGCGTCAACCGCTCTCAGCTAGGAAAAGTTGCGGCGAAAGAAATTGGGGTAAAGGCGCTCGATGTCGATAAGACTGCGGCTACCGACGCTGGGAAGCGATAAGTCGATCAAACGGTTGCTAAACATCTAACTCCCAAAATTCAAGAAGCTACTACGAAGCCTGCTAAAGAACGCGCTTCGCTGGCGCTGTCAGCGCTCCATCCACATACGCTAATGCCGATGCAGTGGCTCTTACGAACGACGGGCTCATGTATCTATTTAGTCAAATATCGTATTCTCTATTGAATCAAGAAAGCGAAACGTTATTTCACCCGGGTCAGGCTACTACGATGATAGGATTGCTCAAATACCCAAACGATTTTCAGATGGCGCAAAGTTTAAATCAGTTGTGGTATAAAGACAGTGGTGCAACGGCCGTTATCGCCGATAACGCGAAATTCGCGGTTAGACAAGCGTATTTTAGTCAAAAATCGACAACTTACAAACGCTATCGTTATTGCGTTAAGCCGATGACGACGCTTATTTTAGAGCTGATAGAGTCGCTGTTGGAAAAGTTGCGATAGACAAAATATCATGGTTTATGCCGCACGTTATTCCATCCGATATATGGAAAAAAGGCAGTTGTAGAAAATGATCGAATGGAAAGCATCGTTGCCTTAGCCTATGGCGCTCGTCAATGCGATACCATAACGGTTTCTCAGTCGACTACTTTGAGCTGGAGGCTTAGCGTCAAGACATCTCCTGAAAAACCGAGGTTTTCCGACGAATCGTGACGGAAATCAAGAAGCCAATCCATCTATGTTTAACCATTGCGATCTAAAGAACATGTAGCCTACATGATCATGAATCAAGAACGATACTCGTTGTAGACTACAACCTATCATTTCCTAATGAACAATTCTCGAGTGTGTACCGAGACGCAGCAACGTTAAGCGAAAATTCTATGGAATGCATCAATTAAAAACGCAATGTATTATTACACCGATTGATTAATTATAAAGATCTATATCCACTTGTACGCCTCACAACTTGTGAAAGCTTACATTTTGCGCAGTCGACATAGAAGCGGTCAGACAGACAGGTGGGAGTGATCATTCCTGTCTACAAAAGTCGACCGCAAAGAGACGAAGCCTGTTTCTTTTGCGTTGTTTTACGTGTACAACGGTGCTTTTGTGCTGTCCGACGAAGGAAACGATAGACAACTAAACGTAAATTGTTTTGTCTAGTCTGAATGGTCGAGTGGGACGAACCACAACTCGAACTCAGACAGTGTGGTCCAGGGGCGTCCATCCCCCCTTGCGCCTTTGAAGCATTCCCCCTCAAGTCATCAGATTCCCCCCCACGACGACCGCCCAGACGAATGGTCGACAAAATAGAAAATTTCGATTATCAAATTTGAATCACGATTTTATTGTTGAATTATTCCTTGAATTCTTTATTGAATTCTTTAACTTTTAGTTCACTAATCAGCAACATAATGCATTATAAAATATGAAGGGTTGTACACAGACAGAGGCATAGCCTACTGCCAGAGCGGCGAGACAGTACTGCTCAGTTTTTTAATTTCAGAAATTAATCGATGTGTTTTTCATTTGAAAAATGCATTTCTTTGTTTTAAAAATAATAAAATCAGTGAGCAGACGTTTAATGTACAAAAAATGTATTCCCCCTGAAAAGCCAATGAAGATGTCTGCTTCATTCCCCCATAGGATGGACGCCCCTGGTGTGGTCAACAGTTGTTGTTGGGTGTGGTTTTGGAGGCCAAGCTGGTCCGGAGAAGGATTCAGGTGAAGCCAAGCTGTACGGGTCGGCTCGTTCCTAGTCAACAGTGCCAGCAGTGCCAAGGTGACGGAGGGTTCGGTTCCTGGGTGCAGTGGTCCAATTCTGCAGATGGTCGAATTCGAAGGACAAGTCAATAGGTCCTCGCCTCCTCGGTCAAGTCGAATCTCAGAGGGTCGGAGTTACGACGGTGGTCATGGTCAATCGTTCCTGTGGGTGTGTCGAGAAGACGGTGAAAAAGAAAAGACAGTGGGGGGGGGGATAAGTCTACCCATTTAATTTTATATTTACAAAACAGTTGTAGGTGTGACGTTGATTTGTTTCGGTGTAATTTTCTGGTAAAACAATTTGGCAAAATGGAACAGTTATCGCCTAAAACGTGTTGAAATAAAGAAAATGTCCAATGAGAGAGTGAGACAAAAGTTTGTAAGGTACGGAAAGTCGCAGGAAGAGTTGTCAACTCATGAGCGAGAGGTTTTTTGGAGGAGTTGGCTCTAGAATGGGCGAAATAATAAATGGAAGAGGATGAAGGTTATAAAACACAGTTTGAGGAAATGAAAAGAGAATCGGGGAAAAAAGGACTGAACGGAATGGAGAAGACAGACAGAGAGTTGAAGAAGGAAAATGACGCTACGAAGAGAGGAACTGGTGTTGAGAAGAGAGGAGACGGCGTAGAGAAGACAGAAGGACAAAAAGGAATTGCAGAAAATAGATAGGGTAAAGCGGAAATGGTTTTGAGAAGGGAGGAAACAGTCAAGGATGCAGCGTGAAACCAAAGCAGCAATCCGGTATGAGATCCGTTGGGCCACAGGCAGCCAGCGCAACACATCGCGCATGTAGGTAGAGACAGAGGCGAATTTGGGAATTTGCCCAATGAGCCGAGCAGCCAAGCGCAGAACTCGATATAGTCGCCCCAAAACCCGAAGGGGTGGTCAACGAGTATCAACAGTGTTCAATTGGACTAGAAACGAAAGCATGCACAAGAAGCACTAGTGCGTCATGAGAAAGAGAGCGTTGAAACCACTCGAAGCTGGCGAAGCTGGCAATAACAGCTTCGAGAGACGATGTTCACATGTTGGGGAATACTAAGTTCCTGGTCAAGGGTTACGCCCAAGTCACGAACCGTGAAGGAGAAAGTTATCTTAGGAAAGACCCGAGCAAACTGGAGCAAATCAATACTATCTAGTTGCCGACGGCCATCTAGCCAAATGCACGGAGTTTTGGAGAGATTTAAAAAGTAGCCGATTTGAGGCTATCCAAGAGGAACGGACATTTATGATTAGGCACATCTGTCGCGCAGTAGCGAGTGGTGGGTGGGAATGGATGTAGACTTGGATATCATCCGCAAAGACCTGGTGCAGAAGTCTTTGAGACGTCAACAGAGGACAGAGATCAGCCGTATAGAATAAATATAATAGTGGACCTAGGACGGAACCCTGGGGCACACCGAAGGGGGCGGGGACCCAAAAAAACCTAGAGGAGCCAACAACCCCGCAGTTTGTGCGTTCAGATAGAAAGGATAGAAGCCATTCTAAAGGATGGTAAACTAACTGAAAGGAAGTTGAGAGGCGCTGCAGAAGGATGAAGTGGTCCACAGAATCAACGGCAGAGCTCACATCGAAAAGAGCTAAGAGTGTAACCTGGCCATTTTCCTAGCGCTATAAAAGTAAAATAAAAGCCGTAGCAGAAGGATCTTCGTGGAGTGATTCCTGCCGAAACCAGACTGCTGTGTATGGATCAGCTCATTCACATCTAATTATGCAATCAACTGCTTAGAAACAATGCGCTCTAGAATTTTAGACAGAGAAGTTACATTGGCAATTAGTCGATAGTTAGCCGGATCGTGCATCTCGCTTCAAGGTTTGCAGAAGAATCGGTCGTTTCTGAGACGCAGGTATGCCTGCCTCACTGATAGATCGGTTGCACAGGATCGCAAGGAAAGGCAGGAGATCATCGATTAGTTCCTGCAGGAGAAATCTCATGAAGAGCAGAAAGCCGGCACTCCGTAGTGGAGAACGCAGGTGGAGAGGAATCTGCAGTAGCACTCCGAATGGATGAGATCTTGACCGAAAATCACTCCAGAAACGCATCTGCAGAGAACGACAGACAGAGCAGACTCAGACTCTTGGCCACCTTTTTGAAGGCCAAGGAGGCCATTGAAAGTGGACCAGAGTCTCTTTGGCTCCTTTGACTGGCGAGTGATGTCTGCCTCCCAGTATTCCCGTTCTCTGGCACGGAGGGAGGCATGCATTTTTCAGACAAAGTGGACCCACGAGGCTCGATCAGTCGGCGAGCGGGTTCTTCTGAATATCCTCTCCAAACGCGGCGCTTGACTTCGGAGCTTTCGACATGCTGCCTTAAACCATGGAGATGACGGGCATTGGCGTGTTCGGACGGTGCTAAGTGAAAGGACAGTGTCGATGAGACCAGAAATCGCCGTCTCGTACTAGCTGAACAGCTCGGATGTAGAAAGCAGAGAAGTCGGTCCGAGATCTAAGATGAGATCTGTGCACGGAGCGCTGAATGAAATGCAGAGCGATCCAGATTTTCCAGTGCCGGAACTGTCGAACGGCGAGAAGAAGAGGCTCGCAGATGAAAGCATTGCATCGACGACGAGGCCGTGGTCGGAGAGAGCAGGGGAAGAAAGTGACGTCACGCACCCGACAATCATCTCTGTTGATGATGATGTCGAACCATCCATCCAGTATGTGGGACCGTGGGTGGACTCCGCAATATGCTGTTTGAGGTCGAATTGTTCCAAGACTGTCGTAAATTCCATCGATAACGAATTATTAACGATGGCAACGGATATTCTAGGCGCAGGTTGAGGTCCCAGCAAGGACCCAGCTGCGTGTAACGGAGTGCAAATTGTTCCAATAAGACTGAGACCTCGCCGAAGAACTCCGACGAGGGTGGCAGAGGAGCCAGAACGGAAAACGGCCAGAAGCGTAGGTGGACTACGCTTCGGTGACTATGAGATTACGAGAACTCGAATGTCGACGGGGTTCAGGCCAATTTCCCTCTCCTCGCCCTCAACTGATCCCGGCAGTAGACGTTCAGATCCCCCTCGCAATGTCATGCACGAGTTAACCTCAGGAAGCCAGGCGGAGCAGCGCGGCGAACGGCAAAATCGGTAGAGGAAAGATGCCAGGACTCAACGACGACCAAGGCTTCCAAGTTATTGGCTAACTTGAGGTCAGCAACCGACACGTACTTGTTCTTCAGGGAACAATCGTTGAGAGTGGCCAGACGATTGGCCGAGAAGGCGAACCTGGAAGTTGGCGAGGAGCAATCGATGGCGGAGACGGCAAGGACCGAAGATGAGCTGGGAACCATAGACCAAAACGGAATAAGGTCTTCCGAATCGGCCGACGAGGCGGAGCCAGAGACGTATAGTGTGACCGAGAGAGTTCAACAGTGTTCACACAGACGTACGCAGGAGGCGTTAACATGCCACGATAGTACGTAGCAAAACACGCCAAAATAATCCTGGAAAGCCGATAGTAATCCAAAAAGGCGAACGAGTTAAATTCCAGAAGCAGTAACCTAACTATTAGACTAATTACTTAGTAAAAAAACCGAATCTGAGAAAACGATTTATAAACAGAGCCGTGACTGACCGGTGTTCAAAAGCCATAGGCGCCACACCTATCCTTCCAACCAAGTATGGCTTGAGGCGGTTGAAGGTAATGAATTATAATCTTCGCATAAATGGATAGTAGCAAAATATTGGTAGATGACCCACAATCTAATAATAGGAATATCACCTCGCAATTTGGGAGCAGACTCGGCGACAACTATTCCCTTTTGTATTATTATTATTATTATTATTAAGGAGTTTTTATATGGCGCCCCTTCAAGGTAATCTACTCAGAAGCGCTCCCAGTCCAACCACGGCTAAATAAGACAGTCTTGAGGTTTACAAAGAACGTAGTGGTGTGACCCCTAGGTACTAGACGGAGTGCAACAGGGAGCCTATTTCAGGTCCTAGAGCCAGCGACCGAAAAAGAGCGCCGCTGCTTTATTGTAGTCCGCGAGCGAGGGACTAAGACTCGCAAACTTTGTTAACTATCGGCACACTTAGTAGAGTACATTTTTGTCGCGGCACACCAATTAAAATTTATTGAAATTACAAAACCAACTGCAATAATTTCAGTTTGTCATGTTTTTAGTTTGTCACTTTAGTCCAGTAATATCGAAACTAAAGGAGATTTTTACTTGGCTAATCATCACTAATGCAATGAAAGCATATTAGGCTAACTCAAGCAGAAACGCATTTAATCATCCATCTGTAGTCGCTCTCGTTTTTTCGATTTCATTTCTGTTAGAACAGAAAATCCAATTTCGCAGACATACGAAGATCCAAAAGGCAGCAAACACTTGATTGCTTTCGTGCTCAAGTTTGGATATTGGCTTAGAATTGAGATCCAAAATGCTGACAACTCGTGATCAGCAAAAGAGCCTCTGTGAACCAGATCGTTCTTAAGACCGATTTGACTCTCTTTTTCAGCCATCAAATTCAAAAGAATATATCCACATAATTTTATATTTCATTATTAGTTTTATAGAAGAATATAGCTTGTTCAGTTACAGTTATGCTGGTATCTCCGTGATAATAACGTCGAGAGGAGGGGTGAACACATAAATATACAGAATACATTAATGTCACTAGAGTTTTTACTTTTGATCACTTGACATCGAATAGCTGTGAACGAGATACTATTCTTAAAAATAAAACAGTAAAAAGCCGAAAATTTTATTTATGAAATGATTTCTTGTAAAGTCAATTAAACAGACTTCCGAATTTTAGCTTTCTCTCGCGGCACACCTGAAATCTCGCACGGCACACTAGTGTGCCGCGGCACACTAGTGTGCCGCGGCACACAGTTTGCGATACACTGGACTAAGAGTTCGGCTTGATTATCTGATCGGAGAGCAGATCACCGCTGGACACCAGAGGTGGAACAGCAGAGTTCCCGCAGGTATAGAGGAGCGATACCCTCCTTGCAGCGCCAGACCAGCGCAGAAACCCTATAGGCGATCCGCTGCGGAAATGGAAGCCAGTGTAGTACATTCCGCATATACTCTGAGATTTGGCCAAATTTTGGGATTCGCCCAAATAAGACGTGCCGCCGCGTGCAACAGCCGCTCTATGCACCCAATCCGGACTGCTGGGAGCCCATCATAGAGGGCGTTGCAATGGTCAAGGCGAGAGACCACAAAGGCGTGGACAAGGGTGGAAGCAGCAGTAGGAGTTAGAGAGCGAGATATTACCCTAAGCTGACGCAGTTGGTAATAGCAATCGCGACAGAGTAGATTGATGTGTCGCGTGAACGACTGAACGTTATGTATTTTATGCATAGTTTGTTGATAGCAACTTCAGAGACGAAGCGCCAGACTATAGATTGCCGACAACGGAATTAGTTTGTCAACACTGACCAGGCCATGTTGTTTCAATTTTAAAATAACAATGAAATTACAATTACAGTTACTAAACACACTCTTGGGGCATTCTGTTTGTAGGCCATGTCGGTGTACATCACCTATAGGAGCCGCATGTACAGACATGCGAGACGCCTAGCGGACGCACTTACAGCTGCTGACATCAGCTTCTGGTTGGATAAACAGAGAATAAGTACGCTGGCTTTCTTTATGACTGCATTCTATGACTTTCATTTTTAATGACTGCAGCTTTAAGTAGTAAGTAAGCAGGTCGTTCACAGGGTTTACACACATCTTTTGTATTCTTTACACTGAAGAATGATGCGAGGTTTCCTGGTCCGTACGTCAACATGACATGAATAGCGCACTAGGACAGCACTGGTCATCTTTCTAGTCATAATTATGTGTATAATATAGTTATAATGGTGCATAGTTTGTGCCTCAGAAAATGTAGATATAAGATTCGTAACGGTGGTGATGATTATGATGACGATAGCGATGATGATGATGATGATGATGATGATGATGATGATGATGATGATGATGATGATGATGATGATGATGATGATGATGATGATGATGATGATGATGATGATGATGATGATGATGATGATGATGATGATGATGATGATGATGATGATGATGATAGCATCAACATCAACAAATATCATGTGATCCATCTGAGCAAAGCCAGGCTCAACTCAGTTTTCTTTACAACTTGAGTGTCATAAACCGTTTCAATTGGTAAAGTCGCTCTCCTTTAAAATGACCCAAACTTATTGTTCTATCAAGTTCCTGTCCAAATATGGTTCAATTGTTCGAATAATATTTCGAGATATATAAATTTAAAGTTTTTTTTATAATTTTGATATGCACAATTCCTTAGAAATCATCTTCAGAATTGAATGAATTTGAAGTTCATATAATTATACTGAACAATTCTTTAATTTATGTTGTATACTTTATACAAAAGACTTAATTTATAATTTACTTAAATAATAAAAAAAAATACAATAGAAATTTTAACATAATATAAAAGCGATAACAATTTCGAATAAAAATGTTTAAAAAAACTATTCTGCTAAAAACAAACTGTTGTCAAACTATTAAATAGAATGTAAAATTAGAACGTACTCACTACTCAGTGCCGAGTGAAAATCAAGTGTGGAATCTCGCAATGTCGATATCGATCTCCTGGTCATCAGATTCAGAATCATAAAACTGAACGTCTGCATCTTCACTATCCGAAAGTCATTTTCGCTTGTCAATGAATACTCATGCAGGAGCGAAGTCAGGTTTTCAGTGTCAGACTTAAATGAGTATAAAGGTTTCTTTAACAAAACTAACCAATTGAATTGCTTGACAGATGGATCACGAGTTCTGTCTAAGATGTCCGAAGGACTTGACCGAATGAGACTTATGGTTGTCTTACTCAGCAAAGACATCGACGAATCGGTCTACACGACCACCGGTGTGTAATGCAATTGCAGTAATTTACATGTTAATATAATGTTTGTACACATGTATGAAGATGTATTCGTGTAAATACCATGATCTTCATCGTATTATTACTTACTCAACTTTATATTTCCTCCCTTACACTGAATGCTCGTTGCCATCAACAGAACGAAAAGCTACATCGTCTCCGTAGAGTTCTCGATTGCTTTATTTGATGTAATACCGTAATAATAGCTTGCTGAAAGAACGAACTGAATGGTACTCGTGTCCTCTCAAATATTCGCTTTTGTCGTTGCTCTAAGTCTATCTCCATTTCATTTCTGAAAGACTGCGCCTTTGTATTCGTTCCTATTGGCATTGAAACAAGTGCGAATTGATATTACATCTATAACGTCATTGGTCTCCCCATGCAGATGATATAAAGGATATTCGTCGCGATATACGTTTGACACATAGCAAAGGGATTGATGACATGGACCCTTGTATAGCGACATCCAATCTCACCCTGATTGCTAAACCTCTGACGAAAGTAATAAATTGCTCTTTAATAGTAGGATTGTTCCACAACCCATAAAATAGCTAAAGTAGTACCAGTATTTGAAAAAGGCGAAAAGGATAATGTGACCAACTATACATACCTATTTCTAACCGCCCTTACTTTGCTAAATTTTATGAAAAGCTCACGTACAACCGCCTTTATGGCCTATGTCAAACACTCGAATATTATCTACCAATCTCAGCATGGATTTCAACCAGGTCACTCCCCCTACATGGCCATGCTGAATATGCAGGACATGATTTTTCTCGACTATAACTTGCTCTCTGAAAAGTTTCCACATTTCAGATTCTCGTCTAGTGTCCGTGACTTGGGTGTCACTCTAGGCAGCTCTCTTACCTTCACTGAACACATATCCAAGCTTACTCGCTCTTCTTACTTCCAACTTAGGCGTCTTAGAGCTATTCACAGATCAGTTTCATCCTCTACCTTCACCTCAATTGTCCATGCTTTTATCTGTTCTCGAATTGACTATTGTAATTCTCTACTTGTTGGCTTACCCAAAGTTCGTCTATCTCCTCTTCAATCTGTACTGAATGCTGCTGCTCGCCTCCCTTGATTCTCTCACATCTCTATATTTATGGCTGAACAACTTCATTGGCTTCCTCTCTCTGTGCACATCCAATTCAAAGTTCTCATTCTCATGCTCAAATCTCAACTGGGTCTTGCTCCAAAATATCTTTTGTCACCAAATTCTCCGCCCCCTCTGCCATGTCAAAGCGTCCTCTCAGATCCTCTGACCGGCTTGACCTTTTTGTTCCCCGTGTTAGGACCACAATGGCTCAATCCAGGTCCTTTGTGTGCATAGGTCCCTCTCTATGGAATCGACTTCCTCCTTCTCTACAATCTACAATCCTCTCTAGTATATAGCATCTCTACTAGGGTGCTCCAGAAAATTAAAAGTTGAAAATTCATTGCTCCCCGGGCATTTTCCCGTGCGTCTCATACAGATGAGTCTAAACATCCAAATTTGAGGTTTTTACATTATGGCTAAGCCTTGCCCTCAGCACGTTGAAGTTTTAACAATACCCCGGTATTTGCAATGTTTCGGTTTAAAACACAAATTACCGGTATTTAAGTATGTTTGAAAAAACTAACATCTTTCATATTTATTGGCCAGAACATGAAATTTTGCAGGCACAGATACAAGTACTGAGGTTTTAAGTACCTGTAAAAATACTTAAGTATCAGGTACAAGCACGAGTACAAGTACTAAGGTCTCGAGTACAAGTACGAGTACAAGTACACATGGCTACTGCAAGAACAAGGATTTACTTCCTTGACGAAATAATGGTGTATTGCCACATGCACTCATTTATAATTTTGCTTTTTTAGAAATATAATGAATGCGAGCATCTTGTCACTCAGATTCGATCGAGACTGTTTTAATTTTAAGCTAAACACACTTTCAACCGGAGCGCTAGATGCAGGCACACTCACAACTCTAAACGCTGGTTTGTCAAGAGCAGTTTTGCTGTATTCCAAACGTCCAAACAATCAATTTCATCAAAGTCATCATGGCCTCTGATAATTAACCAGGTTGTCACTTGTGATGATAAGGTGCTCGGCTTAACAGAAGATCGTGTAAAGTAGTGAACAATTAGCTTAGACTTTTTCATGCACGAGGTCTGCAGTTTCGGTTGCTGCAACCGTATCTGTGATTAATTATTGTGCCAAAATGAGACGTTTGTGTAGCACCTGCTTCACCACAGTGCCAAAGAAACTTGATGTGGTCCTCAACAAAGCATGTTTCTCATTCACATAAGACATAATCATATCTGCACACATTAAATAAGAACATAATAGTTGTAGGCGCTCTTTGACTAGGCCTATTGGAGCAATACAAAGTAAATGCCTTAAATAGCGTTTTACCTAATACAGAAAAGTGATTCGCAACTGACTACCTAAGTGGCCTAGCTAAGCGCGTTTTGATACAGATGACAATGTTTCCTTAACAGAGCTATATGCACCATTCATTCATTCACTCATTCATTCATTCATTTAATTCATTTAAGATATTTATATAGCGCCCCTTCAAGATTTCTACTCAGAGGCGCTCCCGACTACAGCGCGGACACTGAATCGGAGTTTCACGCCGAAGCGCATGAGCAATTGCGAGTGAAGGACTTTCCCAGGGTCCCTACGCGGCGGCTTGAGGTGGATTCGAACCCGTAACCCTCCGGCTGCAAGGCACCGAACATACCCCTACACCACCGCGTCCAACCATCTCGCACACGCAGCGGAAGACTTTTTCGAGAGGAACATAGAATACAGAGGAACATAGAAAACTCACTTTTTTCACAAGTGAGTTCCATCTGGGACTAATAGACTACATGGAATTCATGTGTGAATGGAACCTGGGACTATTACTAATAGTCCCAGGTTCCATTCACACATGAATTTCATGTATTAGCCATAGGTTCAGTGGTTTATTGCTACAAGTCTTATAATACAATTCATAAAATGCATTATTTCGGTGAATAAGCTGGTTTCCCTATCGCGGCTTTCGTATGGTGCTGAGAAAGTTCGACGACTTGCATTTACATTACTCGATAGAGTTCAAATGAGTTGTTACTCACTGCTCACCTCTCCGTATGGTGTCTTTGCAAGTGTTTAACAAAGTTTGATGTTGTGCCAGTTGTTTTCTCAAATGATCGTTTTCTCACTACAAAACTTGCACTTAGCAGAAGTAGCATTTCCCTTGAGAGTGAAATTATCATAACCAAACTTAACCGAAATAGGAATATTAGTATTTTTATTGTTAACATTATCACCGTCCGTGGCCGCTATTTTAGCAAGACAACCGGAAGAAATTCTGATCAAGATGCGGTCCATACAGAACTGCCAAAATATCCAATACCCAGAACGTAAGAATTAATGACTTAAAGGAAAGACAAAGCTTACTGGTAAAGTTTCCGATTGCCTGTAGAAATGTCATTTGTGTCCAAGTACTTAGGTCTCAAGAACTAGTACACATACTTAGGTCTCCAGTACAAGTTCAAGTAGGCCTACTTAAAGACTGTAGGCCAGTTAAGAAAAAGTTAATTTAATTCTGAATGCGTCCAGTCACCAACTGGTTCTATTTTTTTATTTGTTTATTACCTTACCTCGTAATTTTTCTCGGGAAATTGATATAGGCCTACGGGTGACCCTCCTTAGAGGGATTTCCATCCCTTTTGGGCCTCCCTTTGTTGCCAGTGTATTTTGTCTCTTCACATTCCCTGCTTTACTGCAATAATTTGGTTCCAATAAAATAATTTGAATTGAATTGAATTGAACAACGTAATGGCATTGATGGCATACATCCATTTTTTGATCGCTTATTTTTTACTTCAGATATTTGCAAACTTCAGATATTTGCAAACTTACTCGTCCACTTTTGCTCGTTTCTTAATTCATTACATTTTCTGTTTTCCTGTGAACGTAGAGATGTGTCGCGGTTACGACAGAAAGATTTGTCGCTTTGGCATGAAGATAGAAGCCGCATATCGGGACGAAAAAGTATCAGCAACATTCCTCGCTGGTTATTGGGTTGGGGATTATAGCACAGAAGTTCTGTTTCGCACCGGAATTAATGATCTCATTGTGAGGATCTACAATGAGCTGGGTAACATTACTTGATATGTGTTATTATAATGATGCTTATGCAGAAAGATGAGGAGATAACTCGCCATTCATACAATACAATTATAATCTAAAAAATTATACAACTTGGTCGGAACAAAACGCCAGTTTCATGACACGAGTCCATTTTCACGTGAAGCGACCGTGTCTAACAAAACTCCTATTAAGCAACTCGGTTGGTCTAATATCGACACGTAATCGACAACATTTAACTATTTAACGATCTTTATGTAAAGACGAATAATGAGATAGATATATATATGTTGATTAACGCTGAACTGTTTATTTTCTTATATATAATATAATGATAATTATATTTACGATTAACGTGACGGGCTGATGGTGCTAGGCTGCTAGAAGTTAGTATTTGTTGTGCTCCTAAAACCGTGTCTGCTCTCAAAAGTTGCTAAACTTGGCAATGCGGATCCTCACGGAAAAAAAATTACTGACCACTGGCCTACATTCTATAAGCTGCTTAACTCCTTACTTTATAGCCGTGGCTGGTAGCGACTCTGAGTATACGTTACTTTAAGGGTGCTATTTTAAGGGTGCTTTGCGAACTTTGGTCGCCCATGGCCTGCGTGGTCTACATTTGTATGACGTTGTGCGAGCCACTACCTTGGCAAGAATGCTGTATGCGTCACCCGCCTGGTGGGGTTTCGTGGGTCAGCGTGACAAAGACAGGTTTGAAGTCTTGATGCGTCGCTTGATCCGCTATCACTATCTTCCTGGAGATTCCCTTTCTTTTGAGCAACTATGCATAAAAGCTGATTCCCGCCTTTTTTCATCGATCCTGGTAGATAATGGGCATGTTTTACATGAATTGCTTCCCCCAATTAAAACTTGTAAGTATTCCCTCCGCCCCGGGCTCATGACCGTATCATTCCTCCCGCAGATAATTTGATGCGTAAAAATTTCATCACTAGGATGATATATAAGGTCTAATCATCATTGGCTGACTCCTTAGGTATATGCGGGACTACAATGATTTTGCACCAAGGTGCTGTTGGTTTATTAAGGGATATTGTCACTAACTTACTTAATGCGAGAAACGTTTATAGTCAGGATACTTTATACTTTTTAACTGCGTTTATGAGATGTATGTACACCAAAGTGCGATTAGCAATTGGTTAATAAAGAATATACTTACTTACTTACTTACTTTATAATTTTCAGAAGAATGAATGAATTAACGTTATGCGAACTGTGCTTTTCAATTTCTAGTGTATCCAACATCATACCCGGTTCTTGGAGGTAGAAGAGGAGGAGACGGAGGAGGAGGCGGAGGAGGCGGATCAGACGGGGGACCAGGCGGAGGACCAAAAGACCGACGTGGAGGAGGAGGACCAAAGGATGATAGCGGTGCTCCGGACAATTCGACGTTGTCGGGAATCGACCCGTCATCAAATAGCAGTGGTCCGGTAAGTTACAGTTTGAGTTACAGGTGCTAGGTTAGACAGCTGTTTAAGCTTTTATTGCCTACAAAAATATCGTTCCATTCAACTATCCATTTTATGCTTAAATTAATCACTGGTCAGGCTCGTTGCAGATACTATTTCCTGTGGCAGCCGGTTCCAATGATCCTCAATTCTTTCATTTGGCTAAACAAAAAATTTCTAATATATTGTTGCATCTGCTCATAATAGAGTTTCAGATTGTTTCCTCTCAGAGTTCTGTTTGTTGCCTTCTCGAAGAAGTTTTCGTCTACAATAATATATTTCGAGACGATGTGGGCTACATAGAATTTGGTAGTTCTTAATAATTTTCCTCTCATTCTTCTTCTTCCCAAAGGAAAAAACCCGCTTTTGATGATGAAGTAGATGAATGATGATGATGACGATGTTGATGATGATGGTGGTGATAGTGGCGGTGGTGGTGATGGTGATGGTGATTGATAATGATTGATGATGATGATGATGATGATGATGATGATGATGATGATGATGATGATGATGATGATGATGATGATGATGATGATGATGATGATGATATTGATTAATGATTGATTGATGACACTGCTATGCATTTTAAAATAAAAAATTAGATGTCTGAATTTTTTTACTGATTTTATACAATTCTGACATGCTGATTTCAAATATGTTGGTGAAATTTTGCCATCACGTCACAATTTGGTACAAACCAAATTATAAGTTTATTGAGTTTTACAATACCATGAAAATATTTTCTCTTTGATACACTGGAGAAAAATTTATAAGAAAGGTTTTTAAAAGTCCCTGATGTCAAAATCTTAGAAACAGATGACAGTGCCCAGATGTTTACAATAATTAATGGCAAGATCTGAGACATAAACCGCCTTAGGTACAGAAACGCGTTTTCTTAGATTTTCTTGCGTGTTCTTCCTCTGACGAACAATCTCTGTTCATCATCCTAACTTCCAAAATACGGACGATAAGCTTTCTGCACAAACCCGGTTATGTTCTGTCTTTGTTTCCGCAAAGTATAGCTTCCACAGATGTAACAAAATGAATCAGGTGAATTAACACAACGTCTTCTAAAGTAACCGCTTACAGATTCAGCCATGTTGAATATGATAATGGTGATTGTCAGGAAAACGTGACGTCATACATAAAAACGGATATCATTTTCGAAATCAGCAGACTAAAATCTTTTAGAAAAATATGTTTTGGGCCGAACATCAGAAATCATGCATAGTAGTGTGATTGATCGATGACGATTGATGATGATTGATGATGACTGATGACTGATGTACTGACTTTAAAGAAGCGATGATAAATAGGCAATTTAATTTCTAGTCCGTACATAAAGTATATGTAACTTAATCTGTAATTTTAGATGGTATTTGGTCCAGAGAGACGCCCTCCGAAGAGACAGTGGAAGGATAGCGACGAGGTATAGTGCGCTAGAATTTCATTTTACGTGTAATCTTTATATTTTATTGTGATTCTGAAATGACACCGTTCGTCATGGCATTGAACGAGAATTATAAAGCTGCATAGATTTCTGAGGTGAGGTTTAGGTGAGTTCGTAGGAAGGATCAGATATTTGGGGTAATTCTTGCAGGAATTTCTTTCAGAGAGTCGAAACAGCCATGGATTTAAGTAAATATATTCTTTATTAAACCAATTGCATATCCGAATTCTGGTGTACATAGTTACGTCTTCATAACAATCAACTGTCAATATCAGTACATGTGCACCATCCTAACTATAAGCGTCTTGCGCTGTAGATTATCTGGAAGAGGCAGGCAACGGTCGTGCGATCGCGGTCGCAGAGTATATTGTTAGGACTTTGTTGGTAGAAATAAACTATGCAGTAAGTGGACCCAGGGTCCGATTTGCCGGGGGGTCAGAGGGGTTGGCCCCCCTTGCTTCTTCTTATTAACCCCCTTGCTTCTAGCCTTTGGCCGACCCCCGAGGGGGTCGGCTTGACCCCTCACATTCATTACCTACAGTCCTACACCAAATGACTACACTATGACCAATCGGCCTGCCCCAGATTCTACCTCCCTCTCTCCTACTTTCACATTCATTACCTACAGTCCTACACCAAATGACTACACTATGACCAATCGGCCTGCCCCAGATTCTACCTCCCTCTCTCTCTCTACTCACATTCATTACCTACAGTCCTACACCAAATGACTACACTATGACCAATCGGCCTGCCCCAGATTCTACCCTCTCTCTCTCTCTACTCTCTCTCTCTCTCTCTCTCTCTCTCTCTCTGAAAACCCACGCATCGATATATATATATTATATGATGGTCACCTTTGTCTTTAGTAGGCTAGTAATGTTTCTTCTCTCTACTCGACCACTCTTCTTTTCCTCTGTCTCTCTGTCCTGCAGTTTGATATATGTGTGTCACATCAAAGCACCATCTGCTTTTGGTTGGGGGGAAGAAGAAAGTTACCTTTCAACAAGATTTCTACACCCGGTACAGTTTTCAGGCCCAATGGATCAGGTTCCAATAGTATATGCTTCAGGGGAGGAGACCGGGTGTAAAAGCCGGAGTCTACGCCAAGCCTCCCTAACCTTAATCCTAACCCATGGCTCTTGGTAGACGCCCTGCTGACCGTTCCCCTTCCCCTGAGGCCAGAACAGTGGAGCTAAGGACGGCTGAGTCATAAGTCGTGGAATATCAGTCTGTACATTGTTTATTCGAAATTCCAGTTTGATGTGTATTTGTTGCCTATAAAACTGTCTGTGCATCGCTTGCCTTTATCGAAAATTAAGCAACATAAACTGAACGAGCTAGATTTAAGAAATTCTCGGAGAAACGAGCAGCAGCTGCAGCATGTTCCATGGAGTTTAATGGCAGTTATTTTTAAGGGCATGGATTGCTCAGCAATTTAAGATGAACAAGACATTGAATCCAATTATGCCACAGCAGTTTCATCAGCCAGAGTGAAGTAGCACTTCTATTAATTTTTCTGAAGTTCTCAAAGACATTGTTGATATCAAGGATAGAAAAGTTTTGAGTCTGGTAAGAGCCACATATTCATATCATCGAATAATGTTCAATATAGCGTTTGACTAGCTCTGTGTTTCGCTAAAATTTGAAATTTGTATTGTGAGCGCTTACCGTTATTCGCCACGGGTGCCAAAATACCTAGCCACGCCACTGATCGAATCACTTGCATTGGAACTGTCTCAGACAACTGACAAGTGATAATGACTATTATAATCCAGTGCTTCCCAACCTGAGTTTCGCGGAATCAAAGGGCCCCGTGAACCTGCTCAAGGTTAGATGTCAGAAAGGTAGAACCATAATTTATTATTAACATTTATGCAGCTTTTTATGTGAAAAGTTTTTTAATTTATCGCTGCTAACATAAGCCTATAATTATTTTTTTAAACTGAAAGTAGTGTAGAAAGAGTCGCAACCTGCATGTTTAATTCAAAAAACATTTTTTATCAGTAAAATAAAGAACTCACTTGAAGAAAAACACTTTAAATTAAGGTAAAAGGTGCCGCTGATCTGCCGTTAGTAAGGCCGGTGCCATGCACTGAAAGAGGTGGGGAATCACTGCCCTAATTAATCCTTCAGTAGACTACTTCATAAAATTATCTTACTCTTTCTGTTACGTTGGCTACTGCAGTAGGGCGCCCTATTATATGACGCCCCGTTCGGGCCATCTGGTAATTGTACTGCAGAAAGAACTTTGAGCAGATTGTAAATAATAAAAAATTACTTGCGATTCAACATCATAAATGAACGCCAATTTCAAACAGTATCATAGTAGGCTATAGGTTGTCTATAGTAGCCTAACTACAAAATTAATATTGCTCATAATGCCATTATTTCAAATATATATTTGAAATATTGGCATTATGCGCAATATTAATTTGAATTAACTTTAAATGTAGCTATATATAGCTACTCATCATCATCATCAGGATCCATGGGCCGAAAGCCCGTAGGTGTCCAATGCAAATTTCATCATCTGTTTCCACAATCCTCTGTCCTGTGCCAATACACTCAAACTGTGTAGGTCTTGTTTACACCAATCCCTGATGTCATCAGTCCATTCCCTGTTAGGTCTTCCTCTTCGTCCACTTCCATCCATCATACCCATCATGACAGTTTTTATTTTTCTATTATTGTCCATTCTGCATATATGCCCAAACAGACCCAATTTCCTTCTCATTACTGACTGTATTAGATCTTCCTTTATGTGTAATCTTCTTCGGACCTCCTTATTTGTCACCTTCATTGTCCAATTCAGGTGCAATATTCTTCTATAGCAATACATTTCAAAAGCCAGGATTTTATCATGATCAGTCTTTTTAATTGTCCAGGCCTCACACGCATAAAGAGCTGTACTAAACACACATGTTTTCAAGACATTCAGCTTTGTCTTATAACTAATTTGTTTACTATTCCAGATGGAATTTAGTCCTGCCATAACTCCCTTTGCCTTTGCTATTCTTGCCTTTATGTCCTTTGTACAATCATTATTCCACGTCAATAGACTGCCTAAGTACACAAATTCTGTTACATTCTCAATCACCTCATCTTGCACTTTTATTTCCCTGTCTATTGTCTTCTTGCCAAATACCATTGTTTTTGTTTTATCCACATTTATTTTTAATCCAGCCCGTTGTGCAGATGTGTTCAGTGCAAAACATTTTCCTGCAGCCTCTCACAGCTATTCTCCAGCAAGTCAATGTCATCTGCAAATTTTAGGTTATTAATCAGTTCTCCCTGTACGGAAATTCCAGTTCCATTGTCTTGTATATTTTCCATGACTCTTTCCAAGTAAGTGATAAATGTATTGGGTGAAATTGGATCTCCTTGCCTTGTCCCTATCGTAGTTAAAAACCATTCTCCTATTTCCCGTCCCACCTTCACTGCAGATTTTGATCTGTCACCAATGTTTTGTAGTATTTGTATCAGTCTGTTTCCTACTCCATATGACTTTAGTACTGCCCATGTCACGTCCCTCAAGTCCGACCCACACCTCAACGTGGTGAGGGGGTGGCAACATCTAAGTAGGGGAGTGCCTGCTGAGGCTATGCCATCAGTGGTGAAGGTCTTGGCTGAAGTACCACCTTGGGCGCTACGCGAGGTGGACAGGCTCAGCAGGAACCCTGAAACAGCTGGCAAACGTGGGCGGCATCGCCGCCTCTGATACCACAAGATAGTGGTTATCAGAGCCAGTCCTAAGCCTGGAACTCTCTTTAAGGGAGAAGTGCGAAGGTTGAACGGATGGGTGCAGATACTCCGTTCGTAAAGAAAACAGACGAAAGAAATCCAATGCAAATGACAATCACAGATAGAGGATCCCGGCTCGGACGTCGCCCGGTTAAACAAGGTCCGCGTCCCCAATTGATTGACCGGGGTTGGGTCGAAAAGTTGGCTACCGGAAAACTGAGTGATCAGCAGAGACTGAAAATGACAAAACAAGGACTAACAGTTGGAACATGGAATGTGAGGACACTGTGGGCAACAGGGCAGCTGGAGTTGTTGAGGAATGAAATGGGAGCATATCGTTATGACATCTTAGGATTGTCAGAAATGAGATGGACTGGGAGTGGAGAATTAAATAATGGTGAAGTGATATGGTCAGGTGAGGAACATGACCACCAGAGAGGTGTCGGATTTTTATTAAACTCAAAGGCAAGGGCAGCATTATTAGGATATAAGCCAGTTAACTCCAGGATAATTGTGGCTAGATTTAATGGACAACCTCTGAACATATCAGTTATTCAAATATATGCACCAACAGCGGATAGCACAGATGAGGATATTGAAGAGTTCTACGAGAATCTGGAGAGGACAATGAAAGATTTGCCAAGAAAAGATATAGCTACTAGCCTATCATTTAAGGTTTAATTACCATTTTTACTATGGAACGTGGCGCCCCTCAAAAACAACCCTTGCCCCCACATAAGCAATCCGGGATCAGCCACTCTTTCCGCCCCCCTGCTTCTTTTTTGACAAATCTGACCCTGAGTGGACCTGGTTCATCAGGACCGCAGAGAAAAGACGGGTATCGGCTACATCATTTGGAGCGATTTGAAATTTTATTAATGAGGGGTCGGAAGGGCGGGGCTGTGTTAGGACGGAAGAGTAGCAAGTTGAGCGAAGTGGTTGGGCTCTGAATAACTGACGGATATAGGAGGGCTGAGGATTAAAGTATGTTGTAGGTGACTGATTATTGATATGAGTTTATAATCTACTCGTTCAGGTATTTTAAGCCAGTGGGGTAATTTCAGGACAGAAATGATGTGGTCGTGCATGGTTGGGGGTTTGTGACCGCGCAGTCGATAGCATTTTCAATGGCTTGGAGGCAGTGTATTTCGGTGATGTCTATGCTCAGAAAGAGAGCCAGAGGCGTCTATCCCTCTGAAGTCACCGGACCAATATCCCCCTCCGCTCCCTTTCCCTTCCTCCGCCCTGCAGCCACTGTTACCGTCTGTAGATTATGTCATACGCGTTAACTATAGACGGTTATTTGAGGTTTTTCTACAGTTTATCAGATAACAGTGCAGATCTATCAATGATTTCATTCGTGTTTAAACCGTCTACAATGTCACGCTCACTTGCTAATTATTGTCAGTGCAAAGAACCAGTCGTCCAGCATTGTACTATGCAGTCTGGTTTTGACTATCTTGACTAGGCTCATTACCCGTTCAGCGCTACAACTTGTAACAGCAATAGTTGCGAGAATCTTCATCAGACACGACAGGTGTGTGAAAGACGACAGTTCATTCAATGCTCTCCTTGGCTTTACAAAGTTCTGTTTATCCATGTGTCGATGAATATACGTCAGAACAAAACCTAATTTTTCAAACTCACTTAACCATAATGTTCTGAGTTTACATATACAGAGTTTGTTTCTTACCAAATGGTCCAATACCGAACACTCCTACGTTGCCCGAAGTCTAACTTCTATATAGTCAAAACCTAACAGACAAAGCACTCTTCTAAAATGGGAAAGACCTAACAATATAGAGACATATAGACAGACATCCATTATAGGCTACTGGACCGATATTCCTCGTAAATATTCGTAAAGTCTTGTCTAATTATACGAGCTGCTGATAGGAATATGCACATTATATCACAGGTCGTAAATTGCTACGTTATCATCGCCATCGTTGTTTCTCTTTTGCTACTTAGCAATTATTTCTATCGCTGAATTTGTAAGATGCTGATCATGCAAAATGCTCTAGAGTTCATTTTACAGGCTCTCAAAATGCGTCTGGCAAAATTGTTCAGACGCATTTACTGTGATGGAGAGCATAAGAAATTTAGTGAGAAAAAGGTAAGAGAAAATAATGTAAAGATGTAGAAAAATGAGCGACATTGAGAGCATTTCAGAGTGAGAATGAAATGTTAAAAAGAGTTAAAGCGAAAGTGCGAGAACAGGAAAGACAGAGACCAAGAAGTAGAAGGAGGTTGAATGAGAAAAGGAAGAGGAGGAAGGAATTGGAAAGAGAAGGCAAGGGTATGGAAGAAAGAGGGAGTTAAGATATGCACACATTTTATTTTAAAAGAAACCATGCCAATGTAATGGCACATTTCTTTACCTTACATTTGATTTGCCAGAAGCGGATGTTGTGCTAGTATTCCCTCGATTTTACTCATACACTAGGTATATGTTTTGTGTAAGTGGCTATTTCTTTCTTATGTGATTATAAAATCCAGATTTTTGCTGTTCGAATAACATGTAGTAATGTTAAAAACCAAGAGTATGGAAGTTTACCTAAATGTGATATTTGTTCGTCTGCAGGATAATGGAGGTGAGAATGATGTCATGACGCTAGTTCCAGAAGAAAAAAGACCGTACTTTGAAACTGCATTGCAGAATGCTAATGCTGGGATTCAGGTCAGAGGACTGACTAAGGTTTGACCGCGCAATGACACTAAAGCTGTTTTAAGAGGCTGTAACCATTAACGAACCGAAAAGTCGAGTTTTTTTTCAGTGTACGTTACTCAGTACTCACCCTACTCGATGTCAGCGTGGCGTTTGACAACGTCAACCAAGCCATCTTTCTGACCCGTCTCGGCATCTCCTACGGCTTTGCTGGTCGGAAGCCTGACTTGATGCGCTCATTTCTTGACGGACGAAGAGAATCGAGATTGGCTCAGGCATTTCAGTCTGAGATTGGTTCTGTGCGGTGTACCTCAGGGATCCGTAATCCTGCACACCGCTGACTTGACCCACTTTTCAGCTACATCTCTCAAACCACAGTTCCAACCTGTCGCGCTCCTGCTTCATCATATTCGTGACCTACAAAGCATTCGGCCCATGGTCGACCTTTAAACTGCCTCCCCCATTGTCACCTCTATTGTTCACTCAAGCTCGATTACTGCAACAATCTTTCTTAACCTTGAATCCACCCAACTTAGCCTTCTGCTACTCATTACAAACTCACTAGCCAGAGCTGTCACCACAACGCCCACGATTTTTAATATCACTCCCATCCTCAAGTCACATCACTAGCTAAACTTCCCAGAGCGAATCCACCTCAAAGTCCTATAACTAACCTACAACTTCCTACAATATTCACAGTCCTATCATCTTCGTGAATTCTGTACAAATTTCCAAATGCAATATAATACAATATTGTCAATACCACCCAACCTTCCACCCGATCAGCCTCGTACCTAAGGTTTTGTCGACTCTAGGTCACTACTCAACTCGAATTCTATTTATCATCTCCGGGCTTTCCACTCAAAACTGAAGCCTCATCTCTTAAAAGCTTCTACCCTGACTCACCACATCCTCCAGCTTCCAATTTTCTACCTGAACGACACCCACCTTTGCAGCTACTCTGCCTCCTCTATTAATCTGAACCCCTAGCAAGCGGACTTGGACCGCCTTTTGACTATCCTACGACTACATGCTTAGCTCTTAAATGGCGATTTAGAAATTTTAAGTATGCCACTATCATGATAACGATATTCACACTTGTTTCGAAAAGTTCTTTAAATTGTGCTTTACAAATATAGATACATATACAAGCATACACACATACATACTTTCTCATATACTTATATACGTACGTATGTACATATATTTTTAGAGGAAGTCAGGGTATGACAAACACTTTAGCTATTGATTAAGATAATGGGTTACTTGGTATAATATACCAGAACAAAAGTACCAAAGCCTTACAAATCTCATACATACATATATTATATACATAAATAAATACATACATTACATACATAAGCTTACATACATGCATACATACAAAAGCTTACATGCATACATACATGCATAATCTTAAGAGATGTATGCATAGTACATACAATCATACATATATATATATATATATACAATTATACATACATACATACACACGTTCAGTGTATTGGAATGATAATCGTCGTTAATATTCATAGAATTTGTTTTAATTCTACGCGATGTTAAAAGGAAGATGCATATTATATCTTAGGTTGCAATTTGTTGCGTTGTCGTCGTCGTCATTGTTTTATTCTTTACGCAATTAATTCGATCACTTACTGTGTAAGACTCTTATAATTAATTAATACATCTGCTACTGAGATCATTTAAGAAGTTCTCAGAAGGCGCTATACAAATGTTCACATATATTTAAAAGTGTGATCGTTTGTGAACACCATGCACAGGAGTCGATGAAGATGATGGGAATACGTACGTGGCTGTACTGGTCTTCGTTGTTCGTCAAGTACCTGCTGTTCATGCTCATCTCTATATTCTTAATGACGCTTATCCTCCACGCTTCGATGTCATCCAATGGACCAGTGCTGGTCAACAGCTCAAGCACCGTCACATTCGTCTTCCTCCTACTCTACTCTCTGTCCCTCCTCACCTTCTGCTTCGCTATTTCTACTCTTGTGTCCAAAGGTAAGGATATAATTATTATATGCAGACAGACTCAAGCACACCTATGGTTAATGGAGGCGTGGTAAAGGTATTTCACACGAAATTTGATACAATGGGTTGATTGTGTATTCTTAGAGAAGTGATGATTCAGCAAGCGTTTATCATACTACTAGATGCTTGCCCGTAAGGGAATTGTTGTAATCGAGCTTTGAGTAGACAATGGAGGTAGAAATGGTGGAGGCAGCTTTAAAGTCGAGCAAGGGTCGGATGCTGCCGAGGTCAGGATTGTGCATGAAGCAGGAGCGCGAGAGGTTTGAGATACATGACCGAGTATTATATTAGTGTTTAGATGTTTAAAATGGTCTATTCTTTCGAAGTAGGACCATTTGACAGAATGGGCTTTACATATTCATCTAAACTTATTGCATAATATGGCTGTACTGATTTTTAGACCGTTTATCAAATGACCGCTATGACTAGTTTAAACTTACTTAGTTTAGTCACTTTGAATTCTTCTATGCTCTTCCACTAGTTCATTTGTGTTCGTTCGTTCATATCCTGCATGTAAGTATTCTTTCACAGCCAGCAACGGATCGGTTCTTGGTGTTGTACTTTTCTTCCTTTCGTACGTGCCTTTTTTCTACATGGAGACCATCTACAAAGACATGACTCTTATGCAGAAGATAGGAGCATCGCTCGACTTCAACTTAGCCATGGGATTCGGATGCATCAAGCTTGCTCAGCACGAAGCCCTCGCTACGTCTCCGGTGGCAATTGGTTGTTGATTGTTGTTAACGTAGAAGTGATGATTCAGCAAGCGTTTATCATACTACCAGATGCTTGCCCGTCCTAAGACTGTAAAGTTTAGCGAGCTCGGGCGCAACTCTCCCGGGAGCAATTAGAGTGCGTAACTTGAATGACGCTGAGACCCTTAGTTTTGAACAGCATATAACCAGAACATGCAGTATAAGGCTAAGCAATCTTTATGCTTTGCGCATCATTACAGCTCACGACCTATTTGGCTCAAATCTTCATGACGTGGTGCGAGCCACTACGGTATTTCAATTCCTTTACTCAGCATCGGCGTGTTGAGGCTTTGCTGGGCAGCAGGACAGGAACAAGCTCCAATCTGTAATAAATAAATTGATCCGCCGGCGATACCTTCCAAGCGACAATCCGACTTATGAGCAAATGCGCCACCAAGCCGACACTCGACTTTTCTGGAAAACCCGGAGTTTCTGCACGGGTTACTGCCACCAAAAAAGAAAACAGTCTATGCCTTTAGACCGAGAGCGCATGACGGAATATTGCCTAATGTTAACAGCACAATGAGGAAGACTTTTTGGTTAAGATCTTGTATTTGTTTTAACCGTTATCTTATATGTATCTGAAACAGATTGCGTCTTTCTCAGCTGGTTAAATAAAGAATATACTTATTTACTTACTAACTATAATGACACAGGATTATCAAGTAGAATTTAAAGAGAGTAAGGCTAAAAATTAGCACAAGTTTTCAAGTGTCGTAAAAAAATAACCGTGAAACGTGTCTGCTAGACGAAGACAATGATTATTTAAAGTCATACATTTATCTCTACAAACGATTTGACTGTTTGAATTTAACCAGGCACTGGCGCACAGTGGAGCAATATTTGGCCTTCGATGGCTCACATTCTGATAATGCTATTGCACTGGATCTGCCATACATTTGGCTGTAGAATGAGCATGGCTGTTTTTTTAACCAGGCACTGGCGCTAAGTGGAACAACATTTGGTCTCCGGTGAATGTAGCAGACGGTCATACGATGGGTCACATACTGATCATGCTATTGGTCGATACAATCATTTACTCGATGCTTACCTGGTATTTGGATGCTGTTATACCCGGCGAATTCGGAACTCCACAACCGCTCTATTTTCCCTTCACGGTCAGTACCTGTATATGTTACAGGCAATGTGTAAAATCAGGGATTTTGTAAAATGCCTGAAATTTTTAGGCAATTTGTAAAATCCCAATTCACCCAGGCACTTTACAAAATCCCTGAAAAAACCAGGGATTTTGTAAATTCCCTGAAATCTGATGATGAAAATTTGACAGATTGCCTGAAAGTGACGAAAATTATCGAAGTTTTACAGAATACCTGAAAAAACCAGGGATTTTGTAAGATCTATAATATCCATCTTGCATTATTTTGTTCTATGACAGCCGTAATACATTCATGTCTCGAATTTCTCGCTCAGCTGATGGCCAACAGAAGGTAACAAATCCTTCGTATTTCCTTTTTTATTTCCATGGGCAGTCACGTGCAGGGCTGACCGGCGACCGCTTTGATTCTGACTTGTCTGTATTGTCATTAAGCCACTGACATGCGCTGCTGCTTTACAATATTTTGCAGTTCGTGATTCTGGATGAGCTGACGTCTGGCATGGACCCAGAGTCATGCAAACAGACATGGGACATTCTACAGAGCCAGAGAAAGGACCGGACGATGATTATGTCGACACACTACATGGACGAAGCCGATCTACTGGGAGACCGTATAGCCATCATGAACAACGGAGAGATAGAATGCTAT
The DNA here is from genome assembly GCA_020284085.1 of Aporrectodea caliginosa. Lineage (NCBI taxonomy): Eukaryota > Metazoa > Annelida > Clitellata > Crassiclitellata > Lumbricidae > Aporrectodea > Aporrectodea caliginosa. Next base: position 410,872 of record JACEVL010000543.1, on the reverse strand, counting down.
GGGACGCCCATGTTCCTCAAAAACAAATACGGTAAGAAATTCTCAACCGTCGTTAGTCACCTATCGATTGCTACTATTGTATCGTCGTCGCCATTGTTGTCGATCGCGTGGTCCGTGTGTGGCATAAAGGAAAAGAATAGACCTATAATGAAAATTGACACTAATGATATTTTTAATATATTAAATAGCATAGTTATATAAATTCAATAAAACATACGATTAAAGATTTAAATTAATAAAAACAATATTAGCCAATTATAAAAATTATCAGCAATATTTTTATCGATCTATTCCTGCTAATAGGGTAAGTAGGCCTAGGCCTACTACTAATTATTATGAACGATTTCTGTAGGCGTTGGCTATCACCTGACGATTGTGAAGACATCCTCGTGTGATGTAAATCGTCTGCGTAGTGCTATAAAGTCTCAAATTCCCACGACTCATATGGTGACAAATGAGGCTGAGGAGGTTATGTTCACTCTGCCAAGTAATCAAGCCTCAACATTCGAGGGACTCTTCGAGGCGCTTGTGACGGATTGCAAAGCCCTCGGCATCGACAGCTTCGGAGTCTCGGTCACGACAATGGAAGAAGTCTTTCTCAGGTCAGTCTTTGCATAGGCCTACTATATTTATTTATTTCTATAGGGAAGTGTGTTGTCACAGGTTTTAGTCAAATTAGCGCTATAGATACCATTCTGTCGCTTTCATTAGAAACAGACAAGTGTAACAAACTAGTAGGAATGACATGGCTTGGCATTACAGAAGTAGCGTATTATGCACTAGTTTATTCGGCAAAATAGAACATCTTTTCTACACTAATCTAATCTTAGATTAATCTAATCCATTGTTATCTAATTCAATAACTTCTTTAGCGCCGTTTTCATAATGCTGAAGTCGATGTTCGCTTCATGTGAATTCGTAATAAAAAAGTGTAGGCCTAATCCGTTAGAGAAGCCAGGTAGCCAAGACAACGCTGGGTTTGCAAATCAAAAGAGACGAGAGACTCCTAGCACAGGAAAGCATTCAGTTGAACTATATGGGGCCTGGTAAGTGGATATTATGCATGAGTATGAGTAGTGGACACAATCAGTAGACAGGCATTCAGTCAAAAACGGTGACAACTCTCCCAGGTTCGTTTGCTAATGCACTGAATAAATTGTGAACAGACAGCTGCAAACATGCCATACATAACATCATCACTTCTGTGACGTAGGCTTAACATAGATTTATCAATATCATAATCATGACAAAGCTGACCTGAGTAGGTTGTACTCCTGGCATCTGTATGTTGTATGTTAAAACTGCATGACTGTTTGGAGACTCCGTCGATTTATTCAGCTCTGCATCATCACTGTGATTCTGAGGAGAAAGTTCTCCATCATTTGAGTTTAACACAGAAGTCACCATCCACAGCAACACTTCCCACCTCAGTAGCGCAACGAACGAGTTCATTTTTACATCAGATATGAGAGAACAACGTGGAAGCTTTCGAGAAAGCAGAGAATGGTCGATACGATGAAGACATACAGTTCTTAAGAATGTCAAGGTCCAGGAAACCTAATGCAGAATCTGAAACCACAGGAAACATATCCAATGTCATGAGATGGTGATGTTTCATTACAAATGATTAACTGCTTCCTTTCAGATATGAAAAAAGAAACTAAGAAGTGGAAAGTTTGCTGTCATGAAAAGATAAATGATGGAAAATAATTGTAATCAAAGTAGTAGGCTGTCTCTGTCAAGAAATAACCACCTGTAATAAAACAACTATAGTAACTGAAATCATGAAGTGAACACTTTGTTTTGGAAACAGTAATGCAAACATTAATGAGAAACTATTAAAATAAAATACATCTGATACTTATTACAGAGACAAATCATCCTAAGGACATCAATGGATTGGAATGGTGGTGACCACAGCGTAATAACTACATGATGATGATGATGTTTATGATGCACAATTGCACATGATGATGATGATGAGGTGGAGAGATAGAAAAAAGCACGAATAAGAACATAAAGATCAATACAATCTGAATAGCTCTTTAATTCTGTTTTCTTAATGCCAAGTATTCATTCCTTTTAAGAAAATCTTGACTTTCCTTTCTCATTTCTACTCACTTTCATGACAAGTCAGCATATATTAACAAGCAAAACATTCACCAATACTACAAGAATTCTAGCAACTACTAGATGAAACTGTTGGATGATTCACTATTCAAAAATCCAGTACACTTAGCAAGCAATAACTGGTTGAGAAATTATTGCTCAGCTTGACTGCTTTGATCGTTGACTTAATTGGCCTCAGGGTCTTCTTGAGAATTTATTACCACGACTACCAGCGCATACACATGAGTCAAACAGCAGCCTCTACCATTTACAGCTGTTTTGCATGTTGCACATTGATATGATATACACATGATATATACAAACAGCAATGTCTTGATCACATATAGTGTCTGGATTATACTCATTAAAGTGGCCAGAGGAGAGGCCATGCATCTTTCGAACTGGATGTGTTATCATGATCCACATGTTTTCAATGAGACCGACACACATAATATACTATTACACAGTAGTAAGTCATACTACTATTACACAGTAGAATAACACCGACATACACATAAAATAAGTTTTATAGTAAATAATATGACATTAACATACATACAGTCATATATTGCTATGAAACAAGGTATATGTATGAGTGTAATATGTGTTATATTATACATTGTTTCATAATAATACTAGCAGTTTTTGCCCGGCATTCACCCGGGTTTTCCTCAGTGCCCGTGAATTTGAATTTAACGACATCGTCATCAGCACCCGTGAATTTGAATTTAACGATGTGCAAATTGTTTGTGTGTCCCTCTGGCGAATTTACGCGCTGGCTTGAAATTGTTTAACTGCAACTCTACGCAATATATACTCCTGCATAGCTAGATTTCAATGGCATTGAAACAGACTATGACCACATCGAAACTTAAAATGTGCAAATATCGGAATTTAAAGTAAATTTTAAGGTGAAATAAAGTTGGGTGGAGATCTATAGAAATTCAAATGAAAACGTTAGTTAAAAATTTCGTATCGCTAAAGTGTTGCATTGAAATTCTGCAGTGGGCGTAACCATTTCTGATTTGAAATCAACGGTCATCGTGGTTGCGAATCAGAGCGTTGACCTAGATGCTCGGCGTGACGTAAGATTGCATATTTAGCCGCGTGACGTGGACAAATGGCCATACTATTATAAGATAGCCTCGTCAAAAAAGTTGTAAATGTAAAATGTCCATATATCGGGGTTTAAATAAAACTGCGAGCTGAAAATAGTCGCGTTGACCATGACGTGGCGTAATAATGTTTTGTAAAAATTTTAAATCGCTAAAGCGTTCCGTTTCGGAGCCTTTAGACAACGGACAAACAAACATACAAACAAACAAACGGAAGGAAAACGTAAACAGACTAAGACTTATAATATAGATAAGACTGAGACATCAATACAGAGAGTACAACCAAGTCACTGTATGCTATTTGGAAGTCCTTATGGGTAGGGTGTTTCTAAAAAATGAAAGTGTCAGAAAGTTATTCTCCAACCCATCATTGCGTGATGCTAGATGGAAAGAGTACCCAGTAAAATGTTTAGCCTAATAAAATAATATTCAGGACTTGCACAAACCAATCAAAGTTTTTTATATTATAGTGTTCAGTAAAATCGTCAAGTGAAATAGTAAAATATTTTTAAACACACTAAACAGTAAACACTAAACACGCATGACAAATTTAAACTGCAGTGTAGTGGTAGAGTGGCAGCGCAAAGTACATAAAATAGTCACTCAGTACAATAATCAAAACACTATAGTTACAGTGTAGCAATGTAGCAGTGTAGCATCTACTGAAATGCAATGAACAGCGAACGCTATACAAAACATTATGCCCTGTCTTTAAAGTAAAAATGCAGTTACCATAAGTCCATCAATAGCTCATGTTGCCCGTTTCTGTGGAGTTCTTGATAGCTGCTCCCCTTATTGGCACACTGAACTTGCTTTAGTGCCTTTAACTACTTTCATCTGCTTTTCAGTACTTTATTACGCCCGAAGGCAGAAACAAAACATACATGCACAAATCTGAACAAACAAGCTTTTGTTTTTCGTTGCGTGTTAATGAGGCATTGAATTCTTGAATCAAGGCAACTCCCGTTCTGCAAGATCGTGCACAACCTTCACAGAGGTGGCAACGATCTCTCCTTTAGATATGATTCTTGGAAAGCCATTCGCTGTTGTCAATTTGCAAGAATTCTTCAGTGACGATCATAAAAAAAACGCCGTGTACATGACATAGTCATGTAGTACCTTTGTTTTTGGATTGACGAGTAGTGGAATCCGTTTTGGAAGTTCATCGTACCACTCAGTATCTCTGATAGCCATAACCAGTAATTTCTTCACTTCCATTGAGATATTATCATTGAAGAATCCCAATCGTACCAGCAGCTCAGACAGGTATCAGAATTAATTCTTGTGGTAGTAGCTTCTGCGACCTCCATTGTTAAGGTATGCCGGCAGACTACATAGCAAGGGGACAGATCATTTCTTGGAGCAGCTGCAGATGATGGGCTCTGGAGCCAGTATCTGACATACACATTACACACAGGGTTGGCAAGTTGTTGCCACCGCCGGTTATAACCGGTTATTGCCATGGCAATAACCGTCCCGGCAACAACCTCTTGGCAATAATGGCAACAACCTCTTGGCAAAAATGGCAAAACCTTTTGGCAAAAATAGAAACTATTAATTATTGTGGTAATAAAATATGGAACCTTCACAGTTAGCTTCATTTTTTATTTCTGCTGGCTTGCTACTTTACAGAGTTGATTGATTTAAATATATCATGCTTTAAATCAATCAAGTTTTTCCAAATAAAAATCACCTGATTTAAATAACCATATAATTTCTTCCTAATAAAAGACATTTACAAGTTTTACATATTAAGTAGTCAATATCGAATTGTGTAATTATGAATTAGAAATTTTGCCTTCTATACACTACTAATAAATTACATACTACCAGGTAAGTATATAGAAAAGACAATGATCCTGTTGACCTGAATATTGCTACTGCAGTGCAAATGGCAGTTTATTCTGAAGTAGTTGAACTGTAGATCAGAATTTTGTTATCTTAATCTCATATAGTTGACTTTAACTGCATTTATGCTATGGTAATATAGATTTACTACAGCAGTTTTTATTTCTCACAAGAAACATTTATTATAACTATGCAGTTTGTGCAGTGAAATATGATTTTCATTTGCCTTGCCCTTACTTCAGAGAAAATGGGCAACAACTGGCAATAACCGGCCGGCAACAACTGGCAATAACCGGCAATAACCGGTTATTGCCACTGTCCCGGCAACAATAGGTTGTTGCCGGCATTAACCCAACCCTGATTACACAGCAGTCAATAAGGGACAGACCTCACTGAGATGCTTCCTTATTTGTTCGCGATATTAGGGACCACATGACTTCCGTGATCCGGAGGACCCTAGCTGCAATGGTTCCTACTGTTTGCGGAAGAGCCACAGCGTCATGGAGTTAATGGCTCTGGGGCACCAGAGGGTAACACTTCTGGTGTCCGATAATAATCTATCACAATAATCATCACCTTCCTGAATATCACCTCTGTTGGTAATGGTCGGAACTGATGATGTCACAAAGTTCTGCTTGTTTCATCTTCACTCAATAATTTGCTGCAGATGTTTTAAGCTTCAGCACGCATTTTTCTTGAGTGTGAGGTTTCTATCTATTCCGGCTATCGTTCCTCTCCGACCTTTATCTCGCTGTGCGTGCCACCAGAAACCAATTCTCTTGCTCGATTGTTCTTAAGGACCACTATTAAACTAGTCATCCAGGTAGTCCTGAAATTACTTGCACCTTTGTCAAAAAATTCCAGTGCATAATTTAAGAATAACTGGCTAAAAACTAAAAAAATTCACTTTTACAGAATTGCAACTGCATTGTGCAAGTCCTAAATATTGTTCAATCTTTAAAATATTTTGGCTATAGAGTCTCAATATATGCAATCACTAAATCAGCGTTTCCCAAACTTTTTAGGCCACGGAACCCTTCGCATCTTAATATTTTCTGGCGGAACCCCAATCTCAACTTAACGTATTGAGGCATACTTAGACTACTTAGAGCAAAGAAACAAACTAATATAGGCCTAACTAAACATACACACCCACACATACTCATAATTATAAGCAATTAATTTCTACAAAATTCTTCCCTTATATGAAAAATTAAAGTGCACTGTTTCTAAAACCCCGACTCATGAAGCACAATATTGGGAGTACATCAAATTTTAATGTGTACACTGTACAGTGCTTTTATTACTTCTCAATGAGTTCTCGCGCAATTTTTTTATAGTTGACTTGATGCAAGAAAGCTGGATTCTTATGTCAGGTGCATCAATGAGTAAATTTTTATTTTCATTTTTTGCAGTATAATATGAGAATCCAGTTTCGCAAAAATATGTTGTGGCAAATGGCAGAAGCACGCTAACTTTGCATTTCGCGAAAGTTGGATATTCTCTAATGGACACACTGCAGAAATCGATAAATGAAAGTTCATTGAAATTCTGCTTCATTTGCGAGTCTGACGTTATGTCAATAAGAAGTTCGAAAAGCAGTTGGATTTTCGGCTACTTTGGATGGTTTTTGAATCCAATTATTATCACCCTTCATCGGAGGAAAGTATTTAACCATGTTCGCCTCCACGTCGTGAATATGATCTGCAATTTCTGGACGAATGTTTCGTCAAGAACACAACTAGCCTATCCATTTCAATCAAAAGCTCATACATTATAATTATAATTCCAGCCAAAGCATTCCACATTACTAGATTCAACACAAGAAGCTCAGAATCCCATCTTACGTGACAGCAACTCAATTTTTGGCAATTCTTTTTATAAATAACAGTAAAAATAATTAATTGCTAATACTGCTTTACGATTATCTGACTCGATGGTACTTTTTTACACTTTAACGTTTAATCGTTAAGATTAGTTTCGTCGAGGCAACGATAACAAAGACTATTCATACATAGGCTACATATTTGAAATGCGTAGGTCCCTGCAGTGATTTCTATATATAATTATAGTTACTGTATTGCTAATGGGCATTGAAAGTTCGGATTATCGCTCACTGGGGCAAAACACAGAATATGACTGTGGGTAGTTTTAAACTTTTTGTATATTTTTTAGAAAATGTTTAAATATGTTATTCCAATAAAATTGCTCAGTAAAATTTATTTTCATTACAACTTCTCGCGGAACCCCTGGGCTGATCCCGCGGAACCCTTGGGTTCCGCGGAACCCACTTTGGGAAACGCTGCACTAAATGGTTGGTTGGAGGATTAGGAAAAAATCTACATGAAAATTCTCCATGAGGGATGGGAACACCCTACTTACAGTGTGATTCTCCTTACAGATTTTATTTTAGTTATAGTTACAGTTATAGTTAATGGTTTTTATTTTAGTTATAGTTATAGTTATAGTTAGTATTATTTTTTAGTTATAGTTATAGTCATAGTTAATGGATTTTTATTTTAGTTAATTTTAGTTACTACTTTGTTACAATAATTAAGGCTATAAGCAAAATTGTGCGTATTAACACGCTGTTTCACAATTTGCTCAGAGCTTTGAAAGCCTTTGAAGCATGGGTGCATTCAGCTTCATGAATACACGAGTTTCTAAAGCAGGGGTGGCCAACCTTTTTTGGCCCACGGGCCACTATGATTGTTGGTAAGCACGCGGCGGGCCGCAAAATGTTTGTCCTCACAGCGTCGAAAGAAATACAAATGTTTGTTTCATATTTTGAAAGATGTATAAAAACAGGTACGACTACATTTGGTCACTTGAACTTACAACACTAAATCTTTTAGTGTTTTATACATCATTATTATGCAGTATTGTAGTAGTCGGACAAGTAAGTAGGTGTAAAATGAGAAAAAAAATATTTAAAAAGGGGCCGTGCGGGCCGCCAATCAGCAGCTCGCGGGCCGCATTTGGCCCGCGGGCCGCGGGTTGGCCATCCCTGTTCTAAAGTAACTGACAAATTGCATAATTAAAATATCGCATTTTTCGTTCTCATTTATGTCGAATCGTCCATATTGCACTTCCTATTTTATTTTTTGCATTAACGAAAATAAAGATGAATTTTCGTTAGTGTTATTTTTGTTATAGTTATAGTTATAGTTAATGATATTTTTTAGTTATAGTTATAGTTATCGTTAACGAAGTCATTTTATTTTCGTTAACGAAAATTTTCGTTATCGTTATCGTTAACGAGAATCACACTGCCTACTTTGGGGTAACATTTAACTCTTAGCCTGTATGTTACTCTGCTATAAACTCACCATACAGCCTTTTCAGAATCAAACAACTGCAGAGTTTAAGATAAAACTCTTCAGTGAGTCGTTTTGGTCTTTTTCTGCTGGACATACTAAAGAAGTTTCACTGTTACTTTCACTGTGATGCAAACAAAACACCCACGAAAGCAACATATGAACATCCATTTTTGCCTCTGGCCGAAATGAAATTTTAGAACAGATTCTTAACAGAACACTTTCACCATGGACAATTACAGGACGACCTCATTGGCTGCAACTCTTGAAGCAGCTTTCTAACAATCAACTTTGTCTAATAAAATTACACAAGCTCACTCAAGCACAGCACATGAGCAAAAGGAAGTTAACACCAGCTGACACCACAGTAGTAAACATGTCAGGCAGAGCAATTAAATAGAAAACACACAATTTTACTGAATAAGCTCCATAATTTAATGAACGCTTATAAATGAGAAGCTCAGAAGTGGATGCATATTTCAAATTTGTTTATATATGCATACAATTATATGTGTATGTGCATACATACACATTTTTTCAAGAATAGTCACATATGTACATATGTATATGTATGCAATTAGGGGCCGTCCATAAATGACTTCACGCACCTAGGGGTCGGGGGTCGGAAATTTGTGATGATGTGTGACATGGGGAGGAGGGTCAGCGAAGTGTGACGTTACATCAGGTCTGTGTAATTAAATTTAACAGTTAACAACAATTTAATTTTAAAATAACAGCACTAATTTTGAGCATTAAAATTTTCCTAATTATTTTGATTATTTTAATGTATACAGGCACCATTATTAATAATTTTCTAATTATTTAAATATTTGTCACTGGTCATCAGATTTTTAAATACTTATTACAATGACAATAAATGGGATTTGAAACATGTTTTATTATCAAGAGGAAATTTGGTTTTAGGGGGGTCAGAGCTTTGTGACGTCATTTTTCAGGGGTGTGTTACTTTTTGTGACGAAGTGTGACAAGGGGAGAGGGGTCAAAAATCGACCAAAAGAGCGTGACGTCATTTACGGACGGCCCCTTACCTCACAAAAGTGTTATTCAGAAAATGATGTTAAAATCACAGCTTGGTTGCATTGTGCACTCGGGTAAATCAATTCAAGACTTTTCTGTTTTGCTGGAGTTGAGGTTATTCTAATCATAATCTCCAGCACCCAACAAAACTAAGCCACAGGAATAAGCTTATTCACAAGTGACCAACAAATTGGGTACACACATAAGTTCATATTCTGCTACAGGTCCAGATCCTTTCTCTTCAAGTTCTCTGCCCTTGGTTCAAACATCCATTGGCGCCATTCCTCTCAATGCTGGTTTTTTTCTTCAGTTTCCTCTATCCATATATTTCATACCCAGTCCAGCAGCATCCATCAAGGTCTTCCTCTCCTTCCTTAGTATAATATTATGACCACTTCCTGTTTTCCTCTTATTGTTGCCACTACGATCCAAAATCAAGTGTCAGGAAAAACATTTAACCAGGATTATAGTGAGTGGTAAGGTCTATAACCGCACCTCTCAGCAGAGATCCCGAAGGAGAGTTCTTTGCACAGCGCATTACATAATTACAATTATTGCATTCATATATAATAACTTGTGCTTTGTAAATTGTCACATAATAATAATAATAATAGCAATGACCCATTATGAGGCAAAAGGAAAGTCAGTTCAATTCCCATCAGCCAATTAGGCCAATTTGTAATGTTAACTTTTGAAACCAAAACAGACACCATATTCGACTGGGGTGCATGATAGACTAGTAGTTAGTATGTCCATCGTAAAGTCAGAGGTTCAAATAAATCATATATTTGTTTCAACATTTCTTGTTTCACTTGCATCCCAGGTAACTTGGCTATAAATGAATGTATATTGTATACACTAACTGTCAGTAGGAAGATTAGATGGTGACTGAGAGCACTGCAATGCCAGGCACTAACACTTCATAAAAATGGCAGCCTCGCAAGGCTATCTTAAGGAGTGCTCTTCTTCTTGGCTCTGCGACAAGGATTAATAAGTTATCATTTAGTGCTTATTTAAAAGCATAGTACTTCTGCGGTGGAAGATTCCGCAATGCAATGCATGAAGAAATTACGTCTGCGACGGAAAGTTTCTCACATTTTATCTAATGACGACTCCAACTCTAACCCTGACCCTAACTGACCATCAAAGCGCCCAACCTGACCCTAACCGACCCTCTGACACGATGCTAATTTATAGGAAATAACGCATTTTGAACAATAGTAATTCTGAATAAAGTGTATTTAACTTTTCTACCCAGCCAGGGGTTGCTTTTGTATTTGTAGGGAAATCCTCTGCAACTAGGGTTGCCACCCGATTTCGAGGTAAATGTCCCGTGTCCTGACTTGACATAGTTGGGACAGCAAAATGTCCCGACTTTCAAATTTGTGACCAAAGTAACAAAATGTTGTGGCTTAAAACACAATACCCGTACTAACTACTTTAATTGTTCTTTGCTTTTTGACGGATATGAGCTTTACAACGAGCCTACTTGTCTTAGAGCAGTTTTACCTAAGCTTTTAAGAATGGGGGTCAGCCCGAATCCCCGAAACCCGAATCCCCGAAAACGCTGAAAACAGACAAAAGCCCGATTTCCCGAAAACAGTTTTCTAGAAAGCGGCCGAGCTATTCCAAGTTAACTTCTAAACATGACAAAGACCTAGCGTGGCCTTGATGTATACGATATACGGTAAAGTCGTAGTTTACGTTGCTAAATTATTCTAATGTCTTCAGTGCCGTACTTGACGTTCGTAAGTAAGCAGTCTATCTGCGTGCATGTTAACTATCATCAATCCAGCTTCCATTTCATCCAGAAATTTTTTCATCAATCCAACTTCCATTTCATTGGAAAAAATTACTTTTATCAATCCAACTTCTATTTGACGAAATAAATATTTTTCATCAATGGAACTTTTATTTAAGCAAAGATATATTCTCATGGATCCAGCTTCTAATTACGGAAACAATTATTTTCATCAATCCAGCTTCTACTGAATCGAGAACTTAATTTCATCCAACCAGCTTCTATTTACGGTAAAAATTATTTCGATCAATCCAACTTCAATTTTGAACACAGGAATGTTTTCATCAATCCCACTTCCATTTAGGGAAACGATTTCCTTCATAAATCCAGCTTCCATTTCAAGGTGACAATATCAAATAATTTAGAAACGTAAACTACGACTTTACCCGATATACTACCTATTCAAATATGTATTTGTTAATGATGTTCGTTCGGGTCGGACTTAGAAAATCAGTTTCGGTGATCCGGCCGAAATTCCTTTCGGGGATTCGGGTTTCGGGGATTCGGCCCGCACCCGTGCTTACTTACCAACGTCAAGTACGGCATTGAAGACATTAGAATAATGGTAAAAGTGCATTTTAGCGTATTAAACCCATGATGATTTCAGCCAAGTATTTTAGCGTATTTTATTATTTCTCTTATGTGTTTGCGTAAATGGAAGCTGGATTGATAAAAATAATTCTTTGCCCAAATGGAAGTTGGATTGATGAAAGGAGTTATCTGCTAAAGTGGAAGCTGGATTGATGAAAAACGTGTAGTTTGGCGTCGTAAATGACACGCGATTTCATGGCGAATCAGCGTTGGTCGAATAGAAGTTGGACTGCAGAAAAGAATTCTTGCTAAATAGAAGTGGGATTGATGAAAATAATGTTACCTTAAATAGAAGTTGGATTGATGTAAATAATATTGCTTAAATAGAAGCTGGATACATTTCAGTTATCATGAAAGTCATTGAAATAATTAAATACGCTAAAATACACGCCTAAATCCACTATCAATAAAATACGCTAAAATGCACTTTTACCGAATAATTTAGCAACCTAAACTACGGGATAACCCCCGACTTCATAGGCAACCCTATCTGCAACCAATAGTTGATTTAAAGAACACGATCACCCTCACCCAATCTAATTAAAAGCGCTAAAGGATTTGCTCAACTTCTGCTCGTGTTCCACAAAGTATCGTCAACAATAATCCTAAGGCGAACAAACACGTGTGCTATAAAATATCAACGCCTGCTCACTTATTATCTGAAACAGTGGCGCAGAGATAGTAGCACTAACCGAAAATGAAATCACTAATTATCACAATTAATCCAGATTCAACGATTAATGAAATCGACCACAATATTAAATTGTAAACACACAGCCGATATTAGCATTGAGCTATAATGAAGCTGCGAGCGTACAAGAAGCATCTGATAAGCAAACACTGCTTCGCCGCCATATTGGTTTATGCCCCATCTGCTGCTTGATCTTTGTTAATTTTAAGGAACGCGGAGCTCGCTGTTTTACATACAAAATCTTTTATTATACCGACGTCTTGTATTAAATCCGAACGCGATTGTCTTTAGTCATAAATCCTCAATGAGGCTCAGTCACTATAATCATTATAATGTAGCCTACACAGTACACATATAACTACAGGTGAAAAAGGTTGGCTTTATTGGCTTTGTTGTTTTTTACCAAAGAAACAAGTAAACTCCAAAATTTGTTTTCTTGCTTGTTCTAAAAAATTAATAAATTTACAAAATACTATTATGAATGCCAAAAATGGTGCTTCCTCGACTCTCCTCTTGACACTGGCCACTAAGTCTTGGCGCTACGTATACGCCTCACGGGCTCACGGCCTCACGGGCTCACAGAAGCCACTGTAGTAGCTTGGATTCAGAACCCGTCTGGCAGCTTAAATCTCTTCACACCTCTTCGTCTTCGCTCCGATCATTGACCTCCTCATCAACGTTTCCATAACCCAGGCGTCTCTACCAACTAAACACATTGTCAAACGCGCCATCATTCGACCACGTATCAAGAAACAGACTCGATCCAACACAGTCCAACAGACCCGGTCAGCTATCGTCCCAGCTGGAACCTGTCCTTTATCTCGAAGCTGGTTGAGCGAGTTATTCACAAACAACAATAATTATCAGATTATGTTGAATCGCACCAGCTGCTTCCACCTACTCGGCAGTAGGCTGTTGCAGTAGTCAACCCTGTAGACAATAAAGCTGTTGACCAAGATGACGACGGTTGAGGTTGGAATGAATCTGTAGATGGTTTTAATACGACGCAGTTGGTAAAAACAACCACAAACGAGTTGACTCACATGGGCCGTCATGGTCATACAGCAGCTGTCAAAGTGGACCATAGGAACTCAGACTTTGATGGATTGAGTTTGAGACAGTTGGATTGTACCTTCGTTTCGAACCCCCGCCCGTGCTCGTCGGGACTTCTCGATTGCGGCGCCACTGATCTGGAATACTCTTCCGCCATCTGTGCGTGCCACTAATGCTGCATTTGGCTACATGGTTTTCTCTCGGCTCTTAAAGATGCACTTTTTCAGCTGTTTGATGGCCACGTGTTGAGCGCTTCTGTGAGACTCTTAAGTGGCGCTTTATAAATGTCTTGTTACATTACAACCACCCTGAAATGCGTTCGATAAACAGCAGCACTCTCCGTTTCAGTTCAGCCGTTTATAATGGTTCACAGAAGAAATAAAGCTGTGTATCGTCTGCCTAGCAGTGGTGGAGGAGGCCATATTAATAATAATAATAGAACAGAAATCTCTGTGTGTGCGTGACTGGCTGAATGAGTGCCTGCCTGCCTGGTCTGAAGAGTAGTGCTACGCTGTTTGCCTGTAATGCTGTTTTCGTCTTCGACATTCGACAATATGGCTTACGTCATTTTTCGTCATCGCAATAATTACAAACGTTGTCATAACAACGCGAGATCATGACGTGTGGGTCTTTCTGCGTTTCTATAAGGGGATGGCATGGACTTCTGTATAATAGCTTGCTATTATTAAGACGTCTATGGGATGCGGAGGGGAAGCGACAGACAGTGGAGAAGAAAAGCACGTTCGAATACTGCGTTGGGTCGCTCGAGACTGGCGCAGCCAGCGAGTAATCACCGTTAGAGGTCGCATCAGTGAGAACGACAGCGTTAGGGGTCGCTCGAGACTGGCGCAGTCAGCGAGTACTCAGTGATAGAGATCGCTGGAGTAAAAACGAAACCGCCAGGGGTCGCTCGAGACTAACGCAGCCAGCGAGTAGTCAACGCTAGAGGTCGCAAGATTGATTTCTTTTGTATCTCAGTATATTAACTCCGTCGCCAGGGGCGCTCCGTTCCAAAGAGAGCACAGTTAGCAGAAGAGAGGCAGGGAGGGGAGCTAGAGATTCAAATTTAAACCGTCGTGTCGATTCAAATTTTCGTGTAATGAAAATCGGTAGGTGGCGCTGCTATGAAGTTTAAACCGTCGCGTATATTAAAATTTGCGTTTAAAGAAAGTCTGTAGGTGGCGCTGCTATGAAGCTTAAACCGTCGTGTAGATTCAAATTTTCCTGTAATGGAAGTCGGTAGGTGGCACTGCATGGTAGTTTAAACCGCCGCGCTCCCTAAAACTCAACCGTCTTAGGACGGGCAAACATCTAGTACTTCTATAATTCTTTCTACATCGGACGTACATAGTACAAAGAGGAGAGGACCGAGCACTGATCATTGTGGAACACCGCAGGTGACCAGCCTAGGTGGCGTCCAGAGTTGGACTGGCTTGCAAAAGCGGCCCGGGAAATTTGGCCATGGGCGGCCCAAATTAGCGAACGCTGAAGGCGTGAAATCTTTCAGGATTAAATTAAAACCGACAAGTGGGTCTGAGTGGTGTCCCATACGCCATCGCCTCTTGTAACATTAATTTTAACATAAAATGGAGGACTTTTTAGTTATTAATGGGTCAAATGGCATAAATATTGTTAAATGAATATTAAAAAGATAAAAATATAAGCATATACGTTTTAATTTTGATTTTTGTAAATTCGTAGAATAATTATATTTGGAGCCAACTGTTGCATTATGTAGTGCACTGTGCACAGTTTGGTTTATTTCAAAAACTTAGCATCATAATAGAATTAGTATAGGGGAAGGGCTTCGAATATGGACCGCCTAAGAAACTTTTACTATTTCATAGCACAGAAGCAATTGAACGTGTAGTTTATTTTATTCCATGCATTACTTGGCATGAGTTGTTGCCAAATATGAAGAAATTATTCCTTAATCTGTACAAATAAATTTTTAACAACTTTTTTTCAAAATACGGAAAGTGGCTCATATTACACGACCGGGTGTGTAATATGAGCCACCAGTTTAAAGATGGAATTGCAATGTTTCCGTGCCGCAGACTAATATTAAAACATTAAAAAACGATTTCCTAAGATTAAACTTACTGGGATAACCATTAAGAAACAATTTGGCCTATGCCTAATGTAAACAACACTGAGAACCGGTTACATGGAAAAATAGCCATAACGGCCTATTTCTACTGTCTGATTCCATAAAGATAGGGCCCATAATTTTATTACACATTTGATCACAGGACCATATTAAAAAAATGGTGTGCTTCGGGGAAATCTGTTATAGCGTGATCGACGAACGTATTATAGATCAACAAAGTTGTGTTTTTATATAATAAAGAAATTGTCTATCTTCTGAAACATCAGGGCATACCATAGATAAAATCCTAAACTATATAACACTAAGTTGTTGAAGTTCAACAAGTCTTATAAGCAACATGTCTCAAAACATAAACATTGATTTTTTCGGGCAGAAGTTATTAGTACAGGCACACATCCAGAACAGGAAGTTGAAATCAGTATACGAATGGTTTCCCACTGTAAGAGCTCTCCGCAGACATGGTTGGTGGGAAATACAGTCGATCGAGGCCCATATTACACAGTGGCCCATATTACAAGCCTTTCCCCCGACTTCACAATCATACCAGCATTTTTTTCATCGTATAACTAGTTGACGCCAAAACGTCAACTATTTGATCATATCATTAGGGTTTTAATTCTGAGAATGTCCTTTTCACAAGCCATCAGCATGAAACTTGACTGACTTAGCAAATTTCTTACTCTGTTCAAACTGTATTTCAATTTAAAAAATGTCCTCTTAAAGGCAACTTGTGATGAAGTAATGTGAACACGAATTTGTAGGCCAAAATCAAATTTTAACACGCCAGACTATGCAAATTGAATTTAAGGAGAACGTGGTAACAGCAAATAAGACTTCTCTGGAACGATCTACCTCCTGAATTCCGCACTTTTTCGGTTCCTCCACCATCATCGCCAATCATCCACCATCATCTGCCTCAGGCTCCTCTATCCATCACCCCCAAGGCTTTCCACTCGAAACTAAAGTCTCTGCTTTTCAAGAACTCTTATCCTGACTCATCTGATCCTGTACCTTCCAATCCTCGACCTAAAAGACACCCGCCTTAACATCTGCTGTGCCCTCTCTGATCCCCTGGAAACCGGACTCGGACCTCCTCGGACTACTCTTTTGGACAACCCCTCTGATTAGACGCAGCGCTCGTGAATAAGCTGGTGCCCTGCGCTTGGCTTTCAAGTGGCGCTTTAGAAGTTTGGAGATTACGATTACGATTACGATTACGATTTGCATTTATTTGTGTTGCTGTTGCTGTTTTCTGCTATTAAGACTGTTTCACTTTCTATGTCTCTTATTTCAGTGTAAAATAGCAAAATGTGTATCTGCTTCAAAACTGAGAGCAACGATTCAATGTATTTGGCTTAATTCATTGATAGTGTAGGCCCTATTGAATCTTGAACCATGAGATAACAGAGCTGTTTGTTCAAGCACTTTCAAAAACAATTGCGCTGTCAAAATACATTAGAAACTTGTCAAAGGATAATCCGGGAGAGTTTTTACTCTGTAGCGGACATCATTATTAAACTGGAGTTAAGAAGTAGAACTAAAATATCACAATATTTTTTAATTCATATTTTTTCTCTTCTGGGCGCCGGTCCACCGGCCCACCGGGAATCTCCCGGTGTCCCGGCGGCCCAGTCCAAGCCTGGTGGCGTCTCCTCGATCCTCTGCTAACTGGACGGATAGTGCGCCCCTTTATATAGGATTCAAGAAAATTGAGCGTTCTGTCCTTGATTCCAAACGAGCGCGACAGTTAAGATGTCGTGGTCGACTGTGTCGAATGCAGCCGACAAATCAAGTAGGCCTAGTGATAGAAGCGCCAGTTGGCCTGAATCCAGGGCCGTAAATCTGTTTCAACATGTTGGGAGGTAAAACTGCCTCTTCAAAAGTATGTACCAGTGCATATTTTAACCAATTAGGACTACTGGGACAAAGTCTGCTACACTACTTTCAATGTCATTGGAAACTAACATTGAAAGTAGAGTGTTACGGTACCTGGAAAAATCACCAAAACTACCGTGACATAGGCCCTATCTTAAAACTACTGGGACAAATCCTAAAACTCCTCGGACATTTTGTCCCAGTAGTTATACAGCTAAAATATGCACTGGTGTGTACCATATATTTCCTTTACGAAGCCCATTTAACAGCATTGCGTAAGAATCGTAATTATTTAATTAATGCATTGACCAAAACAATAATTTATTATTCCAAACTTCCGCTAACGGCTGATTCCCACTACTGGATTTAATTATACACTAGGCCAGTGTTACAAATATTTGGCTGTTTGCGCTGCTGTATGTGGGTTCGAACTGCCATTATGACACAGCTTAGAAAAAATTTGTAGGCAGATTGAAATCGAGGCAGAAGGCGAGATTCAGACAGGTAGGCTACGCGGTCAGGTGATGGTTGGCGATCCGATCAAGTAGGCCTACTTTTGATACGAACGTTAGGTTTCAGAGAAGTCTAAAGTTCGCAGGTGACGATTCCTCGGTCCCAGCTTTCTTCAAGAGTGGCTTGACTATTGCGTGGGTATGTGGACTCTTCATCAAAGGACGATTCATCAAGGGACTGTTCATCAAAGGTCTTTTCAGCTAAGGACTTTTCATCAAGAGGGTTAGGCCTATTGGATTGATGAAAGAATCCTTGCTAAAATTGAAGCTGGATTGATTAAAGGAATTGTTGCTTAAAATTTAATGGAGCCTGGATTGATGAAAATAATTAGGCTTACTGCTGAAATAGAAGTTGGAATGATGAAAATTATTTTGCTTAAATCGAAGCTCGATTGATTAAGAGAATTATTGTTTAAATAGAAGTTGGAATGATGGAAAGAATTCTTGCTTAAATTGCAGCTGGATTGATGAAAAGAATTCTTGCTTAAATAGAAGCTGGATTGGTGAAAATAATTATTGCTTAAATAGAAGTTGGAATGATGAAACTCATTTGCTAAAATCAAAACTGGATTGATGAAATAAATTATTGTTTAAATAAAAGTTGGAACGATGAAAAGAATTCTTGCTTAAATAGACGCTGGATTGGTGCAAATTATTATTGCTTAAATAGAAGTTGGAATGATGAAAATAATTTTTCGTGAAATGTTAGATTTATGAAAATAGTTTCTTATGAAACTAGAAGCTGCCTTGATGAAAATATTACTTGCGTAAATAGAAGCTTGATTGATGCCTGTTATCATGGACATGGGTAGTCTATTAAAATGTCATTAGCCTATACGAAACGGTGAAGCGATATGTTATAATGCGTACATATTAAAGAACGCCAAAACGATAAATGTTCTCGTGATGAATAGTCCTCTGATGAATCGTTCTTTGATGAACAGTCCTAGAACAATTTGCGTGCTTCCATGGATGCATTTGGATGGGAAACGGCCATGCATGACGAAGGACTTATTCAACAGTAGCGGATCTGCATCATCTTCTGCTGTGCTCTATAGGCCTACTAGACTACCAATGGCTAAGGCTACTACTATCATACAGAACACAGGCACATTTTTTACGAGACTACTAGACAAGCCTGCCGCCTTACGAGAGGGGGCGGCACACAGCTGCTTCGCACCGCCTTTGAAAAATCCACGCGCCGCCACTGATTTTGAGAAAAGTTATGACGAATCTAAGCATTCATGCAGGTATATCTGATTAATTTGAACGGTTTTAAACTTTCAGCCTTCAGACAATGAAAGTCCAAACAACAGAACTATACATGTAACTTTAATTTTGATTTAATTAACTATAATGTCAACAATTTTGTGTTTATCAGACGGAAATCGCAACTGAATTAGATGGTGAGTGGAAGCACTGGCCATCCATCATTCACCACTTCCATCGGACCTTCGGACTATCGAGCCTTCGGACTATCGAACCTTCAGACTATCGACACGGAATCTATTAATTTAAGGCCACTTCAAGCGAAACTGCAGCCTGATCACAATCGTAAACGGATTTGGAACTTCTTCCAGGTTGTTATAGAAACATAGGCCTATAGCTATAATGGAGGTAACTTTTCAGTAAACCGAAATTTATGATCGTTTCGATATAAATAAAAACATTAAAAACACTAGAGGCAAAAGGTCTCACAAATGGACCCCTAATAATTATTTTTATAATTACCGGGCTATTCAGTTGTGGTCTGGTTGCCTAGCCATCTTTATACGGGATGTAGGCTCAATGTAAATCTTCTAAATTTCTCAGCTCCACACGAAAGCCGCTCAGAGAGACCAGCTTAATTAAACCCGGCGCTATATCAAAATTTAATCAAGTCCTTAACAGCCATGCTGTTACGTCACGGAAACGTCACGAAAGAAACTTCATTGCGTTCTCTTGTTTTGGTTGAAGCTAAAGATCCACGTTGGTTTGCATTTTACAATAATGATAAAATTACAAATCTACCTTGATTTAGCATTCATTATTTATACTACTAGTTGAATCTATAATTAAGTAAATGAATGATTAATTGTAATTGTACTTTATAACTTCTATTGCGCCGGTGTCTAATGCACAAGGCATCAACCGATGGCAATTAACGCAGACACATCAAAGAAATAATAAGATACGCTAAAATAGTCTGCCAGCAGCATCATGAATTAAATACGTTAAAATGCACTTTAACGGATTACACTGTATATTAGGCTCAATCGTTTTAGCAATCCCAAAGATTTTGTCTAATAGCGTAATGCAGCCCACTTATGAATTATGATCTACTCTAATCGAAGAACTTCCATCGCTTTACTGTAGTCTAATGTTAATGCCACGGCATCGGTTGATGTTTGCTTATGAGAAATTGTCGTGCAAGCAAAATTCCGGAATGCAGCTTCTGATGATATTGATGAGGAGGACTGTTCCACTTCGGGCTGCAATACGGATCGAGGCAGGAATCGAAAATCGTCTGCATGTTCAGCGAATTCCTACGTGCGACTTCAAAATGGTTTGAGCTGTCCTTTTTGAACTCATTACATGATTGAACGGTCGTAAATGATGAATGGATATTTGTGATGATCATGCTTTTGCTGGAGTGCTAAGTGCAGATGTTACTGCAGTTTCTTTGTACTTCGTTTCACCTTTGACTGCACTCACTTAAAATGTAGCGTCCTAATTCTACCTGCAAGCTGTTAAGTGTAGACCTTACTGCAACTTCTTCCTACTGTCGTTTTCCGACGTTCACACATAAAGCTGCTTTGCAGCAATTTATTTGAAGCGGGCCGGATACTTTTTCCACGCTTGAACTATACTGTTCCTTTTACATTCGACTAATGCAGCTTCAGCGATAACTGCGATCGCACATGTATTTATACCAATTTGAACTGCTGGAAAACAATTATCAAAGTATAGAATCATTCTGTCTATTGATGTAAAATAGTTATGCATAGGGTCGATTCAGATGTCTGTAGATCTATACTGTGTAGAATCTTTCTAAAGATTTGTTATAATATAGTGTATATAGAAGTTCTTTTCAAAGTCAGATGTTGCCTTCGCAAGCAACAGTCTCTTCATCTTGATGTACGGGGCAAACAAGGTCTCCTGCCGGAATTTGAAGGTGCGATTTATTTTAATCACTCGCATGCCTAATACAGATTGAGATTTCGATAATGAATCACATGTCGCCGATTACGGGGTAGGCTTAATTCCATTGGCTCTAACTTTACACGCTCTGTGAACATGCTTTCCATCTGATTGACCAGCATGCGCTGTAAGTTGCCAAACCCCTCCTCTGAGATGATGTGGTCTCATGGCGTTAAGCAATAGTCGTTGTGGACGTCACCGAAGTTCTACGGATACTCAAGGTCGACCTCGAGCAAGAAGCTTTGAACACGTCGTCCGACATTGCCAGTACTTCGTCTAGCGTTAAACTTACCAAGCTTAAACATCTGACTGGGTGTAGCTGCTGCAATGCCTCGCCGTCCGGGTACCGTACATGATCCAATTGTCTGGCTTTGTGTTATCATGAAGATCAACTCGATTTGCAAACATACTGAGAACTCTTCCACGGCTTTCTCTCCACGATAGAGCAGAGTGTTCTAATGACCATATACCAAAAGCTGTCTGGTTTCTGCTCGGTGATTAATCTGGTGTTACTCTCCTTAGGGTCTGTGGTCGCACCTTCCACTGGGATGTTCAACTCCTCAAAGTCCGCGTAGATAATGTATGGAACTCGCTTCTGCTTCTGATAGTCTTAGAATTTTAGCATGTTCTTGCTATCTTCCAGCATCTCGTACGCTGTGGTTTCTTACCAATGCCCTGTGAATCTTTGGTATGGGGGCATACAGGAAGTAAAACGGGCATGCAGCGGCGGCATGTATATTTTCTTTGTTCGTGGTCAGTGTTTCTGTGCAGAATTTGGGTCAAGTCCTTGATCCAGGTGTTATTTCTCACCACTGGCCAAGACTATAGAAGATCGACATGGCGAACTCTCTAGTCTCGGTTGAGACGGTGATTGGCCCGCGATTCAACCCGAAACACTAGCAGCTATGTTTGGGTTTTTGCGTTCGAAACGGCTAATATCCCTCACCTTCACTGGAAAGGCGTTTCCCTTTAAGTTCAGCTCGTCGATATAGGCCTGATACTTGGTTGAGCGATGCGCATTCTGCTCAACAAATTTATATGCAGCAGACAGAATCGCCCAGTCGAAACAGCGGTTGTCTTTGTTTTGCATGTCGATGATAGCACATGGAGTATGTACTTCGACGTGGAGAAGTAGCTCTTCGCCCTTTCTAGGTCATAACCGTTTGTGCTGTTCTTTAGCCCTTTCTCCTGCACAAAGAGTTCGCCAGTTGGCTTCTGAGAGACGATCGCGCAGACGTGCTCTTAGCCAATGGCTGGAGGGAGACCCTGAAGGGCTAAAGGGCAGTACGAACTGGTTGGTACGTAGCAACACCAAGGTCTAGCGCCACAATCCGCTTCACTCTCCACCCCGACCCCTCTTTGGTGGACTTCCAAAGGCATCTTAAGATTTTGGCCTTGGCCGCCCACACAACTTCTTGGATGTCCACCACACTAAAGATGGCTGCTCTGTTACTCTAGAAGTGGGCCGTCTCGATCGTCTCGTGGTCCGCGTTGCCGTCATAGACACAGCTAACGGTCAGCCCCAACTTTTCCAACGCGACCGATAGCATTTTGTATTTCAGACCATGATGCCTAATCATGCAGTTCCTCGTTGAGATGCGCCTCGATGCCCGTCCAAACTATCGCTAATAATTTATATGCGTCTGCGCGATAGTCTCTCAGAAGTCGCTTGGCGAACTCTTTGTGCCTTAAAGTAAGTAAATAAGTAAATTCTTTATTAAACCAGCCGCCAAACACCAATGGTGAATAAAAATCAAGGGTAAATAGAAATACTTGATTATCCGTCAGCGCCTCTGAGCAGTTTTCTCGAAGGGGCGCTATATAAAAGTTTGATATAGATATATAACATAGCCTATGTACATATGTATTGTATTTCCTTCCTCTGTCTCCTCCGTCAGGCGTGCGCCAACGATGAGGCCTCATCGCACCCATTGGGAATTGGGACAAATCGTTCTGTCTCTGATTTCATCAACGGCATCCCTCATATCCATGTTTTGTGCCCTCAGATCTATGTTTATATACAGGTCTTTGTTTGTCTTCCTCGGCTTCCATGCAACAGTTCCATTTTTCCTTTCAACCATATAGAAAGTGACAATGAGTACAAACAATGTATACTTATGCCTGATACTTACTCTAACCTTCCCTACTTCCAAACATCTATATTCGATTGTTTCCCGGGGAGGGAAGAAGATCGCCCTCTTCTTAACAACATGGATCTTGACCCTGATGCCAATTACTTCTATGATAATACCTGTACCAGCTCTTATACCACTCCATCCGCTTTGGAAACTAAATACTCCCTAGATCAGCGGCACCTGTTTACAATCATGCATATCAATTGTAGGAGCATAGCCTCTAAGCTACCCGAGATTCAAATCCTCCTTGCTCATTTACCTGTGAAGGTTCTTGCTGTGACTGAAACCTGGCTTGACCAGTATAATGAGGAGTCTATATTCATTCCTGGCTACCGATTTGTACACGCTTGTAGATCTAACGGGAGGGGAGGTGGTGTTGGCCTATTCATTGAAGACGAAATTGACTTCAATGCATATGATAGTCCCAGTGGAACACAACCTTATGTAAGCTTCTAAAGTATATTTGTGTCAATTCCCCAGACAAAGGGCCATGATTATATAATTGGTGCTATATATCGTCCCCCTGCTCTATCACTTGAAGTATTTAATGAGGAATTTGAACTATTACTAACCAAATTGTCAAGTACAAACAAGCATATTATTCTATTAGGTGACTATAACATTGATCTGTTAAAAACTCAAGACCATCTCCTAACCCATAATTTTTTTAATTGTCTTACGTCTCATCACTTTCTTCCAAGCATTCTAAGACCAACCAGAATCACTGATTCAACCGCTACTTTGATTGATAATATCTTCACTAATGTATGGACTAAGTTGACTGACTCTTCTATCATCATTAGTGATATTTCTGACCATCTTCCCATCCTGCCTATCCTCGTTTGACATCGACCCCACGTAATTTAAGGATACGAACACTGCCTATCCAACTCGTCTGATAAACGATGACACGATGGAGTTCTTTAAGGAACTGTTATCCAGCCTTGACTGGTCCCTAGTTTCCTCTGCATGTATCCATAATGACCCGGATCTTGCTTATACTTTATTCTTGGCACAGTTTAAAAACGCTTATGACCGCGCTTTCCCTCAAGTCCAATCCGTAAGAAGGGGGCTGCATTTCCGGAAGCAACCATGGATGACTAATGCCTTGTTAAAATCTTGTAGAACTAAGTCTAAATTATATTTAAAATACATAAAGAATCCCAATAGTAATAATAAAAGAATATTCACGGCCTACAGGAATAAATTCAAATCCTTGCGCCTTAACGCTGAACGAAGTTATTATGAGGCTGAGTTTATTAAGCATAGTCTTAACCTTAAAAAACCTGGACTATAATTCGCTCTATCTTAAGACCGAATCACAGTCCGTCAAATATTGATTCCCTCATGATTAACGGTACGATAGTTGATAACCCCCAAATAATGGCTGATAAGTTCAACGACTATTTTACGAGCATAGGCCAAACGCTTGCAGCTGGGATTCCAAAATCTGATAATTCCTTTCTATCTTATTTGAAACCATCCCCGCCTAACTCATTTGTTGCGGACTTGACTACCCCCAAGAAATTATTTCTTTAACTGCATCTATTCGCACTACCCATTCTTCAGCACTTGACGACATTGACCCGACTGTTGCTATTAGGATCATTGATTATGTAGCTGCTCCATTATCGGATATTATTAACTCTTCTTTTCTCACTGGTGTTGTACCCTCTTCCTTAAAGATGGCAAAAGTTGTACCGGTTTATAAACAAGGTAACAGCCAGGATGTCACTAACTATAGGCCTATTTCTATCCTTCCCTTTTTTTCTAAGATCCTTGAAAAATCAATGTACCAACGTTTATATACCTATATTGACAAAATGAATATTTTATATCCCAATCAACATGGTTTTCAATCCGGTCATTCCACCTCAATGGCTCTGCTTGACATGCAAGATAAGATTGCTAGTGCAATCGATGAAAATAAATTTTCTCTTGGTATCTTCTTCGATCTGGCCAAGGCCTTTGATACGGTGGACCATTCTATTCTGTTAACTAAACTTGAAAACTATGGAATACGTGGAGTCCCGCTCTTGTGGTTTAAAAGTTACTTTGATCAGAGACGCCAATGTGTTTGCTGTAAAGGTTGTCAGTCTAAAACTAAACTTATTACATGTGGTGTTCCACAGGGGTCAATTTTGGGTCCGCTGCTGTTCTTACTATACATTAATGACTTGCCAAATGCATCTGACCAACTTAACTTTATTCTTTTTGCAGATGACACCAATGTCTTTTTCTCTCATAAATCAATCCAGTCTCTGCTATCTATTGCCAACACTGAACTTATCCATGTGGCGGAATGGTTTAAGGCTAATAAACTTTCTCTTAACCTGGGAAAAACTAATTATGTCCTTTTCCGATCTCATCGGAAACCCGTCCCTGCTACTGATTCCATCCTCTCCATTGACAATATTCCTATTGCTCAAGTCAATTCTTCCAAATTCCTTGGGGTCTACATTGACCAACATTTAACCTGGAATGATCACATAAGTAACATTTCCACTAAGGTTGCCAAGAACATAGGGATTCTGGCTCGTGTATCCTACCTGTTACCTTCTAGAGTTCTACATACACTATATTATTCTCTTGTTTACCCTTACTTGACATACTGTAATATCGCCTGGGCCTCCAATTATTCCTCTCGTCTGAATAGGCTATCTATATTACAGAGACGAGTTGTACGTATTATTGCTGGGAGATCATTGATAACTAACACAGCAAGTAGATTTAGTATACTACGAATACTTAATATCCCTCAGATAAATAAATTGCAAATCTGTGAATTTATGTATCGCTTCGCCAACAAATCTCTTCCCCCAATCTTCAGTCGCTACTTCTCTAAGATCTCTGATACACATTCTCATTATACAAGATCTCTCGATAACTTTGATGGAACCTATGCCCGCACTAACACTCGTTATTTTACCTTAAGATGTGCTGGTCCTTCTGTCTGGAATAACCTACCAAAGTCACTGCGCACTCTTCCGAATCTTGCCCTATTTAAAAAAGAGGTCAGAGCCTACCTCCTTGACAATAGTCAATGCGTTATCTAAATATGGTGATTATTCATTGTTATACCACAATAATTAGTTAAGTGACCTAGTTAAGTGTTGTTAGTTAAGCCAGTTATTCTCATTTTTTTTCTGACAATGCTATTTTGTGTAGACTATACTCAACTGTCATCCCTCTGCTAACATGGTAAACGGGTATCCCTAACTTAGCGGGACTTCAGTCCCTTCTGGGAACCCGATTGTTTCCCTCAAATGTTAATAAGATAATCATGTGATCTGTCTGTTTTAATTTCAAAACTTATGGTCGTTAATTGTGATTGTTCTGGATCACTACTTGTGAGCTATTCTATGGAAACAATAAAAGGATTGATTGTGTTCCCTCCACATGGCCATACAGAGCTGCGGCTAGAATCCTTTGTCGTCCATTCTTGTCACATGCCCGAACCATGTGAACCTTCTTTTCCTCATCTTGTCCACCACTGTCTCCCTCTGTCCCTGCTCCTTCGGGGTCACCTGATTTCGGATCTTGTCTATCCTACTTCTGCCCAGTATTCTTCGCAGCCAGCTCATTTCCACCACCAGCAATCTCTTCTCATCCTCTCTGCGCATGCACCAGCATTCGGATCCATACAGCAGCACTGGGATGACAAACAGGCCCGTCCCAAAGATAGCTGGGGCTCTACGCAGGTTCTATTTTTGGGGCCCCACCCATTGGGAATTGGGACAAGTTATAAACGTGCCTAGACGAATTCTAAACACCACCAATGCATTAAACACCGCAGACGAATTATCGCCTGCCTGACCCTTTCGATCTTGACCCTCTGCATATCGATTTTTTTATACAGGCTTTTGACAAAAGCTCCGTACAGTTTCATCTTGGTTTCTATCGATATGCTGTTTGCTTTCCATATCTTGTTCAGTTTTCCGAACATCGCACACACCAAGACAATTCTACGTTTGATGTCATTTGTGCATCGATAATTCGATATGTATTGTATAAGGTAGATAAACAATCAAAGATCCAGTTTGTCAGTTTGTGTACAGAATTCTGAATCTAAATATTTTTCTCAGGCTGTTGTCCTCCTGCGGTACAACCCTGTCATGGGGTTTAGGCCTTTGGCAATAATTTATGCCATCGGCTCAGCTAAACGTATGACAGTAATAGTGTTTCTCTACCTGGACATTGTTCTATATTTTACAAAGTTTCTGTACAGCATGGATATACAAACATCTGAATTGACCCTCTGCATGTATGCATTACTTTATAAATAATAGAATGATTAAATACTTGATAGTTGTTTGCCAGCAGCTTAAATTAGTCTTATTGTCTTACAGCAGTTCTAGCTGGAGTTGTATTAGTCAGCTGTAAAAGG
The DNA here is from genome assembly GCA_020284085.1 of Aporrectodea caliginosa. Lineage (NCBI taxonomy): Eukaryota > Metazoa > Annelida > Clitellata > Crassiclitellata > Lumbricidae > Aporrectodea > Aporrectodea caliginosa. The sequence goes on along the minus strand of JACEVL010000543.1, from coordinate 383,110 downwards.
AAAAGCACAGCTCAAGTAAGGTAGAAGTATTCAGCTCGCCACATACAAATTGCAGCAAAACAGCTTTACATATGAAGTTTGGACGCGAGAGTAGGAAGAAATTGCAGTAAGATCGAGACAACCACTTGTAGGTAGTATTAGCAGGCCACATTTGTTAATTGAGTGCAGTAAAATGAAATCAAATCATGTAATCATCATCATGATCGTCGTCGTCGCAATCGTCATCATCATCAGGGAAAACATGCTGGGCTTAGATAATGTGAAATAAATAAATTAAATACCTTAGGTTGCACCACTTCGCAAAAGTATAGTGGTTTGCGCGCTAAACTGCCAATCGCAAGGTCGGAGGTTCAAATCCTGCCAAGAAAAATCTGTTTAAAGATTTTGGCTCCTCTTACACCCCTAGCGAACTTGGTCACAATTATTGGTGGATTGACTGTATACTGTCAGAGGGCAGTCTAGCAGCTAGATAGAAAATTGAGACTAAAATGGAAATTATAAATTATAGAGTTATAGGCTAAACAATAAATCTTTTCTTTATATTTAAATGGTGGAAGGTACGAAGCAGCCCTTTTAACTCTTTAGGTCATTACCTCTTTCGCCGTTCTTAATCGCCGTGATACAGAATCACCCACAAAATCAGGTACAGATTCGTCGGAATCCTCAAACACTAATCCGCTGCACACGCCCGCGTATCCACGGCGTGATTGACTCCAATTTATGATATATTGTAAGTTCTCCAGCTAAATTGACATATTCGAATTGTACAGACGCCAAAACGCTTAACAAGATATATTACTCAATCTTATGGAGAAGCTTTAATTAGTTATCCGTTTGATTCTTCCCGTATTATTGTATCGTCCTTCAAAATCATAGATATGTCAGTTTACAGACTCAGCTAATAGACCTATCTGAACAAATGCCGGTATAATATAAAATATGTTCAAAAAACAGTAGCAACAATTAAGATATACATTGTCCGTAAGAAAAATGGCGAAGAACTAACTTACAAATTACTGAACGAATGCAAAATAAATGTGACAGAAAAACAGGTCAACAAGAAAGAATGGTCGACCATAGAAATAAATGAAAGAAAGAGCCATAACCAAGCTCAAGAGTAAACATCGAAATCGACTTCAAACGGAACTGTGGGGAAATGCCGTACTGCGTGTTCATCCCTCTCTGTGTCTCTGTCCGTATTCACTTGGTCTGAATCTGTATTTCTGTGCTTGTGGCATCTTGTCTGTCAGTCAGTGGGCTTGTTCTTCAGCCTGAGCGGCGCCCTCGAGGTTTGGCATGTGTTCGTCGGTTTGTCAGCCTGTACGCATACCTTCCATCAATTCGATAAATAATTAATCTGACCTGTTGAGTAAAGGACACTGTCACCTTTTACGTATTTATTATTCGACGACAAGTTTTCAACAGTATATTAAAGCATCTCTACTTGACTGTCACTACAACTTCTCTGTGCTCTGATAAAGCTAATGGCTAACTTATCTCGATCAGCGCTCGTGAATAAGCTTGGTGCCCTTCGCCTGGCTTTCAAGTGGCGCTTTACACGTTTGGAGATTGCGATTACGATATCTCCGTATATTGAGTCTGTCGCTGCCGTTTCTCAGAGTCCCTTTGCTTCGTCTTACTTCGCTTATATTCTCTCTCTCTCCCTTTCTCCACCTCCATCTCGGCTTCCCGTCGTTTTGCGCGGATTTTCCATCACGCCACTTTCCAATTGCCCAAGTCGCGTTTACATCAACTCTCATAACTGCGCGATTTTAAGTACCGGCTACGTCGATTCAAACGCGCACATCATTCTTGTTTATATCAACATGGTCAATTCTACTGCGTATTGTCTTAGAAGATACAAAATGGGTACTTGAGCGCAGTCTATTGCTACAAATGGAACATTTTTAAGCATAACAATAGACTCTCAGGCTCCAGATCCCGTACAACCCCAGACTAACTCTTCTTGCATCATCATAATGCAATCAATGCGATTACAATGTGATCCAGTCACCAAACCATCCGTTGAACGAACATCAACTATAAAGCAAAGTGTACTAATCAGAGGCGTAGCCATGTTTTAACGCCACGGGGAGCGAGCACATCCAATTCGTTCTTGGTGCCAAGTCTAATACACTGGGGGAAAATCCGTTAGCCCTATAGTCAGCGTGAAGACTCCGTACATTCATAAACTTATCAAAAAGGAGTTGTAAAAGGAGCTAGGATCGAAGTCTTTCTAGTAGCGACCATCGAACTCGAATAGTTGGGGCCGAAGAAGAACTACAATCTTCGTAGCACCATTAGGTCCATTACTACGACCGAATACCTCAGATGTGCAGTGAAACCCATGACATGGTCCGGCGGCTTCGGAGAATTCGTTCTTGGCGCCAAGTATAATATACTTGGGAAAATTGAAAAGCTAGTGAATGATGGGTCGGAATAGAGGTTCAAACGCGTCGAATATCTGGATCTAGGTTCAACACAAACACAAAACAATCCGCGGTGAAAGTCATGCACTTTCCAACACAAAAGTATTTACCCCTCGAGCAGTTGTAAATGTGCAGAACAATGATACCCGCTGGTTTCGGGTGGGCTGTAAGATAAACCTAGGTAAGATATTATAGGTTATCGTTAACCTTGTCGGCGATGTATCAGTAGTAGATAAGTTTGCCGTCTGGGACATAGGCTAACTCTAGTAGTTAACTAGTTAATTGGTACCGCGCGGTCAATAAAAGTTAACAATGCTGGAACTTTGCCATCTAGCGACTGTAAATGAAGCATTTTAATCTCTGTTCGGCGTTAACTTCCGGTACTACGTTAACACTCGTGACAAAATTATTATATTTGGTCCAGATTAGTGTGGTCCAAACTTACATTGGAAAAATATTTGTCCGAAATACGCTGCTCCACAAGGCTGCCCTTTAGGGTGCTCCAAAATGTAATGTATTTCCCGAAAGTTCCAAAAAGTATTGCTCCACGGCGATTTTCCCATTCCATTTATCACTTTGTTCAACTGTACCAATTTTCAGACCAATTGAAAAAGGTTAAGGTTTGCCCCCGACACAAAATGTTAGAATATGTGAAAATATGGGAATTTGCTTACAAATCGGCAATATCATGGAGCAAAAACGTAATTATTTTCATGATGATTAACTTTCTTTGTGAACTATTGTGTGCAGGGGTGTAGTATTGGTACTTGTACTTGTACTCAAGTGCAACTTGAGTACAGTGAGTACTTGAACTTGTACTGAAGTCCTAAGTAGTAAGTACTTGTACTCGTAATTAAGACCTAAGTACTCAGACACAAATGACATTTCTACAGGCACTCGGATACTTTACCAGTAAGCTTTGTCTTTCCTTTAAGTCATTAATTCTTACGTTCTGGATATTGAGTATTCTGGCAGTTATGTATGGACCGTATCTTGATCAGAATTTCTTCCGGTTGCCTTGCTAAAATAGCGGCCACGGACGGTGATAATGGTAACAATAAAAATACTAATATTCCTACAGCTGTTAAGTTTGGTTATGAATTATGATAATTTCACTCTCGAGCGAAATGCTACTTCTGCTAAGTGCAAGTTTTGTAGTGAGAAAACTATCATTTCAGAAAACACCTGGCACAACATCAAACTTTGTTAAACACTTGCAAAGAATCCATACGGAGAGGTGAGCAGTGGGTAACAAATCATTTGAACTCTATCGATTAATGTAAATGTAAGTCGTCGAACTTTCTCAGCACCATACGAAAGCCGCGATAAGGAAACAAGCTTATTCACCGAAATAATGCATTTTATGAATTGTATTATAGGACTTCTAGTAATAAACCACTGAACCTATGGCCTATACATGGAATTCATGTGTAAATGGGGCTCACTTGTGAAAATTGTGAGTTTTCTATGCTCCTCTGTGTTCTATGTTCCTCTCGCAAAAGTCTTCCGCTGTGTGTGCGAGATGTTAAGGAAACATTGTAATCTGTATCAAAACGCGCTTAGTTAGGCCACTTAGGTAGTCATTTGCGAATCACTTTTCTGTTTTACGTAAAACGCTAATTAAGGCATTTTCTTTGTGTTGCTACAATTGTCAAAGACTGCCTACAACTAGTATTTTCTCATTTAATGTGTGCAGATATGATTATATCTTATGTGAATGAGACACATGCTTTGTTGGGGACCACATCAAGTTTCTTTGGCAGTGGTGGAGCAGTTGCTACACAAACGTCTCATTTTGGCACGATAATCAGAGATACGGTTGCAGCAACCGAAACTGCAGACCTCATGTATCAAAAAGTCTAAGCTATTTGGTCACTACTGTACACGATCTTCTGTGAAACCGAGCACCTTATCATCACAAGTGACAACATGGTTGAATATATATCAGAGGCCATGATGACTTTGATGAAATTGATTCTTTGGACGTTTGGAATGCAGCAAAACTGTTCTTCACAAACCAGTGTTTAGAGTTGCGAGTGTGCCTGCATCTAGCGCTCCGGTTGAAAGTGTGTTTAGTTTAATATTAAAACAGTTTCGATCGAATTTGAGTGACAAGATACTCACATCCATTATATTTCTCAAAAAAAGCAAAATTTTAAATGAGTGCATGTGGCAATACACCATTGCTTTTGTCAAGGAAGTAAATCTTTGTTCTTGCAGTAGCCATGTGTACTTGTACTTGTACTTGTACTTGATACTTAAGTATTTGTACAGGTACTTAAGACCTCAGTACTTGTATTTGTACTTGCAGCCTTTCATGTTCTAGTCAATAAATATGAAACATATTAGTTTTTTCATGCATATTGTCATACCGGTAATTTGTGTTTTCAACCGAAAATTGCGAATATTGTTAAAACTCTTCATCGTGCTGGGGCAACCTTAGCCTTAATGTAAAAGCCTAAAATTTGATTTGTAGACTCATCTGTATGAGACGCATGGGAAAATGTCCGTGGAGCAAAGAAATTTCAACTTTTATTTTTCTGAGCACCCTACTGCCCTTTTAGGTGCTCCAGAAAAATAAAAGTTGAAAAATTCATTGCTCCCCGGGCATTTTTCCATGCGTCTCATACAGATGAGTCTAAAAATCCAAATTTTAGGTTTTACATTAAGGCTAAGCCTTGTTCCCAGCACGATGAAGTTTTAAAACAATATTCGCAATTTTTCGGTTAAAAACACAAATTACCGGTATTTAAGTATATATGAAAAAACTCCTATGTTTCATATTTACTGGCCAGCACATGAAAGGTTGCAACTACAAATACTGGTACTGAGGTCTTAAGTACAAATAGGCCTACTTAAGTATCAAGTACAAGTACGAGTACAAGTACACATGGCTACTGCAAGAACAAAGATTTACTGCCTTGACAAAGCAATGATGTATTGCCAAATGCACTCATTTATAATTTTGCATTTTTGAGAAATATAATGGATGTGAGCATCTTGTCACTCAGATTCGATCGAAACTGTTTTAATATTAAACTAAACACACTTTCAACCGGAGCGCTAGATGCAGGCACACTCACAACCCTAAACGCTGGTTTGTCAAGAACAGTTTTGCTGTATTCCAAACGTCTAAACAATCAATTTCATCAAAGTCATCATGGCCTCTGATATTCAACCAGGTTGTCACTTGCTATGATAAGGTGCTCGGTTTCACAGAAGATCGTGTACTGTAGTTTCCAAATAGCTTAGACTTTTTTGATGCAGCAGTTCTGCAGTTTCCGTTGCTGCCACCGTATCTGTGATTATCGTGCCAAAATGAGACGTTTGTGTTGCACCTGCTCCAACACTGCCAAAGAAACTTGATGTGGTCCCCAACAAAGCATATGTCTCATTCACATAAGACATAATCATATCTGCACAAATTAAATAGGAACATACTAGCTGTATGCAGTCTTTGAGACTTTGACTATTGGAGCAACACAAAGAAAATGCCTTAATTAGCGTTTTACGTAAAAGAGAAAAGTGATTCGCAAATGACTACCTAAGTGGCCTAACTAAGCGCGTTTTGATACGGATGACAATGTTTCCTTAACAGAGCTATATGCACCATCTCGCACACGCAGCGGAAGTCTTTTTCGAGAGGAACACAGAACACAGAGGAACATAGACACTCACAATTTTCAGAAGTGAGCGCCATTCACACATGAATTCCACGTATAAGCCATAGGTTAGGGTGGTCCTTAGAAATAAAAGTGTGAATCTATTGTTCGCCAAGGTTCCATTTGGTTCCATTTCATCCAGAAACATCACACAAAAAGTTGTATGAAAAATATTAATATTTAGGATTCGCACAACGCCATCAAAGTTTTACCCTTTATCAAATATAGGAACACTCGAAAAGTAAGCATAATAGTTGTAATCAACCATGAAAAGTGAACATTTAAACCAGGAATAAATTCAACTGCCTGAAGTAGGTCTAGATTATAACATAATGACATTTATTGCATGCCTGGTTACTAGTGATTACACTGATTAGTGATAAGAATTATTTATTAGAGTTATTATTATTATTGAGGAAATGGTAAAAAGTTAATAACTTCTACAAATATGGGGAAATTCTGAAAATAACATATAATTTTATTCAGTTTTAAGAGCTCTTTCTAGCGGTATACTGAATGACAGTTAATTAGTTTTCAATTAGAATATTTTACAAGAAAACCTACAATTTTCTCTCGAAAAACGCTTTGTCTCGTAACTTTGGCCCTCTGGTGGGGGCGAAAGACATTAATATTTTTTTATTTTTAACGGTTTTTGAGCCATGCCATTTGGCAACTTATGGTTGCTATTACTTTTCGAATTTCTAATTTTTACTTTTTTCCACTGCACCCTTTTGTGTATGCTTGTTCGAATTGATTTGTGGTTATCGGTCTCAGGAACTTACGGATCAAATACCACAAAAATGCCAATAAAAATAAATAATAAACAATCAACGAGAGTATAAACATTGTAGAAATTATTTTTTAGTTGTGTTTAAGTAAAATCATCCAGCCATTCTGTTTAAAACTAAACATAGGTCCAAAAATGCGAATAAAATACATTTACTCGAAATGACAAAAATTATTTGTAAAAATATAAATTTCAAAGACGTTGTGCGAGTCCTAGATATTGTTCGATCCTGCTAATTTTTGGGCTACGCTACTTTTAAACCAATTGGCACGGAATGCCGGGTTGGCGAAAGTAAACAAGTGAAGTTGAAAATTTTCCATTAGAGATGCAACCACCCTACCATAGGTATTAGTGTGTCCCAGAAAAACCTTTTTGTCGAAAATCTCGGGTCTCACCAGCCAAAAAGTTTCCTTTGTAGATGACAATGTCTGTGGAAAATTTTTCAATTTTTTTTGGATGCCATTTAGGGGTCCCCCAAAGGGTCCTAACTTTAATCTTCATTTCTATGGTAAAATGCTCTCGTTATTTGCACGTGTTTCAATCTAGAATATTGCAAGGCTGTTAGGGATGTCCAGAAAAATGATACTTCGCAGAATCCTTATTTTCCCCTCATTACTCTATTCATATATTGTCTAGAAATATTTTTTTCAGAATTTTAATATGTTATCTTGAGGTCCATCAAAGCCCCCAAGCATACCCTACTTAAACTCCAAGCGCTCATGCTTGGGTCTTGGAATGTCGGTCCATTGTTGATTTACTCTTATTATAACAAAAAATTAAGGAACAGTCCGATGTGGATGAACTTTTTATGGTTTCTTTGTCTCGACGAGAGCTACATCCAGGAAAAAATATAGGATTAAATTTAGGGTCATTCAAGGTCATTTCAAGGTCATAAAAACGAAATTTATCAAAAACACAGAAAAATTATCAGATCTCGGCCAATAATTGCTGAAATGGGTTAAATCTTTCTTTCGTTTCTCGTCATGATAAAGGCTACCTGTGATAAGAAACAAGGATACCAAATGCAAGACGATCGAAAGTTATTTTAAGGACCAAAAGGTCAAGTTCAGAGAAAAATTTGAGGAAATTGCCTTAACTCGGTAAAATGTATCTCTTTTTAGCTTATTCTTTTTCCTGTTTGCTCAGACCGATCAGGGCTAAATTCCAGAAGACAGAGTACTAAAAACCTAACACAATCCAAGGTTATTTCAAGGTCAAAACGTCAAAATCAAGTAAATATGACCGTAGATCAGCCAAATGTTGTTTCGTTAAAGTGGTTCTGAGTTATGGGCATTTGACCTTGATTTTTAAGTTTTGACCGTTCAATTACCTTTTTTCTGTTAGTCTTTCAGAAGACAGAGTACTAAAAGACTAATACAATCCAAGGTTATTTAGAGGTCAGAACATAAAAATCAAGGTCAGATGACCATAACTCAAGAAACCCTTTAACGAAACAATATTTTGGCTGATCTGCGATCATATTTAGTGATTTTGACGTTCTGACCCTTGAAATAACCTTGGATGTGTTAGGCTTTTAGTACTCTGTCTTCTGGAATTTAGCCCTGATCGGTATGAGCAAACAGGCAAAAGAATAACTTAAATAAAGCAACATTTTACCGAGTTAAGGCTGATTTCTCAAATGTTTCTCTGAACTTGACTGCTTGGTCCTTAAAATAACTTTCGATCGTCTTACATTTGACATCGCTTGACTGCTTATGACCAGGTAGACATATATCATGACGAGAAACACAGAAAAAGTTAACCAATTTCAGCTAATAATATTATTGGCCGAGATCTGATCACTTTCTTCTTTTTTTATAGATTTCGTTTTATCACCTGAAATGACCTTGAATGACCCAGAAGTTAATCTATATTTTCCTGAATAACAGCTCTCGTCGGGCTAAACTAAACTTCGCAAAGTTAATCCCATACTGACTGTTCCTGTACTATGTGATAATAAAAGTAAAATCAACAATGAACTCGACATATCAAGACGAAGCATGAGCAAGTTCTGGGAGTTTAAGCAGGGGTATGTTTGGGGCTCAGATGGACCTCAGAGATGTATTAAAATTCTGTAAAAAATATTTCTAGACAAAACTGTGAAGCAATGTGGGGAAAATAAGGGAATGGCTGATTTCTGCGATGTATCATTTTCCTGGACACTCATAACAGCCTTGCAATATTCTTAGATTGAAACACGTCTAAATAACGAGCCTTTTACCATAGAAATGAAGACTAAAGTTAGGACCCTTTGGGGGACCCCTAAATAGCATCCGAAAAAGTTGAAAATTTTCCACGAACATTGTCATCTACAAAGGAAACTTTTTTGGCTGGTGAGACTCAAGACTTTCGACAAAAAGTTTTTTTTCTGGGACACCCTCATAAACATAGTGGTTTATTGCTAGGGGATCCCATAATACAATTCATAAAATGCTTTATTTCGGTGAATAAGCTGGTTTCCCTATCGCGGCTTTCGTATGGTGCTGAGAAAGTTCGACGACTTACATTTATTTGCATTGCTCGATAGAGTTCAAATGATTTGTTAGTCACTGCTCACCTCTCCGTATGGAGTCTTTGCAAGTGTTTAACAAAGTTTGATGTTGTGCCAGTTGTTTCTTCAATGATAGTTTTCGCACTACAAAACTTGCTCTTAGCAGAAGTAGCATTTCCCTTGAGAGTGAAATTATCATAACCAAACTTAACCGCTGTAGGAATATTAGTACTTTTATTGTTAGCATTATCACCGTCCGTGGCCACTATTTTAGCAAGACAACCGGAAGAAATTCTGATCAAGATGCGATCCATACAGAACGGCCAAAATATCCAATTTCCAGAACGTAAGAATTAATTACTTAAAGGAAAGACAAAGCTTACTGGTAAAGTGTCCGAGTGCCTGTAGAAATGTCATTTGTGTCCAAGTACTTAGGTCTCCAGTACAAGTTCAAGTAGCCTACTTAAAGACTGTACTCAAGTTGCACTTGAGTACAAGTACAAGTACCAATACTACACCTCTGCATTAGGGTGTTTTTAAGGTAGATGTGAAATTTTCAACTCAAAGATTTTTTATCGGCCAGTTCAATTTATCATGCCAATTGATGTATAAATTCCATATCCGAAATTATAGCCGGATCGGTGAGTATTTAGGACTTGCTCAAGGCGACCGAAATTGTAGGAACCCGGTTGCATTATGATAATATGCATTCTATACACGATTTCAATACATGCCAGCCTTAGACCTCTTCTTAGTGGCCGGTTCCCAACTAATAAATATTTATGATGATGACGTAACCGATCTCTTGTTGTAATATGTCACTGACCTCGTGTTGCAAATGGCGGGTAATGGTGGTTTTCATTAATGCAGCATATATCGCAGGTGAGAGGGCAAAATTGACTAGAAAAAAGGCTGAGATTTGGTTGATAGGCAGTACTGAAGATCACTTCGGTTATGCGAAACTACCTACAAGAGGAGAGGTTCTCAAGGTGCTGTTCAATTTTCATACACTAAGAAATCATTTTCTGGATGACAGCGTGAAAGAAACGGAAGCTATGGTACTTCCAATTTGAGAAAGAGCACGGATTCCAACGAGGGCTAAGAATCATGTTTGAGATCAGCTACATCTTCATAGGAATGGCAACATCTAAAAAAAATTTGGAGGAAGTCAGAAACTGAAGAGGAAAACGGGATTCTTTCAGGGATTCCCTGCAGGACCTCTTTGACATTGCGCATAAAGATGCCATGATAGTAATTAAGATAGAAGAGATTCGATAGTTTGTGAAAGCACAGCGGGAGAAAGGACGACGTGGTTCCATGGCAGGCATTGATGTCAAACTTGTAAAGTAAGAAGAGAGAGCACTAGCAAGATCAGCAGCACTTGCAGAGCGTGAGGAACGTTATCGTGCAAGCACAGCTGTAGCTACGGAGGTTTCTCTGTTGGAAAAGTCATCTGAGGAATATGCGTCATCAGATAGCTCGAGAAAAAGAGCCAGAACCTTCGACGTCTGCTTGGCCACCAGAAGCGACGAATGGGAACAATCTCTGTAGTTACTCGTGATGTTGCAGCAGCTCTAGATCGCACCAAAACCAGCAGCAGGAAGGCCTCTCACATTTTGTCTGCTCTTGCAGCATCCAATCTATATGCAGCACCAGCTGGTGAGCTGATTATCAGTCCTTCAGCAATCCATCGAGCTAGGAAAGATAACCGTGCAGCCCTAGCAGCAGAGAATAGTGAATCCTTCGATCCGAAGATTCCTCTTACTCTTCACTGGGAAGGCAAGATCATACCAGATGTTACAGGGACAGGACGAGGGCCGAGATCAGAAGATGGGGGATTGGAAGAAAGACTCGTGGCCATGTGTTTTGAGACAACGGCAAGTAACACGGGTTGTAAAGGGCGACGTAGGCATCAAGCTGGAAACCTTTGCATTGCAGCAACTGAGTAGGCCTACTGAATATCACATAGACGACTACAAAGAGCTACTAGAGCTAACAGTCCACCAAAAGGAATACAGTTCAGGTACCCAGGGCATTTCACCGCGCGCGTTGGATGGCACGTGCGATCTATGCGATCAGGATGTGGCTTTTCATAGATCAATTTCCCATTCAACAACGCCAGAGCACAGAGAGGTCATCTCGACAATCCTACTCTCAAAGATTTTGAATCATTTACTTCGAGTGTCACTTTTGTGACAAAAACTTACGGTGCTGGTTCACCTGTACCTCACCCAATGAAGCCCCAAAGAACGATCTGGAATTCTTGAAGGCAATCCATACTTACCAAGACAAGGAAGTCTCATAAGTCGCCTCGACCAGAATTTTCCCGACACCTTTGGTATTTGGTCGGAGACCCTGGTTGGCTCTCAGCCTTTTTGACGATTCAGTCACCGTCGACGAAAAGCAGAGCATGGTCTACAGCATGCGCATGCGCAACAATCAGGGATCTGATGAACCTCCAAAGAGTCTTCCTCCCGATACATAATCCACATACAAAAGGCACTACCCGAACTTCTTCACCACTTCAACCACCAACATATCCCAGATCCTCGAATTGGATTACTCTTTTCTTGATCGAGACCCGCAACAATGAGAGTCTGAACAATCATACAGTGAGGCAAAAGACATCATATCCACCAAGAGTGACGAACGATTTGCCGGAGAAAGGAGTAGCTCTCATGCAGTCCTTCAATGAAGCCCCGGTCAGAAACGAGGGAGTGAAACAGTTTTGTTCTGCAATTGGTCGAGTACCATCGAACAAATTCCCAAAAAGCACTAAAGGGAAATAAGTAAATGACAAATAACTGACAGTATTTCCTTTGATTTTTGCCTCATAACTTATGTTTAAGTGCTGAAAATTTGTTTTTATCTGTGAAAATTGCAATGTATCACGTTGGTCTCTAAGTGATAATTCTTCCGG